>CM021107.1:393775161-393792721 GCA_007115665.2 Sequoiadendron giganteum
AGATTCATTACACCATCTAAACTATCAACTTTATCTAGTATTTCTCTTCAATCCTCTACCATTTCATAGATAAAATGGTACTAGACAATTATGTTCTTCATCCTTCCATGAAAGGTTGAACTTTTTGCTAAACATATGGCACTTTGACTATCACAAATAACTCTAACAAGTCCCTAACTTAGGTCCACACTTGAATACAATCTCTTAAGCCATATTGTCTCCTCATAGGCATGAGTAACAACCATTTACTCAACCTTTATATTGGAACAAGTGGCCACCACTTGTCACTTACTCATCCAACCAATATAACTACCAAAAAACTAAATGCATATAAAATAAATCTTTGCTATCAGTATCTCTTGCCCATTTTTTTATCTATGATTATACATGGAGTATTAGTCTCTTGTATAAAAAAATTTTGTACAATCACCATGACAATAAATAGATTAATTTATTGTACACCACAAATATCTAAATATGCTCAAGTAAATGCATCATAATGATCTCTTATCTACCTAAATACAATTCATGGATTACCCATAAAATGACTTAAGAATCCTACTACTTGGGTTATGTCTGGTCTAGTACACACCATATAATATCTTATAATATTAACTAAACTAACATAAGGAATATGGGTCATATTATCCATTTCTATGCCTCTCATAGGACACTACCCAACTAAAAAATTAGCTCCCACAGAAATAGGAACACTTAATGCCTATTATCTACCATGTTAAAACACTGTAGTACAAAGTTCAAATATTTACTCTATGCCACTCAATCTCTTCTAATATTCACTCCTAAGATATACTTGACAACCCCCAAGTATTTCATCTCAAATTATGTTGAAATTTGGGACTTCAAATCACATATCACTTCCTTAATATACTACCAAAAATGATAGACCATCTACATATGGTGTTATACAAGGATTAAATTACCATAAAGTTTATAAAAAACACAATGATCTCATTTGGATCTTCGAAATCCAATAGCAACATAAAAGAATCAAACATTTGGTACCACATTTTAGGAGACTATGTTAGACTATAAAATTTCATGTTAGTCATCAACGGTTACAATATACATATAGTGTATAAACCTTTACAAGGGTGTCACCTACAAGAGATCTAGAGAAATTTTGATAGCATAACATTATAAATATAAAACTCACAATTAAACCTTCATCTCAAAAAACTAATGAATAGGATACATAATACATGAACACACCAAATGGTAGTTAGGAAACCATCAATTAAAACCACCAAAAATGTGGTGCTCGAATTTATAGTCAAAATTTAAATCCTTCATCTCAAGATGAGCTTACAAGTTAAAAATAGTTCATTTCTTATACCTATCATAAGTTTGTCATAATCCAATCACCAATTTGGTTCTCCATTTTGGCTCTATTATCTCCACAAAATGATATATTATAAAGTGTCATAACATGTGTCATCAATTTGTCAACAATCATAACCCACTCTAACAAGTCCCTTATGCATCATAGATGCTATTGCTTTCTAATGTGGGGGATATAACCTTAAGAGACTATAATTTTTATCTGATAAGTTGATTGAGTTTTCTTTTTCTAAAATTAAAAGTCTCAAAGAGTTTCATTTTGTCATAACTAGCTTATTCCAATTAAGGGTCGTTTCATTTTTTCGAGGGCCAAAACCAACTTTAAGGGTCTTAAAATTATATTTTGCACATTCTAGACATTACAATGTAAGGTTGAACATCTTCTAAAATTATCTCACTTGTTAAACGCCTTGCAACAACAAATGGAATACCATCACTCATAACTATCTATAAGGGGCCATGAGACATATATATTCATTGCACCACCTAAACTATCAACTTTATCTAGTATTTCCCTTCAATCCTCTACCATGTCACAAAGAAAATGGTACTAGACAACTATGTGCTTCATCCTTGCATGGAAGCTTAAGTTTTTTGCTAAACATATAGAATTTTAACTACCACAAAGAACTCAAAATAATCCCTAACTTAGGTCCACATTTGAACACAATCTCTTAAACCACATTTCCTCCCCATAGGCATGAGTAACTACCATTTACTCAAACTTTATAGTGGACAAAGTGACCACAACTTGAACTAGGTTTACTCATCCAACCAATATAACTACCAAAAAAACCAAATGCATACACGTTGGTGAATCTTTTCTATCAACATCTCTTGAACAATTTTTATCTAGATGATTATACATGGAGTGTTATTGTATAATCACCATGACAATAAATAGAGTATTTCATGGTACACCACAAATTTCTAAAGATCCTTTTAAATGCATCCTAGTGATCTTGTGTAGGATTAGCCATAAAGTGACTTAAAACTCATACTATTTAAGTTATGTCTAGTCTAGTACACACCATAGTATTATAATATTAACTACATTAACATAAGGAATTTGGGCCATATTATCCATCTCCATGGCTCTTATAGGCCACCACTCAAATAAAATCTTAGTTCCCATAGAAATAGGAACACTCAATTCCTATTATCTACCATGCTAAAACATTGTAGTATAAAGTTCACATATTTACTCTAGGCCACTCAATCTCTTCTAATACCCACACCCATGTATACTTGGCAATCCTCAAGTCTTTCATCTCAAACTATGATAAAATTTGGGACTTCAAATCACAAATCACTTCCTTAATATATTACCAAAAGTGACAAACCATCTACAAATGATGTGACACAAGGATTCAATTACCATATAGTTTATAAAAAGAACAATGAGCTAATTTGGATCTTAGTAAAGCCAATAGCAACAAAAAAGAATTAAAAAATTGGTACCACATTTTAGGAGACTATGTTAGGCTATAAAATATTTTTCAATTTGTAAACTAAATATTCCTTACCTTTAGCAACATATTTCTCCAATTGTGTCATGTAGCTCTCTTATCTAAGTCAACATACAATAATAATGTCTTTACATCCGTATATTATATCTCTCAATCAAAATCTATTACTACTTATATAGATAACCTAATAGATATTAGCTTAGCAATTGGGGAAATCCATCACCAAAATATATTCCCTCAACTTAGGAATTTTCTTTCACAACTAATCTTGCCTCATAATTTTCAACACTACCATCTAAACCAATATTTTTCTTAAGCACCTATTTATAACCAACAAACTTATATCTATCAAACAACAATACTATGTCTTAGGTGTCATTCTTTTTCAATGATACCATCTCCTCATGCATAGTCACACTCCAAGAATTAGAGCCACCAATATGCATTGACTCCTTCACATAGAAACTCAAAGTAGCATCATCTTTTAGGAAAAAAATTCAACACTCTAAAATTTAAATATTTCCAAATAAAATTTAGTTTGAGCAAAAAGTATTTTATAGATCATGGATTCACTATAGCTAAAATAGATTTGAAGCACAACATTATTTTCTAGAAGCATCCACTAGGTAACATGTAGCATCACTTTGGTGTGAATTTATTAAAATATATATAATTATTTAAAACACTTAATGTTCCCACCACTTCTACTCATTTAAACAATATATTTAAAAAAAATCTAAATGTGCCTTTTTGTAGATCTAAAAGTGTAGTTTTCAAAATATATTTTTAAAATATTTTGATTAGTCTTTATATTTTTATTTTAATGTGAATTTTTTACTAAAATTAGATCAAAAACACACAAAAAAAGGTTTATTACCTTAGAGAAAAACATTATGTTTTATTTAAAATTTTAAAAATACACCATATAAGAGATTCCATGTCAAGACAATACAATCATTTTCTTTAATTTCATTGAACCCTGCACTTTAATAGATAATCTATCTTGTTAGACTAGGGTGGTATCCTAAGGATATATACAAAGGGGTTAGAAACCTAAACTATAAGTGCTTCTATCTTAGGAAATGAAATTGAACATAACATAAATTAGTGAATTGAAATTAATTTTAGGAATTTAAATATTTTTGCTATATCAAAGTTTTTGAAAGAAATATTATTCTAAGAATTTAAGTGCTTATGCTAAATTGAGATTGTAGGAAAAACAAAAAAAAATTAATGATATCAAAATTATTGATATATTATTGAAAAGGGAAGGATCTAGAGGAATGAATGGAAAGTAAATTATGTTGTCATAAGATTGAAGTGGACTCTAGTATATAGGTTGAAGAAAACTCAAGTGATGAACAAAAGAGGATTCCAAAGTGATTGAAGCAAACTTTAGAGTAATGAAGATACATTGACTTTAGAGTGATAGCTTTGTAGACACCTAAAAATGACTAATGCATTTTGTCATCATGTAGATCATTGATTCTCCTTTTGATTTTAATTAAATAGTTTCATTATTTAATTAAATTGCATCACTTCCCCTTCATCCTTGATAATTATATAATATTAATTATTTAATTATTTAAAATTTGAATTTTCCCTCAAATATTTTAATTAAATAATTTTAATTAATTAATTAACTAAATAATTATTCCTCTCATACACATTAGTTAAATAATTTATAATTATTTAATTAATTCAATTTCAATTAATATCCTCCAAATATCAATAATTAAATGATTATTTATAATTATTTAGTTAAACATTAAATTCTTCCACAAATTATCTTCTTCTAAAAATAAGATAAATTATTATTTTATTTATTTTCCCATGTGTACATGAATTAAATTATTTATTTATTTAATTCTTTTATTAATTCCCCATTCACTTTCCACCTATCAGTTAACTCACACTCACTTCTAGTCCACTATCCAATCTATTCATTTTTTTATCCAATCTATTTAGTCTCACTTATAGTCACTCATACTTATCTAATCAATCAATTCTACTTAATTACTCCATATGTTTAGTTAGCTTGAATCATGCAATCGGTTAACTTCTCACCTCTCTCAATCAATTCCTCTCAAGCATTCTCATCCATTGATATATTCAGTCTTTTCTCCAGTCTCAATCGTTGATTAATATCAAACACAATTTATAAATACAATCTTAATCCATCTCATTTGGTCCTCCAAATATCTACATTCTTTCATTATCATTATTATTAAGTGTTTTGTGCTAAATTCTAAAACAACTACAACTTCATGTTTCAAGGTGCAAATAAAGAACAATGGAGCTAAGCATGGTTATTGTGTAAGGTTGTTATTGTAGGTTTGCTTCATTTATGTATGCAATTTCCTTAAGCTTTATTAAGTGATTTTAGTTTATTGTGATTTGGTTTTATTTATATTACTATTTTTTTATAATCATTTTATTGATCCAAATTTTGGCATGCTTGGTGGGACCCACGTCTTGGATATTTAACAAATTTTATGAAAAGTCTATGTTTTAAGAAGTTACAAAACATAACAACGCATTTGATTGAGCTTTTGATGCATACAATTTGATAACTTACAACACATTTTCAATCTTATAAATAACTTTGAAATTTGAGGTATTCAGTGCATCTGATTGGGGGTTCCATTGCAACTTATTGATCTTTTGGTGCAACTAATCATCTTTTTATTGTATTGTCCATTAACAGAGCAATTTTAATTTTTGTAGAAGATTGTGTTTTATTAGGTTGTTGTTATATTTTGATCTATGTTTCTCTTTACTATTTCTTGTTAATCTCTAATTGTGACCTACAAGCATCTAACCTTGGAATATCCTTTTCATCATTTTACAAGGGCCTTTTTATATCTAGTTTGCAAGAATTATATGTTTTGTTGTAGTTTGACACATTTGATTGGGGTTTTGTCACATATGATTGGGATCTCAGTGCATGTGTAATTTGAGCTTCAGTGCAAATGGTCGAGGTTATTCCACAATTGATCAGGAATTTAGTGCAAATAATAGGTATATTGTTTCGTAAATTTCTATTTTTATGAGAAATATTTTATTTGTTTAACACATTTGATTTTGTATAAATATTTCTATTGGTCCATTTTGTAATGCATTTGATCCACTTTTTTTGTAATTGATCTTTCTTTTCAAGAATATATATATTATTTTTATAGGTAAGTGCTATCAAAGGGGATAGCCCCCATGTACATTCAAACCATATGGCTTGTCAAGCTAAAATACAATCAACTACAAGAGAGCAAAACATAGACATACCCAAACTAGCCTTCCATCTCTATATCAGTAGGTAGTGATAGATCACCGCCAAACACCTACCCACCTCTGACACCTTCATCAGACTGCCCTTGCTAAGCCAAGAGTGGTCAGAGTCCATATACCTGGAAAAGGCTTCCAGATTGGAGTTTATAACCCCAGCCCTGAACACTTCCCAGGCATCTACCATGAAGTTTTCTTGTGTTGGGTATGTGCAGGATCATGATGGGCCAAAAAGTGGCAATGGGAAAAAAATTACGTTTTGAATCGACTCAAAAATGCAGAAATGTTGAGTTGATTTTTTTTAGGCTTGGGTGTCATTACATTGCTCCAAAGCAATGCCCAAACCTATTTTTACAAATCGGATATCCGATTTGAGCAAACTATATAAATAAAAAATGACTTGTTAAAGTCATTTCACACATTTTGAATGTGGGCACATAGGGAGAAGTCGAAATCCGATATCCGTTTTCACTAGATATTTGATTTGAAAAGTAAGTTTTTGGTTTTTTTAATGTTTTAATCAATTTTTCAATTATATTCTTATAATTTTTAGTTTTTATGAATTTTTTTCAAAAGTAGGGGTTTTATTGATTTTTATTAAAAACTAGAGTTTACAATGAATTTTTATTAAAAATTAATTTTTTTAAATGGATTTTGATTAAAAACTAGTGTTGTTGATGTATTTTTATCAAAAACTAGAGTTTGTTATGGATTTTTGTGAAAAAGTAGGGTTTTTTTGGATTTTGATTAAAAACTAGGGTTTTTTTACAATAATTTCATTTATATTGTGTAATTTCAATTAGATTAATTATTTTTTAACTTTAATCGGGTATTGTGGCTAAGAATGAAAATGCACAAATATCAAACGCTCCACCACCTCCGCAGCCAAATGCTCTACCACCTCCGCAACCACCAATTGAAGACTTAATTGGTGAAAAATTGGGGCAATTGAGGGGCATTTGTGAAGTTTATAAGACAATCCCTCGATTGAGAGATATGACAAATACAATGAAGGAAATAATTAAAAATGTAGAAACCCTCTCTACCCAACATAATGCCTTTCATTCGTGGTGAGAAGACATGAAGGAATATTATGCATACATGGATTGTCTTACGATGATGTGAAAGATCTCCAAATAACCAAAGCCCAAATAGCCTCTTTATTCGTTAACCCCTGCACCGATTTGCCAATGAATGTTAATAAAACAAAAATTTCTATAAAATGGTGCACGAATAGAGACATTGTACATAACTTTTGGGATCGTTGGTGTATGGTTTTTGATAAACCATCGAACAACAATTTTGATATACCATTTTACTATATTAAAAAATTATATGTTGAGTTTGTGTTAGGGCATCATGTCAATTAATTTGACATTAAACCCTTCTAGGGCGTCAGTGGAGGTATGCCCCAGGATAGACCAGGGGCAATAAGAGTAGTCTCACGCCCATATGTTCCCCCTCCTCCCCTTCCTCTGCCACCTTCAGTATATCATCCAGAGATTATCCAGGATGTAGCCACACAAACTATTCAGGTTATTCACTCTTTGAGTGGTCATTTGGTTTTGCATGCTTCTACAGTAGCTCAGCCACATTCTGGTGATGTTGGTGAAGGCTCGAGTGTTGCTACATCCTCCTCCTCAGGTCCACATATTTTTGTACCACATACTTGCATTATGTGCCTCCAGATATGCTTGGGTCCTCTAATATAGCCCGTTGAGCATCCCTTGGACACTTCTGATTATGACCTCCATGATGTGGACATTATAGATTAGTCGTAGGGGAGTGGAGCACACCCTACAAATTCCTCTCTTGCTAGAGAGGGGGATGTTGGAATAGTGACACATGTAAGATTTAAGTTGTAAATTCATAACTTGCATTTGTTTTTAAATGAATATTAATAAGAGATAACTTATCAAGTACTAATATTTATTTACATGGTCTATTTAACAATTGATGTTTGATGAGGAGCTCACACGGGTGACTGATAGCACCCTTAGGGCCATTTCATTTGGCCTCAACATGCACATAGTATATATTTTCATACTCACTCGTTTACATTTTTTATTATATACTTGCTTGTCATTTGAATTGTCATTAATGAAATTATATAATAACTTATATGTTTATCTTATTTTCCTCTTGTAGGAAATACCTAGTGCGAGTGAGGTGCAACCTTGTCTAGACTATGGAGGTGCAAATTTAGATAAGGGGAAGGTAATTGAACTCAAATTGGATTGAATTAATATTTTTAAGATCTTATATTGGTTATACATACATCGACATAGATTTATAGTTTCATATGTACTTGTCATTTTCATGTATAGGTGATTATGAGCTATACATCATTGTTGACAAGTGACACAATGCCTGAAGGAGTAGGTATTGGAACACCTCAAGGAGCAAGTGTTGAAACACCTCAAGAAGGAGGTGTCAAAACACCTAAAGGAGATAAAGAAAAAGATCAACCTAAAGAGCTATGTGTTTATTTTATTTTGTGTTTGGTAAATATGTTCCTATTACCAATAATCGTATGCTAACTTGGATCAATTTTATGTTTTTGTTCACACATATAGATTGGAATTTCAAAAGTTGTTTTGGTATATTCTAGGACTCTTGGCCCTTTGAAGAGACGTATATTTCAGGTAATCAAGATTTCAATTTTAGAGTTCAATTAAAATTCAATGTATATTGATTTTGATGTTAATTATTCGATTTTAAATTATATAGTATAACTAATCTCAATTGTGGTTTGAATTTTTATTGTGCACCTACCTTCAGAGCCAACAAGTGCTTCAAAGAGGCTTCATTTTGATGATCCACCAATAGTTTAGGATGAGATAGACATTTTGGCATGTAAATTTTGAATAGATATTGAGATGGCATATGCCACATTTCGTAAAAATTTGTTTGAGTTGGCGTCGATGCCATTTTTGTATATGGACATACACTTGATTATTGGATAGTTTGATATATATAAGTTGATAATCGAAATTTAATTTGTTCCTCATGTGCATGATTGAACTCTTTGAAAATTTTATCTTGAGAAATGGTTAAATATCAATGTACAATAGCATAAAAAAGAATGGTTATATTATATGTAGTTTATATTTATATCGTTAATTACATTGCATTTCACATCTTTCAAACTCAAAGCATTACTTCACATTGCATAACTAACAACTAGATGTTGATAGATGAAAAAATTTCAATTACAATATAGTTTTTACAAAGTCAACCTAAGCAGTTATGCAATTACTTCACATTGCATAACTAAAAACTAGGAGCAGCTGTCAATTGCATTTTCTTGTAATGGAATTCTATGAGACCACATTTCTTTGAGGATTTTTTTCAAATAGTCCACTGCCTTGTCTATGCTACCACATTTTTGATACATGTCAACCAAAGCTTTTTATCAAACAGTTCACTGGCTTATTGGTAGGGCTTATTGGAACTTGTATGCTCTGACCTCACTCAATCCTGAAACCACTTCATTCCCTCTTAATTTTGTCTACTTAAACTTAAAACATCGTTGTATTATGCTGCCCCATAATTTGGCTTACACTTTCTTTGTAAAATCACCAATTTTCTCTTTTTTTTGCCCCTTCCAACTAGGGTTTTACACTCTTACTCTTCTTGGGTTACTCTTAATCACTCAAACCTCTTAAACACCATTAAATACACCTGTTCCAACAAGTTCCAATCTATTTTCATTCAACTTCTCAAAAACTCACTCTCTAGCCTTACTCAAAAGGCACAAAAAACTATGTTTCTTAACAGGGCAGCCTTCTCAGACCACTCTAATCCCTTTATCAACCCTAAAAACTTTTTCCTATGCCTACCCCTATCTAATTCATGCCCATTCCTATGAGGTACAGCCTATACAGAAGGAGGAATGGCCTTGTCAATTCATGAAATATTACATGTTTTAGGTGCTCATGTACCATACTCCTTGGGTACAAAATATTTATGCCCCATAAATCACTCCATAGGTCTACTCCTATCTTCTTCACAATCCCTTCAAACCCGCTCCAATTCACTTGCATGGAAATCTTCATCTGAGGTATTTTGTACCCTTCATGCTTTGTGTTGTCATGGTCTTGCCATGCTTGATTCTTCTCAAATGGATCTTCTTGTTGTTATTTGTCTTCATTGACACCTGCAAATGGTGTTTCCCAAGCTTTGACACCTGCACACAAAAATTCAATACACAAAGCTAAACATCCATACATTAGTATCTCTATTTCGTGCTCTTCCATAAGCTTTTTCCAACTAGACATGTATCTCTACCCTTCCACTCTTCTCTTCACAATCTTTCTCAGGTTCTTTATGGTTAGAACCATCCCCATAGTAGCATACATCTCCCACACAACCAAATATGAAAACCAAGGACAATCCCCTATCCTAACACCATATTCCTCAAACTCTTCTTCTCTATCCTTCACTAGGCCACTCACCATCAACTCTTCCTCTCTAGTTTCCCACCTAATCTACTATTTGCAAGATTACACATTTGAAGGTTGATAGGTTGAGAGGTTAGGTGTGATCTATTTATGCTAAATAAGGTCAATGAAGGCCATTTAAGGTGTATTAAGTTGAATTTTTGAGTCTAGGGGTCCAATATGCCAAAAATGCATTCTTGCTTCAAAATTGTCGAAATTGCCATGTAGTCTTTTGAAGGAAAATTATTAAAATTGTAAAGGGAAGTGCAAGATAGGAGTCTAGAAGTTGTGGTAGGCTTGAAATAAATTTGTTTGACTATTTTTTCACAACAAGCTATGGTCTCATGGCTTTTTTTCGCACAAACAACAATGTTGGAGTTCGATTGGAGGTCGAAAACTACTTGTAAGGGCATCAATAAATCTTGTTCTACAACTCGTATGAACAAACCGAATATCCCATCACATCCGAATGGGTACGTTTAGGTTAGGTATGGTTCCCTTTCACACCCAAACAGATCGAAGCAGTCTGAGCTACATTCATTCAACGAAATCCCTTAAGGGTCCAAAGTGTAGAAGGGCAGCAATATTTGACGGACTATTACTCAAAAAACTTGATTATTAAAGACTCCCCATCTGAGGCTATGGGATCATGTTGTGACCATCTACAATAACCTCTCTCGTTTTTTTCTATCTCGGAGGCGTTTTCCCATGGTGATGAGTTTTCAGTTGAGGGAAAGTTGTCAAATGCAAGCACTGTAAAGTTGCAAAGTGGTGCAAATTTCATTCTCCAACTCGTACGACCAAATGGACTATTCTAACATGTCTGTATGGGTACATTTACACTAGGGATGGTACTCTTTTGCACCCAAATATGGCAAATCACTTTGAGCTACATTGGACCGACGATTTCCCTTAAGAGTCCAAAGTGCTAAAAGACAACAATCTTCGAAGGGATATTTCGAAGGGATATTTCTGAGGATATGCGACCATGTTGGGACCATCTACAATAAATTATCTCGGTTTTTTCTATCTTGAAGGCGTTTTCCCATGGTGATGAGTTTTCAGTTGAGGGAAAAGTTGCCAAATGCAAGCAATGTAAAGTTGTAAAGTGGTGTAAATTTCATTCTCCAACTCATACGACCAAATAGACTGTTCCAACACATCCAGATGGGTACGTTTACGCTAGGTATGGTCCTCTTTTGCACCTAAATAATTTGAATCACTATGAGCTACATTGGACTGGTGATTTCCCTTAAGAGTCCAAAGTGCTAAAAGGCAGCAATCTTTGAAGAGCTATTTATTGAAAACCATGATGCTTACAGACTCTCCGTCTAAGGATATTGGATTGTGTTGGAAACATCTACAATAAACTCTCTCGGTTTTTTCTATCTCGGAGGCATTTTCCTATGGTGATGAGTTTTTAGTTTAGGGAAAAGTTGCCAAATGCAAGCAGTATAAAGCTGCAAACTGGTGCAACTTTCATTCTCCAACTCATACGACCAAATGGATTGTTCCAAAATGTTCGGATGGGTACGTTTACGCTAGTTATGGTCCTCTTTTGCACCCAAATACGCTGAATCACTCTGAGCTACATTGGACCAACGATTTCCCTTAAGAGTCCAAAGTGCTAAAAGACAACAATCTTTGAAGGGCTATTTCTCAGAAATCGTGATGCTTACAGACTCTTCGTTTGAGGATATGGGATTGTGTTGGGACCATATACAATAACCTCTCTCAGTTTTTCTATCTCGGAGCTTTTTTTCCATTGTGATGAGTTTTTAGTTGAGGGAAAAGTTGTCAAATGCAAGCAGTGTAAAGTTGCAAAGTGGTGCAAATTTCATTATCCAACTCATATGACCAAATGGACTGTTCCAACACATTTGGATGAGTATTTTTACGCTAGGTATGGTCCTCTTTTGCACCCAAATATGCCGAATCACTCTGAGATACATTGGATCAGCGATTTCCCTTAAGAGTCCAAAGTGCTAAAAGACAACAATCTTTGAAGGGCTATTTCTTGAAAATCGTGATGCTTACAGACTCTTTGTTTGATCATATGGGATTGTTTTGGGACCATCTACAATAACCTCTCTCGGTTTTTTCTATCTCAGAGGCATTTTACTGTGGTGATGAGTTTTCAATTGAGGGAAAAGTTGTCAAATGCAAGCAGTGTAAAGTTGCAAAGTGGTGCAACTTTCATTCTCCAACTCGTACGACTAAACAAACTATTCCAACACATCCGGATGTGTACATTTACACTAGGGATGGTCCTCTTTTGCACCCAAATATGCCGAATCACTCTGAGCTACATTGGACCGGTGATTTCCCTTAAGAGTCGAAAGTGCTAAAAGGAAGCAATCTTTGAAGGGTTATTTATCAGAAACTATGATGCTTATAGACTCTCTATTTGAGGATATGGTATTGTGTTGGGACCATCTACAATAACCTCTCTCAATTTTTTCTATATTGGAGGCGTTTTCTCGTGGTGATGAGTTTTCAGTTGAGGGAAAATTTGTTAGATGCAAGCAGTGTAAAGTTGCGAAGTGGTGCAAATTTCATTCTCTAACTCGTACGACCAAATGGACTATTCCAAAATGTCTGGATGGGTACATTTATGCTAGGGATGGTCCTCTTTTGCACCCAAATATGCCGAATCACTCCGAGCTACATTGGACCGATGATTTCCCTTAAGAGTCCAAAGTGCTAAAAGGCCATACCATCTATTGTACGGTCTGTAGCTCGATGCTATGGCCATGGAAAATGTTATTAGGACTGTATAAGGTGAATATGTGGGTTTAAAGAGCTGGAAAGGTTTGTAGTTGAGTTGGTGAGTTGCCATGCATGGCAAAAATGTGTGAAATTATGTGAAAAATGGTGGTTACAACATGCTAATGTCAATGAAATGTGGGGGCAAAAATATTTAAGGTTGGATCAAGCTTCTGCAAGTCCTAATAGATGTGTTTGATGAGTTTATAGGGCGTGGCAAGGTTTGGGGAGTGAATTTGCACCCAAGTTTGGTTTTGACGGTCAAATTGGAGTTTAAATCATATTTAATTGTAACTGTGTTGTTTAAAGCCACCTAGCTCTTCCATCAGAAAACTCTTACCCAATCAACTTGAACATCATGCACACCTAAATACCTTGTTTCCACTTTACTAGATCAAAGAATCAATCATATGGGAAATGACCTTCACATGAACTTTTTACATTTTTGTTTTTGGAAAAAGTGGCAAGCCACTGTAATTTATTATATAAAAATTGGAGATATTACAAAACCTGGTTCAAACGAGCATACCGATAGGAAAGAACCAGGAAGAAAACCTCTGGTTGTAGCTCGATTAAGTACAAAAATCTCTTTATATTTTAAACATGCTCTTTATACAATGCCAGACATTTGACCAGTATTTTAAAAAACATCACTGGATATAGATTATGCCTGTATACAATTATGACCTTTTTACATTGTTTCACATTTCAAAATTCAAATTTTAAAAAACTTTCCTATTGGAGGCATTCAGGGCACAACCTTCCACAAGAATAGTATGTTGATGTTCTCGAGTGACAAGCACCTGTACAAACAATCAAAGTAGCAGTTAAACTACATACAATAGAAAAGATGCTTAGAATCACCAATCTATATTATTGTAATCTGTCACATACCTCTCTGAAAGGATCAAAGTTGCCTATCCATGATCAATCGTGCTAGGAATATTGCAAAATTTGTCAAATGATAAATCTATATTAATCTAAACAACCTGAATGATGATGAATTGGTAATGCAAACTATAAAATATGCTTAGAATAACCAATCTATATTATTCTAAATGACCTAATTGATGATGAGATGGTAATGCAAACTATAAAAGATGCTTTGAATAACCAATCTATATTATTGTAATTTTTCACATACCTCTCTAAAAGGATCAGAGATGGCTATTGTTGCATCAGGTCCATGATCAACCATGGCAAAAATATCCCAAAAGTACATACAAAATATCACTATTAAATACACTTGCATTGCAATAGTATACAAAATATCAGTATTAAATAAAGAACACTAATGAACTTAAGCATAATGAACCTAAGCATTGTACCTTCCATTCTTGAATATGTTATTCAAGTGTGTCTGAAGGGTCATCTCTTTGCTTAAGAGTATCCAATATTGCTTCATGATCATCATTACTAAGTGTCCATAGTTGTTTTGTATTTGTTTTGGCATGATGCTTCAACAACTTGACATTTGTTGCTATAATAAGGTGTGAATACATGAGAATGGTTTTTTGTTTCTCGTAGTCTTCAAATGCAGGTATGTCATTCTTTCTAATCATGTATGTTTGCAACCAAGTTCCTACAACCACAACTGAACCTGTAGAATACATGAACCCATCATCATCTTCCATTGATTCTGTTAGCTTGTGCTTTACCCGCACACATCGAGCCAACCAATATTTTGATCTCTCTTCATTCCCCTACGGTGCAACAACTGCAAAAATATGTCCTGGTTGTAGTAAATCTGAAAGCCAATCGTAATCAATTGAACTTTCCATTGTGTCATTTGTCATGGATATAGTTTGAGATAAAGGAGTTAGATATTGCGGAACCCATGTATCCACCCACTCACTTGACTCACATTGATCCCACACTCACTGAATACAACTCTGAAAAAAATAAGCCAACTGTCATGTCCAAATGGTCCATGTGCTTGCATCTGAGCTTCGAAATGAATGCATCTTTGAAGAATATTTGATTGTATGACAATCCAATCTACCTCCCACTGTACCCTCCTCAACCAACCAAAATAATATGTGCACTATTGAATCAAGTGTCCCTCCCTATGACAATGTTGAACTACACCAATCAACAATAGAATGTGCATCATTGAATTTTTCTCCTGAAATATTCAATTGCTCCTTAACTAGAGCTCTCTTTACACATGCACCTGCTCCATCATGCTCCCCTTTCCCATGCCCAGCTTCAAAAAAACTCCAAATATTAGGTACACCCCTCTCTAGATGCATTCTACTCAACCAATAAAATATACGAGCATTCTTGAATTGACATGTGCAGTTATATGACCAAATGAGATGTCGGCCTAGTGCTATATTATGCTCCTACAAGAACTCAAAAAAATTCTCGAAACAATTTTGGACATATTCGGACAAGTGAGATCTATGATCACTCATATAAAAATGATACTCTCTGATTATCTTTCGATCCTCCTCTATACCATCAAGTGCATGTCTAAATGTTAGGTGGACAAAAATAGCAATCTGAATTTTATTGTAATACTGATATTGTACCTCATTTTGTGGTTGCAATGTGTAGTTTTCTACAAAATTAACCACTGATATAATAATGCCAATCGGAAAAGAGTCATTACATATCCTGAATTGTTGATCCAGCCACTAAGACCTATGACTATGCCTTGCATACTTGTAGAAAATATTGTCCTTAAAGTCTGAAATAAAATCAGCAACACTACATTCTTTTGTAACCAACTCACATCTAGAACCTTCACCTCCACTCTGCAAAGTATATTTGACTATCTCATATCTCTTTTTCTCAACAATATTCTTTCCAAATTCATGTTCGAAACCCTCATGAAAACATTGAACAAACTTTGACAAGCCACCACATTGTGAGCACTTCGCATTTAAACAATCATTTCTATAGAAAAAGGAACCATCATCTCTAGAACATAAAAATAGATCTAGCAAGTCCCTTGATGATTTTGGAAGATGCATTGCACCACACTCCTAAAAAATTTCATTAGTATGCAAAGTAGAACGGATATAGCATAATAGTTCAGGGTACATTGAAAACTCCACATGGTATTTGCAACAACAAGTATTATGAATCTTAAGAGGCGCAGAATAAAATGGCTTCAAACCTTCAAAATTCCTTTGTGAGATTTCCATATTTGGATGTGTTTCAATAAATTTGTTGAACAACATTGTTTGGCTTGATTCCAAGATATATTTATGATGTGATGTACGATCTCGATTGCCAATTCTTAACTTTAAAACATCCTTTGCATTGGGTGATACTCTAGAGTTATCATGCCAAAATTGTTGAATTACCTACTTTACATTATCAGTTAGCTTCTTATCAACACCTGGAAGCCTCTCGGAAAAATCCCATGTATCATTTTGAAGAGGATCATCTATTTTTTCTCTTCTTGCAAGTGCTTTATCCAAATTTTTATGATTTATGTCAAAATCAATACAAGTTTGTCTCATAAAGTGAGCCTTTTCAATTGATGGCTTACTAGGGCAATTGTAATGACTCTCTGAGCAGCTCTCTTATCTTTTTCCTTGTTATTTTTTCCAATAGACTTGAGAGCATTAAAAAGATTTTTGACAATAATAGAATTTTTTTCGGTCCTCTTGTTCAGATGAATTTTCAATTTGGCTAGCAAAGATCTCATCTTTCGCATCTTTAGCAATTGTACAAAAAGTTGGCATTGCTCGGTCAATGTCTTATCGCTAAAATATTGGTTGAAAATTATTCTAGCCCACAACCGAATAGTTCGTGTTGACCTCTTTCCTTCAAAATTGTGAGAGGGAGAGTGGGAGAGGGAGAGGGAGAGGGAGAGGGAGATTGAGAGGGAGAGGGAGAAGGAGAGGGAGATAGGTAGAGTGGGAGAACGAGGGGAGGGAGGGAGAGGGAGAGGGAGAGGGAGAGGAGGGAGAGTGAGAGGGAGAGGAGGGAGAGGGAGAGGGAGAAAGCGAGAGTGGGAGAGGGATATGGAGAGAGGGAGAGAGGGTTTAGGGTTGAGGGAGAGGGAGAGAGGGAGAGAGAGATAGAGGGAGAGAGAGAGAGAGAGAGAGAGAGAGAGAGAGAGAGAGAGAGAGAGAGGAGAGGAGAGAGAGAGAGGAGAGGAGAGTGGGAGAAAGAGAGAGTGGGAGAGTGGGAGAAATATAGAGTGGAAGGGAGAGAGGGGGAGAAAGAGTGGGAGAGAAAGAGGGGAGGAAGAGGGAGAGGGAGAGGGGGAGAAAGAGAGAG
>CM021107.1:394526798-394824791 GCA_007115665.2 Sequoiadendron giganteum
GGATGGGTGGGAGGCTATAGAGTTGAAATCTACCTCCACTAGCCGTTCCCACCCACCCGATGGGGTTTGTGGTGGGTGAAGCCCTGGTGCGGTTAAAAGCATCAGTTCAGCAGTGTTTCTTGGGCGGTGGGCGAAGCCCTGGCGGTGGGGTTGGTGCCCAAGACCACCCTATTTGCCTTACCCTATGATTTGAAGCCCTTCGAGACCTTAGGCCAATATGGTCGGCTGCCGAAGGCAGGCCTCAGGCCGGTGGGGTTGGGACCGCCCATGCGCTTCGCTACTGACCTGCGCTTCGCCATTCTCGACCTATTCGCCTACTCTATATCCTCCCCGCCCTGGTAGGCGGAGCCTTGGGCGGTCGCGAAGAAGTAGATTGGCTTTGAGAAAGTCCCTACCTCCCGTGCATGCAGGGGTGAAGCCTTCCTTCCTAGAAAATATGGTTGACTTTCTTGAACTCCCTTCCTCCATCAACTAGAGTTCCATCCGGAGCTAAAAAGCTTCGCTACCGACCATATATTCCTTACCCTTGCCTTAAGGAATATGTGGTTAGTGGGGTTGGCAGAGTTCTTTCCTTCCGGGAGAAGAAGATAAGAGCTTGAACGAAGTAGAAGTTGATGACTTCACCTTAATAAAGGACACGCCAAGCAAAGGTGGATCTTCTCGGGGTTGCAACGAAAAAAATAAGGGAAAGAGTAATAAAGGATTGAGAAGATAAAGCAACCCTCAAGGCTGAGAATCAACAGCTTCGCCAATACATCTCCAATCTTATACATAACACTGAGAATGTCATCGCCTTGCTCCCGCAGTTGTCAGAAGTACCAGCAAAACACAATCAGCTAAGTCAGGTGATTGTTTATGGGAAGCGCTTGAAGGATTGGGAAGAGGAGTTCGTCACAAGGGGCCTCGCTTCATACTTTCAGAATTGTACCAATTGAGGTACAATGCCCATGAACTTCATCTGAAGATTCAAGAGTCAGAGCGAGATTTGGTGGTAGACAAACCATGGAATGAGATCATGATCTCTCACCTGAGGACGACATATGATTTAGTTACTTGAGAGGAGGATAAGGAAGCAATCTTTTCTTGGAGAGAACAATTAATCTTCAAGGTAAAGGTACACAAGACAATTTCTTCGGAGTTGGCTGAAAGCAAAGAGAAGGTGACAAATGTTATTAAATTCGTGTGAACTTTCATGTCACGAGTTCCTTGCTAGTATCAGCGTGAGGGTGGTGGATTTCTTGAGCTCTTTGATGTACAGTCAGAGATTCAGGGACTCATTCATGGTATCTTCAGTGGTGATACAGTTGGCTGTAAGTTGGATCAACTTACAGTCATGTTAGCTTTATTTGATGAGGCGGCCAAGAGTAGAGGTGAACTTCAGAGTTAGATCACTGATGGTGAAGAGATGTTGCTGAGACACAGAGTTCTTCAGAGGAGTATTAGTGCTCCAGATGGTGATGCTATCAACAACCTCGTGGAGGGGTTAATTGCTAGAGACCACGACCAGTGAACTACGAAGCAAGACATCCCACCCTTTTAGGATAGACATTAGAGACAAGAGTTAAACTTGATGCCTCTTTTTGAGTTAACTCGCTGTCCCACATATCATGGCATGTCTATTTTGGAGTCTTCTATGTATAGTTGGAGTTCTCATTTAGTTTTCAGTTTCACTTAACTGATGTTAGTTATCAGTTGACTTTCATTTTAATAAGGACTTGCGCGTCCATTTATTTTATGGTTCAGTTAACTGATGTTGTTTTTCAAGTTAACTGCTAGGTTACATACAGTTAGACTTGGAGAATAAAATCTTGCATGCTTGCAAGATTGAGTGTAAACTCAAGGAGATTTTAGGGTTCCCTACTCCTTGAAGTTCTATAAATAAGAGCACCCTTGCTCATTTGTAATCAACTTTTTCTCGTGATAGTGTACATGTTGAGCCCAATTTGCCTGAAGTATTGCTATTCAGTATGCGTTCAAGAACTTTTATTGTGATAATAAATTGCTGAGCCGCCTTGCTTGAATGTTATTATTATTGTACTTGTTCACTTTCGTTAATATAATACTGGTTGATCATTCATTTGTGTGATAGGTCCTTCATATAGTTTGCTGTCCTGGGTTATATTTGTTTCTAATAAGCTTGTTTCCTATCTACACCTTGAATAGGAGTCCCTCCTCCTTGGGAATTTAGAGATAAAGTTTATCGTCTGATGTTGTGCTTAATAATTTTTGTTTCATATCTACACCTCGGATAGGAGTCCCTCCTCCTTGGGAATTTAGAAGTAGAGATTTTCATTTGTTGTTGTCTCCAATAATCTTTCTTTCAGCCTACGCCTCAGATAGGTGTCCCGCCTCCTTGGGAATCTTGACTTAAAGATTATCGTCAAATATTCCCTACTCCTAAGTCCTCATGCTCTATTTCTCTTGAGGAAACAGGATAGATTAAAGTATTAAGTTAGTTGTAGTTAAGATCTACAAAACTAGAGAAAAACCTTAGCTGCAATGTATTGGTTTTCTTAACCTTGTGCCTCTTCCAATTGAGTCAAAAAGATAGGATTTAGATCATTTACTTTTTCATGCATATCAGCAAAAGAGGGAGCTTCCCCTCCTTATTTGAAGAGCAGTCATTACGAATGTGCATAGCTGTCCATTGCCAATATACACTCCAGAGGTGCGAATTGTAATGCCAACAAACACAACATCTATATGTTGGAAGTCTAGATAATATTATGATTACCCTAGGGAATGGTGTTCTGTTGCCTTTGGGGCAAGTTGGTGAAAGATGAAAGCTAGGTGGTAGCCTGGTTGAAGATGTTCAATAGAGTGGTGACCGTTCTTATTTTTCTTATTGCTTTGTTCTCAACAACTTTCCTCTTGTTGTTGGGGCTGAAGGTTTGCGAGACCATCTCTTGTCCACTTTTGGAGAGATGGGGGTTTGCTGCTTGTGTGGTGCAGTGTGGTCTGTGCTGGTGGTTTTGTGTTGCTAGTTCCTTGTTGTAGGTGTTTCAATGGGGGTTGGTCTTAGAGCTCCTTTGGAAGTCTTGTTTTTTCTCACAACCCAGGTGGGGTTGTGGTTAATAAGTACTGGTGCTGCTTGTTTTGTTCTTACTTCCTTCTTGTATCCTCATTCTGTGACTTCTATCGAGGTGGAGTCATTCCCTTTTGGGGTGGTGTATGTGGATTTGGTGGAAAGTTGTGTTCTTTGGATGGCCCCTTTCTTCGTTTAGCCCCTTTCGTCAAATGGCCGCTTTGTTTCTTTTATTTGGATGCCTTGGGAGGAGGTGTTTTCCTGTTCTACTAGAGTTCTTGCTTGCTACCATGTTCTACTTTCGCTATATTCTATTGAGGTGAATATTGCTCCTATTAAGGTGGAGCCCTCTCCTATTGAGGTGGAGTTGGAGGTGGTAGAAATGGTGGGAAGTGCTTCTCTCCTTTGTTGGTTCCTATTGAGATGGTGCGTGCTTGCTCTGGAGGGAGGT
Source organism: Sequoiadendron giganteum (assembly GCA_007115665.2). Classification (NCBI taxonomy): domain Eukaryota; kingdom Viridiplantae; phylum Streptophyta; class Pinopsida; order Cupressales; family Cupressaceae; genus Sequoiadendron; species Sequoiadendron giganteum. The sequence continues at coordinate 394,530,275 of CM021107.1, forward strand.
TTCTTTGGTAGTTCTGGTCCCCACTTCTTCCTCTCCTATAGAGGGGAGCCCCATCCTTTTGAGGTGGTTTCGGAGTTGGTGTTAGGTGGTTTGGTGCAATTTGAAGAATTTATCTCTGCAACAATTTGTGATTCTTACCCCTCTTTTGGTGGGAATTTGTTGGGCTTAGGTTTGTCTAATTTGAGCGGAAGGTCTGCTGCAATCCAGTTGCTGTAGGTGTTTTGTGGCCTGGTTGTTTCACGCAATCTTTTGGGCTTGTTGTGTTGTGTGTTGTTTCTTTAGGCCTTTATTGTTTCTTTGTCCTTGACTTAGGACTGTTGTTTGTCCTAAGTGTTTGTTGCTCTTTGTTTTGGTGCCAGGAATGGGTTGTTAGTCTGTCTTTGACTTAGGATTGTTGTTGGTAATGAGTGTTCTGTCTATCCTGGTTATTTGGTGGCCAGGTGTTGCTTGTTATTCTGCTGTGTTACTACGGTGTTTCCACTGGTGTTGTTTCTTTGGTAAAGTTTGAGACTGTTGTTTGGAAGTGTCCTTTTCTTAGCTCTGTAAAGGGTTCTTGGTCCTTTCAAAACCTGGCTTACCTTATCAAGAACAATTAACAACAAATATTTTTTATTAACCCAATCTTTGCTTGATCAAAATTGATTTGCAGTAGGATAAAAATTTAAACAATACAAGCATTCATAGATTAGTAATTCAATATCAATAACAAGTAACAAATTTTGAAATATAAAATTAGAGATTTAAAAAAAAAAAAAATAGAACTCTTAAGTAATAAAATAAACCATTATTTGGCTAGTGACATATTGATATTGTTTAATGTTTGTAATTGTTTTTTAAATTTTTAGACTACTTGTTGTAGCTTTGTTGACCAACCACTATTTAGCTTAGTTGTAGGGTTTGTACCTGCAGGCCTCGAACTTGGTTCGGGTACGCACTCAGTTCGGGTTCGTCTGAGGGTACGTGCAGGTACAGGCTGGGTGAACATAGATGCATATGATATCATTGATATGGATTATTTGAATATTTTTCAACTATCAATTGGCATTTAATATTTATCTTTGGCATTTGGGATTGATCAATGATCAAGTATCATACTATGAAATGATTTAGTCTAAGTTACCGGTTCGAGTTCGGGGACGGGTGCGGGTATGAGAACTCGGTACATGGGTACGTGAATTTTTTTTTAGGGGTTTGGGTACGTGTGTATATATATATATATAAATATATATGTATATGTATTATATATACAAAAAAATAAGAGAAATATACAAAATTGTAAAACTAAATCATTTCATATTATGATACTTGATCATTGATCAATGCCAAATGCCAAAGATAAATATTAAATGCCAATTGATAGTTGAAAAATATTCAAATAATCCATATCAATGATATCATATACGTTTATGTTCACCCAGCATGTACTCACACGTACCCTCAGACGAACCCAAACCAGGGGCGTACCCGAACTGGGTTTGGGGCCTGTGGGTACGAACCCTGCAACTAAGGATATAGTTTTACAATTCTGTATATCTCTCTTATTTTTTTTATATATAATACATATACATATATATTTATATATTATATACATATACACACACACACGTACCCAAACCCCTAAAAAAAAATTTCATGTATCCAAGTACCGGGTTCTCGTACCCACACCCGTCCCCGAACCCGAACCTGAACCCGAACCGGTAACTTAGCTATCTAGCTAGTGACATAATACAATGGCAGCTAGTTTGAGCTTTGTTAGCCAACCATCCTTCAAATTTGACCCAAGATCACCTTTGTGGAGGCATGTACAAATGATACAATAGATGCCAGGTGGCAAGAATTGTTTGGATATGTAATGGGTGTAATTAGGTGTACAAGCTCATATAGTTGGGTGAAAGCCTATTTATGTGCCATTGTTGGAAGGTGAATCAAAGCTTGGCTAGGAAAGAATGGTGCACCTGTGCCACCTCATAAAATAGCAGTATATATCAAAGTGTAGGAGCAAGCAGCTGCAAGAGCTGTCCTTAGAATAGGGCATCCTTTGACCAGAGGAAGAGGTCATCGAGGTCACCCGCTTTCCCATATCATAGTATTATCCTTGATGTTGTAGAAGAGGACATCTTGTTTTTAGATAGGAATGAAGAAGAGAGCAAATGTGCCATTAGAGAGGGCATTTAAAAATGATGCTAGAGAGACTATTGAATAAATTGTTACAAGATGCCTCCATGCAAATGCAAATGGTTTGTCCTTGAATGTTGTTCGATCATTGTATTGGCAAGATATGATGGGAAAAGTAAATGAAGCTCCAAATGATACATGGGCCCAGGTTTTGAGGTGTGCAACACATTATTGTCAAAGGAGGTCAATATATAGAAAACTAATTGGCTTCGATAAGGGCCTCATGGAAAGAAATAGGGATGCCTATTTTTGATGGATGGAAGGATGTAAGAAATGGGTCTTTAATCAATGTGATTGCATTGTGCCCTTAAGAGGCGGTGTTTGTGAAAGTTGTGGATTATGAGGGGCAAGTGAAGGATAGACAATTTATTGCTAATGTCCTTATGCAGTGCATTCAAGAAGTGGGTCCACAAAATTTTGTTCTAGTCGTAACAAAAAATACAAAGAATTGCAAAGCAGCTGGTATGTTAGTTGAAACACGATTCTCACATATATTTTGAACACCTTGTGTTGTCCACTCGCTCAACTTCATGTTACAAAAGTTGGATTGGGAAATAGATTGGATCAAACAAGTCTATGTTGAAGCCAAAGAGATCCAAATATTCATCACAAATGATCACATGCACATGCTATTTTTAGATCATCTTGCAATTAGAGTTGTTGCAGGTAATTGAAAGTTAAAACAATGTAATTTTTAAATTTTATGTTTCACTTTAGTAATTTATTGTAAATAATTTAAATATGCATTCTTTTTTGTTTTTAATGTTCTATTTTCAAATAAGTTGTTGAGACTAGATTTGCATCCAACACAATTGTCTTTTACTTGTGAATGGGCGTGAGACACTTTCTGATGTGGTCATCAACCAATTTTGGTCCATATGGAGGCAATCCAATAGTGAGAGGACAACAAATGTAAATCAAATGATCCTAGATGACACTTAGTGGGATCATGTGAAATATATTCTTAGTTTGATTGAGCCTATCATGAATGTGATCCACTTTACTAACATGGATAAACCATGTTTGGGAGAGGTTTACGATGGCATCGACTCAATGATTGAGAAGATGAAGTTCATCATAAATGAAAAAGAGCAAGATCTTGAAGCAATTTTTTTTCAAAGAGGTACAATCAATTTGTGTTGAGTGATGGAACAAAATGACCACCCGACATCATCTCTTTGTTTTAGCATTAACTACTAAATATTACAATGAAGATATCCTTGCTACATTGACAAGAGTGCCACCATATTGCGATGCAAAAGTCAACAAAGGTTCAGGAAAGCACTTACCAAACTCTTCCCTAATCTTGATATGGAGGATGTAGTTGCAAGTAAGTTTGCCGATTTTGCAATCTCCAAAGGTCAAAGTGTTTTCGCTCTCCATGACAAGTATAGGAAGTATGTGCACTCTTGGTGGTACGCCAATGGCCATAAATTGGCACACCTCCAAATTCTTGTAATAAATTTTTATCGCAAGTAAGTTTACTAATTTTTACCACTCTAAATTTGTTTATTTTTTTCATTTTAAAAATGACTATTTTCAGATATGAATTTTGATTTACAACTTATTGATTTAACAACTCTAATGAGAGCTCACTTTGTTTCAATAGCTTGCTAGTTCTTCTTCATTTGAATGGATTTGGAATGCATACTCCTTCATCCGCTTCCTGAAATGCAATTAATTGGCAGCAAGTAGAGGAGCTAGTTTATGTGTATTCCAACTTGCACCTTATTCTCAAAGATGATGAGTACAAGGAAGAGGCAATGAAGTTGTGGGATGTCAACCTAGAGCGAACTGATTTGGATCTTTTTTTTAATTGCACAATCTTTAGTTTTTGAACAGTTGAGTAGCCAACATACTTTTAGTTCGAGAGGTAGCAGGGTTCCATGTGGTTCTCCTAATCTGCTTGCATCATCTAATGTTGATGATGATGACCCATATGATGCTGATTACTAATTGTATTTTTTTAATATTGGACAATGAATATCTATCATGACATTCATGTTTGACAAATTGATATCAAATTAGTAATATCGTATCTCAAAATTTGAGATTTGTAATGGTTTGTGTTTAGCATGTGCATGATATATTATGGTATTCTAAACTTAATTCCTTTTTTAGGCTGCACACACATTTATATATACTAAGTTATTGGTTCGGGTTCGGGGGTTCAGTTCGCCGTTTCGGCTAAATTTTTTGGGGGGTGGGTTCAGTTCGTTAGTACAAAAAACGTGTAAAAAGATATATATATATATATATATATATATATATATATATATATATATATATATGCAGCCTAGAAGCATGAATTAGGATTAGAATATCACATAACATCATATAAACAACAAAACCACCATAAACTTGAATGTCATTTAAAAAATTCATATAAACTTGAATTATGTTGCTGCTGTTCACCTTTTCCAGCATGGCATGATGATACCAGGTCTGGTCGTTCTCTCAGATGTCTGATTTCTGATGGCTGGAGAAATAATCTGAGTTGCTTCTATTTTCTGAGTCCGAGTTTAATGTAAGCTTGTAAAGGACCATCAGGAAATACTTTGTAACAGATTGAATAACCAGTGTATAAGCATAGGCCCTGTTGCTATAGTTCATTCTATTGAAAACATATTGTCATTAAGTTCTAAAACAATTTCTGAGTTGGTTGTAATCTGATATTAATTTCTGAGCATAGTATATTGCAAAAACCAGTCTTATATGAGGCCAGAGATAATCTAGTTTTGCTTGCCAATGATATATATGCATGTTCTTAGCTGTGTTAATCAATCTACCTCCGTCTTGTGTTAAGTTTGATTAAATAGAATATCTATCAAATAGAATATTTTTGGATACCAAATATTAAAAAAAAAATGCTCAAAAAACCACTTTTTGGATACCAAATACTAGAAAAAAATGCTCAAAAAACCACTTTTTGGATGCCTAGGCATGTGGGTTATGTCTTGGTTCGCCTGGGTTCTGTTTGGGTTCTGCTCGGGTTCTCTTGGGTTTTGCCTGGGCGAACCAGAACCAAAAATGAAGGACCCTGGTCGAACCGAACCAGTACCCGAACCAGGAGCAAACCAGGACCAGAACCGGGGGTAAAATAGAAGAACCCGGTAACTTAGTATATATATGCTAAGTTACCGGGTTCGGCCCTCGGGGGCCCGGGTTCGATCCGAGTTCAATCAAGACATAGCAAGATGTGTCTATGCCAATGGATTGGCATTCAATGTTGTTCGTTCACCATATTGGCAAAAAATGGTGAAATCTATTAATGAGGCTCCAAAGGGGTATAAGGGCCTAGGTTTTGAGAAGGTTCGTTGCAACTTATTGGAGAAAGAGGTGAAACATGTAGAAGACTCTTTGAAGCCCATAAGGGATTCGTGGATCGAAACAGGGGTGACCATCATTTCTGATGGATGGAAAGATGGAAAAAATCACCCATTGATCAATGTTATTGCTGTGTCCCCTAAAGGGGCAATGTTTTTGAGAGCAGTGGATTGTGAAGGATAGGTGAAGGATGGTCCATTTATTGCTAACATCATTTGCCAAGCTATTGAAGAAGCGGGCCATAAAAATGTTGTGCAAGTTGTAACTGATAATGCCAAAAATTGTAGGGCTGCAGGGTTATTGGTTGAGGAGAAGTATCCACACATTTTTTGGACACTTTGTGCTGTCCACTCCCTTAATCTAATGCTACAAAAAATTGGATCCAAAATTGAATGGATCAAACAGGTGTATGCTGAGGGCGAAGACATTCAAATGTTTGTCACCAACTACCATATGACACAAGGAATATTTAGACAATTCTCAAAATTGGAGTTGTTGAAGGTAAGTTAATTCTCTATTTTTTAATTTTTTGTTAATTTTAAATTTTGATTTTGTAAATTTAAATTATATTTTAGTTTTAATTTTGATTTTCAAATAGGTTGCCAAGACTCGTTTTGCCTCCAACACAATTGTGTTGAGACGACTTATAAAGGTTCGTGAGGCACTCTCTGCAATGGTAATCAGCCCTAATTGGGCCATATGGAGGCAATCTACTAGTGAAAGGGCAAATAGGATCAAGCAAAGGATCCTAGATGATAGTTGGTGGGACCTTGTTGAGTATCTCGTCAGCTTCACTGAGCCCATATTGAGCATGATCCGTTGCACTGACATGGATAAACCTTGTTTGGGTGAAGTATATGATGATATCGACTCAATGATTGAGAAGATGAAAATCATCATCAATTCAAAAGAGGAAGATCTCGAAGAAAAGTTCTTCAAAGAGCTACAAGAAATCATTGTTGATAGATGGAACAAAATGACCACTCCATTGCATCTTCTTGCTTTTGCATTGAGTCCCAAATATTATAGTCCAGAGATACTTTCTGCTTCAGCAAGAGTTGCTCCATATAGGGATGTTGAAGTGGGTCAAGGGTACAAGGCAGCAATTCGTAGACTCTTCACTGATCGTGACCAACGTGATCGAGTGAGGGCTGAGTTCATGGCTTTTGCATGCTCTGGTACTGTTGATCATAATCTTGATGCTGTTCGAGACAAGGTTAGGGTGGATGCTCATAGTTGGTGGTACTTCCATGGGCAAGAATACAGGCACCTCCAACCTATTGCAATAAAATTTTTATCCCAAGTAAGTTTTATATTTTGTAATTTTAATTTTAATTTTAAATTTATATTTATATTAAATTATTAATTAATATTTTTGTTTAGTTAAATCAACTTAAATTTTGTAACTCCTAACTATTTAATTTGGTCTTAATAGGTTGCTAGTTCATCTTCTTCTGAGAGGAATTGGAGCACATACTCCTTCATCCACTCAATAAAACGCAATAGGCTACATTCGAAAAAGGCAGAGGACTTGGTGTATGTGCATTCAAACTTGCGCCTCCTTACACACAAGCAAGTTTCCTACAAAGAAGGAGACACAAGGAGGTGGGATATTGAGCCAGAGCAGCTTGACTTGGATGCTTCCACAAGTCACTTAGCTGCACTTGATATTGATGATGACTATGAGCCTGAAGCAACCGCTGAGCATGAGAGTGGTAGTGTCAGTGCTAGTGGCAATGCTTGTGCGAGTGCCACTAATGCTATTTGTGGTTCTACACATAATGTAGCATCTAATGATGATGATGATGCTGCTTTTTTTGATGACCCATATGACTCAGATTGATCAATGATCAATAATTATTAATTATTAATGGCTGATTGTAAACACTTTACATTTTTATGTTTGAACTTTGATGATTTGAGTATAAAATGGTGGTGTATTTTTCATTTTTGCTATGTTATTTAACTATTAATATGGTGGTGTATTCTGAACTTAATTACTGCTGCAAATCTGTATATATTTCTGATTTTTATATGTTTTTGTATTACCGAACCCAAAACGAACCCAAATCGAACCCAAATCAAAAAAATAAAAATCCCGAACCGGCGAACCGGGTTCTCGAACCCGAACTGAACCCAAAACCGAACCGGTAACTTAGTATATATGTTCTTTGTGTAGACATACCATGCCTCCCAATAAAATTCTGCTGTATCGGTGTATCATACCCGTGTACTTGTATGCATACTTGATTTCAATTTAGTAACTTAGCTAATGTCTTCGGATCTGAACTGTCCATTTCCTATTTATTTGAGATTTATTTCTCTTCAAAGAAATTCAACCTCATGACATTGCCTTCACTCAATTATCTTTTGTTATATAATATAGGATCAACATAAATTTTTCTTCAATAGAATGAAGGGTACTCAGAAGCTTAAGTCCTGGCTTTTCCTTTTGTACATTACTTATGTTCCCTTATTATTGTTGTTTTTGCTACAGAAAAAGCTTCTTGCAACTGCTCGTAATCAAATTGACCAGCTTAAAGCAGGCATGGCCATGAAACGAGCTGAAATGGGTACAGACCTTATTGATCAGTTGACCCCAGAAGAGAAGGCTCTTCTTTCTCGTCTAAACCCTGAAATTACACAGCTCAAAGAGAAGCATCTTATGTGCAAGAGAACTCGAATTGAGGCATGTAGTTCCCAAGAAAGATGTTTTTGAGCATCTAAAACTTTTCATATTCAGCTTAAATAATTCTACAATATGGTCTTATAAGAATTTGTTTTTTTTCTTTGGCAGACAGAAACAAGGAGGAGTGAGCTCGAAACAAATCTATCAACAAATCTTGTTAGGCGACAACAAGAGTTGGAGGCCCAACTTGCAATTGCCGATTCAGAATCTTTGTCTACTGAGCTTGAGCTTAAGAGGCAGGAGCTACGAGATGCAAAAGCATCTGTTGATGATGCAACTCAGCAATTAAAAGGTAACATATTTTTGCATAATGGTTCATAACCTTAACTAGCCCAGTAAGATTGTTATCAGATTGCTAAAAGACTTTCTATATGCACAGCAATCACGGACCAAATAGAAAAGTACACAAAACAAATAAGAGAAATGAAAGGTGGAAAAGATGAATTGAAGGTATGCCTTTTTAATTCTTTGATTGTTATTTTTGCTTTGTAGAATTTCTTTAGGAGTATAATCCATCTTTCTCCATGGCCAGGCTCTAGAGGACAATTATGAACGGACACTTCAGGATGAAGCAAAAGATCTTGAACAACTTCTGAATAAAAGAAACCTTCTTCAGGGAAAACGAGAAGAATACATGAAGAAAATCCGTGACTTAGGTTCATTGCCATCAGATGCATTTGAAAAGTAAGCTCTATCTTTAATGCATTTGGGGTGTAAAAATTCTAGCCAAATGTAATACAAAAACTGAGCCTTGCTAGGCAAATGTATCTGTGAGATTTAAAGACTGCACAATGCAATGATTCTAGAATGTTAAGTTTACAGAATGGACAATTATGGCTTGTTTTATATTTGTTTTTTTATCACTTTTATTTGTATGTGAAGACTGCAAACATGTGGACACACTATGTTTCTGTAAGAACTAGTATCTTTATTTCCCGCTCTCTAATTTCTACAAGGATGACCTTAGGTTTGATAGAGAATCACTGCGGAGCCACTTTGATTAAATATGCTTATCTCTTGTGATAATCCTCCCATTTGTCTCTAAATCATAAGGTTGCGCAAAATAATCAGCTATCTACTTCATGGTGATGTGGTGTCATGATGTTTGAAGGAGGATGTTGAGATCAGCAAACAAGCACACATGTTGAATTGAGATGAGGGCTTGGGTGTAGGCCACACATTGAATTCAGTTTTTGAATTAGTGGTTACAAATTCAGCTAATTAATGGTTGTAATGTAATGTCTAGTTCAGTTATTATTTTTCTTTACAAAGGTGAATTAATTGGAATAGTGTACTTTACTGGAGTGAGTTACCATATAAATTAAATAAGATCATGTGTATGTTTAACCTCAAATAACATTAAAAATATATTTGAAACCTAACAAGCGGAAAAATTAAATATATGTATATTAAATTTTAATAAAACCACATATGACATACATTATGCTGTCATTTGAGAAAAACTAATATTTACAGTATTTACTACACCTCCTAGGAAAACTTCTGGTGGATTTGCTTTTATTTGAAGTGCTGCTCACCACTCATTGTAAAAGGAATCTTAAATCAGTCTTTCGACATAGTCACTGCCAACAAATAGACACTTACCCATTGATTACAGGGATGTATTGTTGTGCAGTTTTATATGGCTTTGAGGGTTTTTAGTTGTAACGCAATTACTCCTGTACCTTCAATGTTTCAATTTTTGTGTCCAGGACAAGTGCAATTTTACTATTAATTATTTTTTACTTCATATAAGTATGCCTGTTTGTTGATTATGCAGGTACAAGCGCAAAAATTTAAAAGAATTGCACAAAATGCTTCACAAATGCAATGAGCAACTTAAAAAGTTCAGTCATGTCAACAAGAAAGCATTGGATCAGTATGTCAATTTCACAGAACAAAGAGAAGAGCTGCATAAGAGACAAGCTGAGCTTGATGCTGGTGATGAGGTATGAAAATATGCTCGGTTTGAGGTTACTTATTTATTTTTCCTTTTGTTTAGGTACACAACTTAGATATTTGTTCTTGTAATATGCCATTATATGTAAGGCAGCAGAGAGAAGCTAGATGGGTATTCAATAGATTAACTTGTGAAATTGTAACAGAAAATTAGGGAATTAATTTCAGTGCTAGACCAACGTAAAGATGAATCTATTGAGAGGACATTCAAAGGAGTGGCCAAAAACTTTCGTGAAGCTTTTTCAGAGCTTGTACCAGGTGGCCATGGTTCCCTAGTAATGAAGAAAAAGAAGGTACGTTAATTTTACTCTTAGGAAAATTTGTTTGTCTGCATGATCACTTGGCCGTATTCTCAGATTTTTTTGTGAATTCCATATGCATTGGATGCATATGTGCTATAGAAATGGTAAATTATAATTGTCATGTATTATTCTTTCTTACCGTTTCTAGTTTGTGATGATCCATTTTAGTAATCCATTCAACTTTTTGTGTTGCATCGAGGATCCTTTTGCTTTGCTTCTGGGGATCATTACTCTTAATTAATTCTGTAGAAAAGTCCTCTGTTTAGGAAACTTTATTTAAATTGAATGTGATCCTTTTTGGAAATAATATTAAAATTGGGATGAGTGAAAATCTGCGTGTTTAAATTTTATTAGTTTAAAACAAGATCTAAAAGGAAATATTCAATCTCCCTGCAGGCTGGTGAGATTGATGATGATGATCCTGATGATGATGGAAATCGAGATATGGACTCCGATGCAAGGGTAGAGAAGTACATTGGAGTCAAAGTGAAGGTGAAGTTATTATCTGCCTCGAGAGAAAACATGTGTATGTCATTTCAGTTTTGTCTTGAAAATATGCACATTTTCTTAATGCTCAATGCTTGCAGGTATCTTTTACTGGGCAAGGTGATACTCAATTAATGAAACAATTATCTGGCGGTCAGAAAACAGTTGTAGCCTTAACACTGATCTTTGCAATCCAGCGGTGTGATCCTGCTCCATTTTATCTTTTTGATGAAATCGATGCAGCACTAGATCCCCAGTACAGAACTGCAGTTGGGAGTATCCTTTTTCTAATCGAGTTCTTTTTTCTTGGTGCATGCTTACCGTGGTCAGTTCTGGTTGAGAGTTGGTTGTATTTTCCAGATCTATATTATATTATTAGATTGTTTGCTTGCTTTTAGAACAGTTCCTTTTTAATTGAATTATTTTAATGCAAGATCCAAATAGTGTTAACCTTAATTATCTGTAAAGATATGATAAAACGGCAGGCAGATACTGCAAGCACACAATTCATAACTACTACATTCAGACCCGAGCTTGTGAAAGTTGCAGATAAGATATATGGCGTCACACATAAAAACAGGGTAAGCCGTGTTGATGTGATTAAAAAAGAAGATGCACTATACTTCATTGAACATGATCAGAGCCACCAGCAAGAGTAAGAAATGACCCTTGTACGAAGGCTTGTATATTTTCGATGTGTCGTGTACAATTATTTCATTTATGAAAGTTTGTTGTATAACTAGATTAGTCAAATGAAAAGCTGTAAAGAAGCTTACGTCGGAGCTTCTTGTTGCATGTAACCTATATGATCACTTCTGTCTGAAATAAACCAATTAAAACTTTTGATGGGCAAATTAATGTGGAAATGTTGGAACCATGGATTAAAGAAATGGAAGTATGTTTTGCTGTGAATTATGTGTAACATTGCACATGCATTTAATGTCAGTGGTAGATTAGAAGAAATGTATTTAATATTTGAGGATTCGTAGCTCATCAGGCACATTAGAGGAATGAATTTAATTTATGAATTTCATTATAAAATAAAATATATATTGTTAAAAGCTCATTTAATTCTTAGCTCACATGTAGCAAGCTAATCAATGGGTGTATCGTGGGTGCAATGCAAGTCCTATGGGTTGCATATGGTGCACAACTCAGCCTCTTGTCCTCATAATTGTAATGGTTCCTTTGCCCTGTGTGTGTATTTTGGTGAGAGCAACCACAACCTTTCCAGAAAGGCCAGAACCAGTTGAAGCAACAGATGTGGTTTTCACATAGTCCCCAAAAAGGTGTTGGATGGGTCTTTTGGGAGGCATCAAATTCTCTTCTTTATGTCATTGAGTGTCACATCTCCTTCGACCCCACTGGGCTTTAGCACAGCAAATGGATATGCCAGAACTGGGGTAGCTAGCTTGTGCTCCTCCTTTGCTGTTGTAAGAGGATCAGTATTGATTTTCTTTACATCCACACCTGAGAATGTATACATAACACATTAGCAAACACATCTTAACATTATGATCATAAGAAGTTCATTGTCCATTAAAAAATAGATAGATTAGATCATCAGGGGAAGCTTAATTTACCCTCATGTGAAGGTCTATTGATTGAAAGTTCTTCCTCAAATGGCTGTAAATCAGATTTCACTGGGGCCTTGTTCCTACAATCACATGATGTTACTCCCCCGCTCCGATTATCCTAATAGACACCTCAGCACCTCCGCCATTGTCTGCCCTATCCCTGAAGGGACCACCTGCAGCTGTCAATCCAGTTGTAGCCTCACTATCGCGGTGATGAGATCCAAAGACCCAAAGACCACCTAATTCAAGTTCATTTCAGCTATATATTAAACTAATTTATTTAGACAGAAAAATCTGCATTCGTTATAGTACATTTTGATTGACAATGCTTTGGTAAGTGCATGAAAATTATGGCAGACTTAAGCTAATTGTATATTCTATAATATTTGAACAATTTGAGACAGTTTTCTACTGAGAATGCACAATATGAAGCTGGAAAAGAAATCCACCTGATTCCCAATTGTATGTTTGGCATCAACTCAAAATTTCTGTGCCTTTGGAAATATCTTCAACAAAAACTCTCAACTCAGCTCTGCAACCACCATATATATAAATATATGTATTTAGAATCACGAAATTGAAACTAAACAAGATAACTCTACAAAATCCTCTGAGTCGTTTAAGACTATTTCAAAGTTACAGTGACCTACCAAAAATAAAATAAATGTTGGAACACCCAAAAAATAGAATGAAAGCACACAATATTAGTGTGGGAGGCATTTGGCCATCTTCTCTTTCCAGCTGGTTTGAAATTTTTTTTCTCATAAAATTGGAGATGGAAGCAAAAGAGTTAATGAAGCTGCTGCTTGCGGCAGAGGGGGATTCCATTAGCCCTGACCATGTTAAATTTCTCTGGCTTGGGGAAAGGAAAATCAAGGCATTTCCCCTCTCGATGCTTTGCTTGCTTGCTACTATGATTCAAGTGAGATTGCTAAAATTAGATCTATCAAAGATAATGGACCATCAATGACCCTTTCAATGAAACGTGGTGTAGCTCTCAGTAAACGTGGAGCATCTGGCAAGTGAAATGTGGAATGCATGCAAAAGTTAAAAGTGAACAATTAAACAATATGATTAAAACGTTGTGTTTCATATCTGAGTAAAACTAAAACCCTTCTTCCAGTTTGGATATCCATTGATGCCCATCGTTGCATGTCAAATGATTCAATGCTTTGGTCAATTTGTATTCTTTTTTAGTTCACCAACTACAATTTTGAGAATGGTTGGTGGCATTGATGGGCGACATTAAGTTCATATTATAGTCGAGTTAGTTGTTACCTTCACACTTTGTTAAACTCAGGAACTCTTTAAAAAAGATAAAGATAAGAGGGTGGTGATTTCCTTGTCACAACCATGGACTGTTTCATCAACTTTTCGAGCGCACGAGAGTTTGACTGGACCACCATCCTTTCTCACAACTGTCCTTTTCTACCAATTAGCCAAAGGGCTAAATTATATAGATTTTATATTGTTTATTGAATTTGAATTCACAAGCCTTGATGTATGCTTCATGACAATTTTAATTGTTTGTATAATTTAAAAAAAATATATATTTTATATCATGGATTTAATTTTTTTTATCAATGAGAAGTATTTCAGTCAAATAAATTATTGATTTTATATTCTGATTATTTAGAAATTTCACCAATGTTTTATTCAAAGAAGTATATTTTGATATTATAAATTCATGTAACTTGTAATGGTATCTTTATTACATTAGTCTATAATACATGTTGACATAATGCTCTCCACCTACTCCACTCGATCAATGAGTGATTGGTCATTATTTAATCTATATAGCTAGCCACTAGAAAGGCACACATGTACATTCCAACAAAAAGGGACCACACGTACGAATCATACAACTCTTAATCGCGTCATTTCTCCACCTTTGCTCCTAGGAAGTCAAGGGATTTACTTACAATTAAGTGATCAATTTCTTCTTTAATGGCATGCCAATACTTGTTGCACTTGGATAAAAGTTCAGAACTATGTCATACTTTCAGCCAACAAAGTGGTTTCAGGAAAAAAAATGTTCGTCATAAACAATTTCAGGGAAAATAGTTTTGAGCAAAATAATTTCACTTGAAACTATTTGACACATACATGGCACAAAGAGTTTCAAGTGAAGCTTTTTCATCTAAAACAATTAAATCAATATAATTTAATTTCAAAATCCAAACTAGGTTGAATTTATATGCAATATTTCGATTGAACATAGGATAATAATATAGATATTCACTCTAACAATTGAGACCTTTTAGGTGCAAGATAAAATATAATGGTTATATTCCTTGAAAATCGATTTAGCAAAGTAATATTTTGAAATTTAAAACAAAAGGACTAGACCATATGTGTAGTCTTGTCCAGGGGACATAATTACATGATTGACCTAGTTGGCCCTATTCTAATATGGTGCATTTAGCATATTAAAGTGATGGTTCAATATTGGGTATAACTAGTACATTAGAAGAATCAAATCAAGTCCTAAAAACTTGCACTATGATATGCGTGCAAAATGGTGTACAATGAAATGGTAAAATTGTAGGTTTTGTCATGAATTTTTTTTAGTTGAGCAAAGATTTGGTCATCAGATGAGGCGAGTAGCCAATTGTCTTTGTTCTTTTTTAGATGTAGACTTGTTTTAATTTTTTTCTTCTATTTTTTCTATAATATAATTTCACCAAACTTAAAAATAACTTGGTGGCACCATCTTCAAACATGAGCCTGATGATGACAACATGGAGAGTTATGAGAAAATTTCTTAGTGTTATAAGGGAACACTTGTTCATGTGACAAGCTACACTTATTCAAAATAAAAGCTCATCAAATTTTTTCATTTTATTGATAACCTTAGTTGATGCTAAAAACAAAGGCTTATCTATTCTTTTCTATTAAAAACATTTTTGATATGCTTAGAATTTACTAATTTTATTAAATTTTTCAAAACTATAGGTTTCAATATGGGCGAGGGGTAAGTAAATTTACTTTATCATGTTTAAATATTTCTATGGGAACAACTAAAATTGAGTATTTATGTCATCTGTGTCTATAATTGTTCACGGTTTACATTTTGTTTGGAATTTGACTTGACATCATTTTGGATTTTTATTATTTTTGTTTTAGTTTAGTTAAGTATGTCTTGTATTTGTATTATTTCATTTCATATGAATTTCATTTGGTCTAATTTGATTGATGAATACACTAGCTAATGGTCTGCCGCATGACCAATGATAAGATCATCTAAAACAAACTCCTTTTTTTTCCGTAAGAAATAAGAAATAAAAACCAAAAGAATATCAAACCTCCCCACCTACCCACCTCCCCATGTCACCCAATATAACTTAGATCAAATTTATAGATGTATCATACTCAATTTAATTAGCACTATGTTTATGTTCTTAGCTTTCATGTTGGCCATAGCAATTCCTAGGTGCATCACACATCAACCGATGTAGCAGTCTCTCCTTGTCATCGCCTTGAATGAGGGTCGTAATGTAATATTTGATGGCACAATGTCCTTGGAACTATTTGTCCTACAAACAATTTCCATGGCTAGAGATGTCCATCGTAGATAGTATCAGAGGGGTCCAGGCTATCACAGAGCAGATGATGGTTTTGTACAAGAAAAATACTGGGAACTAGTTGAGGATACTGATCCTCCGAATGTTTTAGAAAACCATGAAAGCATACTGAGTAATGAAACCTCAAACATGGAAGCAATTAGGAAGCCACTTGAAAATGTGAGGAAACCATACATAATAGAGCTTGTTGGCGTCATTTGTGATGCACATCTTGTAGTAGTTCATGGAGTGAGGTAGACCCTCACTTATTAATTATCTTTGTTGAATGCTTAGATGCTTTCTTGTTTGATTTCTCAAGTTAATCTTACTTGTGTTCTTTCAGGAGAGCCATAATGACAAAACGAGTTGTGGGGGTTAAAGAACAATTGAAATTGATCAAAAGATTTGTTGCCCCTCTTCCAAATTATTATGAAAAGGCCGATCTAGTGAACATATATAGTACAAATAATATTGGATTCCCAACAAAGGTAGTTGATAAACATTACTTTTATAATCCAAATTAATTTGGTTCTATTGTTCTTTTCATGCATTGGAATTCATGGAGAAATCATTTGATGTTAAAATGGGAAGCTGCCATCAATTGGTAAACAATATTTAGGTTCTCACTTTATGTATCTAACAATTGCAATTCAAAGCTTTGAGCATGGAATTTCAGACCAAAATGGTGGTGCTTTTGAATGGGAAATTGTGTCAGTATGTTTGTGTGTTTTGAATGGAATAACTATTAATCGTGGCTTCAAACTTTTAGCAACAACAATCATTATATTTTTGTTTTGTTTATGCTTATTGGTCTTTTTGAACCTGATGTGTAGGTTGAGGTGTTAGGGGGAAGGGGAAAGCCATTTAACGACTGTTGATAAAGATGGAGGCTTAGGGAAGGTTGGGCTTCTTAAGATGTATATAGTTTGTCGTGAGATAATTTATGCAAATGACTTATCAAACAACAAAATATATATTGAATGGATTGATTAAGTTACATCTAAATACAATTTCTTTGTATTATGAATTTCTTTGGTGCTAGTTTGATGCTGCAAAGCTAAGGAAAATTTAGACCAGCTTTTAAAGAAGCTAGAAGTGTGACTGCTGGCAACACTTCAACTATTAGGTCGGTTATCTCTCTCTCTCACTCTCTCACATGTATTTTATCGACTATTTTATCTGCAACATGTCTACTTCGTAAATTTGTATGTTTTCAACTTATATGTAGAGTAGAAGATAATAAAAGTAGCAAACAACCTTTTGGATCATTTAAACTGTTTTAAATTACGTATTCTTTTAATGACCCTTTTATTCCTCAAGTTCTCACCTACATAAGATAAAGGGATTAGTCATTTGAACATAGTCCAAAGTCAAGACATTGATGGTATATTGTAGCTTTTTAAGATGATATTAGTAGATGGTAAATATGTGAGAATATTAAACTATTAAAGCCAATGTGTAGATGCTTTAAGTATTAAGAATCTAATATTGTATTGCAGATATGATTATACCATATAATTTTTTTTCAAACATCATTTTAACTTTTTGATGGCATTCATCAACTGCTACTGAACACAAATCTTAATGTATATGCAATTCTACGAAGTAGGAATCACTTCTAGGAGATACATTATGCTTGAACCATTTAGCAATGTGGTGGAATTGAGCATGGTACTTTAGAGACAATAATTCAATTAAAATGCAACAACTGATTGATTTAGTTCTACAATAGCAGGAACGATTATGAATGATATCTCATCCAGGTATTCTAAGAGCTAAAATGTGTCCTCAAAAAGGAAGTGTCATTTCTAGTTATTTAAACCAGGGAAAAAGAGAGATTGCAGACTAGGTGGTTGTAGTCAGATAAGGCAATAGATGCAAACATAACCTTGGCCATAGCTGTATGTTTTTCTGTTGTGACCTATAGTAGGGGTGCCAACATAAATAGAAATAGTTGTGCAACCTGAATTCCCTTATCTTCCTCTGTTGTGCGACCTGTCTTCGTATCTTGGGATGCTAGATTTTTCATTTTATGGTTGCCTTCATGTGGAAACCCCTTTCCCATGATATGTCCTTTCTTTGGCTGCTTAGAAATCTTCCCTTATGCACCTATCTTTCCCTCCTTTTTGTATGTTGCAACCTCCTTTCTCTGTTGCACGCCCCCTCTACCATATCATCTCCCTTCGCATATATATTTTAAAAAATTTAAAACTTCCTCCTCATAACGCCTCCTCTTCTCATTGTCTTTGCATTTTATTTTTCCCTTTATATTATTCAAAATATTAGGTATCATCGAATGGTCTTGATTATATTGTATTGAAAATGCCCACTTAGTTTGGTTATGTGGTCTCCTTAATATGATGTTGTTTAAAATGTAACAACAATTAAATAATCACTCTTCGCAAATGAGTCGAAAACCCTGCAACAATATTCAACACTGGAATAAATTGTCATTGAATTTTGAATCAAAGATGAAAACAACAACCCAATGATTGGTCCCATGCAATGTTGGACAGTAAAATTAGAAAAATAATTATTAATGCAACATGTTTGAATACAAAAAAAAAAGGTTTAAAATTAAAAATGGTGATTTGACCCCAAACACAAAATTAAATTAACATAGAATGTATTTCAATTGTAGTTGAATAGCAATAGCATTAAATAGTTTAAGCAAAATAAGAGTTTTTTATGCCTTAAACCCTACATAAAAAATCAACAATTTTATTTCTATAATAGCTTAAATCAGTGTTAAAATTTATGCAAATTGATTACAAATCTTTCAAAACATGTTTAAAAACCCAATTCTAACATTTTGGAAATAGGTTACATTCTTGCAGTTTGAAAAAAAAAATCAATTCTAACCTAGAACCTAAAAATTGTACAAATTTTCTCCTCAAGTTTGCTCCAAACTTGCTCAAATTCACTTCGTCAAACTTGCAAATGATATGTGAGGAAATGACATGGGCCTATAGGCTTAAAAAGACTCAAAAATCCATGTTTTTTGGTATATAGTGTTCATCTAGCTTCTAGTGAGTTTGTCTGGTGGACTTATTGGAACTTTTTCTCATCAAGTCATGAGTTCAAGCATGCAAGTTTGAGCATGAGTATATTGGTTTGCAAAAATGCAGTGAATACTCACTAATTTGTTGAGTCTGCAATCTATGCTATGTATAATAACAAGATTCTTTGAGCTCATCAAATGTTTTTACGAGGATAGCAAGCTAATCATCATCTTCTTGGAAAACTTGAGTTAAATTATGCTTACACAACGATTTTAGAAATTACATCACATATGTTACAATGTTCAACCTATTGAATCTATCAAAATGAGCATCAAGATAACAATTAGTTAAAATTGCAATCAACCCATATGCCCAAACTATGAACATAAGAATTTCTAGTTTAGTATGCTAAACTACTTAGAAACTAGAGATGCATAAATGTATTCATTTAATTCATAACTGGACTTTTAGACTGCTCAACACTAAATGGTATTTAAACCAATTTTTTTGACACAAACTTGGACTAGATTTTTTTACATCCACAAAGTGCAAATAGTGGTAATTCTTTGAATCGTTGATCTAGATCAAGTATAAAGAATTATCTATGATGGTCTATTATCATATGTAATTGTTTCAAACCATTGTCAACTTTACTTGGCATAATGTGTGGAAAGTATGGGAAGAGAGGAGAAGTTTAAGATAGACATGAATACAGTTAATGTTTCTTTAGCCACTTTCCTTTTAATTGTATAGGGTATTGATGAATATCTTAACAAATTGTCTTTTACAAGACTATCTTTGTCCAACATTGCATGGGACCAATTGTTGGGGTGCTATTTTCAGCATATTACCTTGATCATTTTTTTACAGTACTTTTTAATATCATGGCTTCTTTTAATAAACCTTTAAGCTCAACAATTGTTTCTTCTATTTGCAAGTGTTCATTAATTTCCTAGGGTAGTGAATGCTAGCACCAACAAGATATGAATGCATACAAAGCCATTTATTTACATGTACAGTTTATGCAATATATGATTCCTCTCACAAGTTATTGGAGTGATTGTTTTTGTTATGTAATGAGGCAAATGGATTTACTTGTTAAATCAATATTGTTTTCTTACAGGAAAATTCTGCTTTCACCTTGTTGGTTATCCTAGAGGAAGAATTTAGTTCCCTCCAGAATCGTATTACAATCTCGAAAGACTGTTCTATCATTCATCAATAACAAAGTACAAGATTTAGTGGATTGTTACAATGAAAGGTTATCAGCCTTTGAGAGGACCAAACATAGGCAGACAAGAAGAAAGTTCCCACTCTGAAGCAAAATTGTCCAGTACAGACAATTGAGTCAACTTATTGTCAAGCTACCTTGCCATGCTTGAAAGAGTTATGCTGGTAGTTGGGTATATTCCACTGGCTTTTAGGGATATGTTTGGTCATAATAGTCGTTCAACTTGCTCCATCTTATGATGTACGTGTTGCTCATGATTGTATGAACAATTTTATAAACTATAAATAAAAAAATACTTATTGGCATTAACTTTCTAAATTTGGATTAGGTCTTATAGAAAAGAGAATGCTATGAGGGTTGTGTATGGCGGAAGAAATTTTGTGGACGACGGGAGAACTTTTGGCGATCGCGGTAGGGCACGAAAGGGTTCGAGTTTGCGGCAGCATAGGGCAAGAATGGCACGAAGGGGACAACGAAGGTGAATGTGGCGGCTCAGGTTGCATGTGATGCGATGACCACAGACGACTGTAGAGAACATGTTGGGCAGAAGGGCCAAAATGGCCAACGACAAGGGGAACGAGGGTTTTGCAAAGCTGGTGGTAAGGATGGGGAGACCCGAATGTAGAAAAATACAGCATAGAGGAGACCACCGATTGGTGGGTTTATTTATGTGGCTAATGCTCTTCGTTGATTTGAAAGCTGAGACGGAAGAGGAAATTGAATATAATGCTTCTACCTTCTCCTCACATGGGATGATCTACCAGTTTAAGAGTTTTTGGCCTTCCCTCCCTCAGCTGCACTCCTGGATCTCAAAAGAGTGGGAGCCTTTAATTACTGGTAAAGTTCATATTTTTCCGATGGCCAAGGGGTTTTTTGTTGCAAAATTTGACATTGATTAGGATATAAACAAAATTTTATGTGATCACTTTTTTAGTTAGGAGGATAAATTTTTGCTAATGACTAAACCTTGGCATGTTGATTTCAACCCTTCTTTTGAAACTTTCAATAAGATCCCGATTTAGGTTCGGCTTCCTAATCTTCTTCTCCATTTATGGACTGATCCCCTTTTAGAAGAAGTGGGTGAGGCTCTTGGATATTTTTTGTTGGTGGATGATGCATCCTCTGATATGTTTCACTCTACCTTTGCCTGCATATTGGTTGAAATGGATGTTGCAAAAGGGTTGCCTATTGAGATTTTACTTAAATTTCTAAGAGTTCTTGGGTCCAATCTTTGGACTATGAAGGGATTCCCTTCCAATGTAGAAGGTGTTTTAAAACAGGTCATGCTGCTACTCAATGTGGTTTTGAGAAAAAAAGCCATGAAGGCTACATGGTGGAAAAGTGCTTTTCAGTAGCATTATACGGTTGAGAAGAAAGTTGAGCAACTTAGGAGTTTTTTTGAGGTGGTTGCTTGAGAATCATAGGGCCTTGGGGAATCCTCTCCGGATGCCTCTAATGGTGGGGTTGCATATGCCATGCAAGACTACAATGTTGAAACCCCTAATGAGAAAGAGAGTGGGCCTATGGCTGCCACTTTTGGTGATTGTGCTTCAACTATCATTTCAAGTGGCTCTCCTGATTTGGCCACGTCTGTAGGGAGGAATACATATCAAATCTATATGATAGCGGCTATAGGCATTCTTCTTCAGGATAATGGTGCGCTGGCTTGGCTTGATAAGGCAATGCAAGTGGAAGAGGGCTGGATAACTGTAAGGGGAAAGAAAGATAAATCCTCTAAGCCTCCTTTTAACATGACTCTCCTCTCCCACAAGAGTAATTCTAAATGTAAATCTTGATGGTTCTTGTTTGGGGGCTAGTTTTTGGCTGGTTGTTTTGTGGCTTTGCAGTCGGTCGTGGTTCTTTGGCCTTGGTTGCCTTTTTTTCCTTGGTTGTTTGTACTTTATTATCTTTATGTTTAGACAACCTTTCGGTTGAGGGTTCCAGATCCATTCAAAATCTGTTTGTAAAGGGTTCCGGGGTCCTTTCAAAACCCATTTTTACCTTAAATCAAAAACTTTATAAATTTGGATTACGACACATTATTTTTTTAAATTTTTTTATGAACATTTTTGCTTTACGTATTCAGCAACTGTTCATTGCTCCCAATTTTAAAATCATTGATAATTTTTATCATAATTTTTCCACTATATTTGGAAAAATAAAAATAAAAATTCTAGCAAACACGAGAATCTAAAAAACATTGAATGTTGAAAACCACACTAAAAAAATATTTAAAATAAATAATTTATTTTTTTTAATACATTTTCTCGTATTGTCTCTAGAGAGACAATATGTCTTTAATCCCAACTATTGTCTCTAAAGAGACAAAAATGAAATTGTTTTTAAAGAGACAAAAAAACTTATGTTTCATATTGTCTTTAGAAAGACAATTTTTTAAGACAATAATTTGAGACACTTGCTTAAAGACAATATTTAAGACAATACACAATTTTTTTTTTTGTCTCAAATTAAGACAATTTACTTCAAAAATTGTCTTAAACCCCCCCCCTCTATGTAGTAGTGAGAACTGTAGAGTATATCATATGCTGGTCTGCCCATTATTACTATTTACATTGCGTGTCACATATTGTTCTTCGATTAGATGCATGCTATTTTGAGTGCCATTTTATTGAATTGTAGAAATATTTTTTGCAACTATAGAGATCTAAATCTGGATACATGGAAACTCAGACAAATCTTTAGTTTGATTCATATCAGTAGAGCAATGAAATGGAAACACTCAATATCGTTAAAATTTCGATTATGTGCTTTTTAATTTCTAGTTTGATGGCTCAAGGATGAATTCCTGACGTAGTTATGAGTACTTATTTCGTCGAAACTAAAGAATTATGCTGTCAACGATGTTATTCTACAAAGTATATCGTACCAAGGTTACCAAATACGACCAAATACGGCCATATCTGATCGATTTTCTGCTTTTTTCCGATATTTTGATTCTAATGGAAAAAAGTTGCATTTAAATGCAGGTAGCCTTTTATTTACGAACTTTTTGATTTTCTTTTAAGCTACTTTTATTTCAATTTATGATATAAAAGATGCTAAAAGAGATTTTCTAATGTATTTTAATCAGTTTATCATATGCAAGTAAAAGAAAATAGGTGTCTCTTGGCATAGTTTGCATAGATTTATCTTACATCTTGTATTTTATCAAGATATCAACTTTTTTATTGAACATTTTATATATCCGTGAATCTAGAGTATGGAGGATAAAAAAATCTATGGAAAAAATGATAATGATATATTTTAAAAATATATAAGTTTACCTATTTTAAATAAATTTATGTAAAAGATGTTGAGAGATTTTTTCGAGTTGCTTATTTTATTCCACCTGTTTATGGTAAATTGATTAAAAAAAAAAATATATAGAAAAAGATCTCTTAACATTTTTTACATAGATTTATCTAAGATATAGTAGCATTCATAATTGCAATATTTAAACAACAATAATTTAATATAGCAAATTTTTTTGTTTGGGTAATAAGAATGTAATAACTTTATTAAAGATATTTAAGCAATTCATTTAATTGAAAATTTATTCAAAAGTAATTAAAAATATTTATTGTTAGCCTTCTAATTGAGTGTAATATAAAGGAGGAAAGAAAAATGAAGATCAATGTAAGTAATGTAACCTTGCAAGAAAGAATTATTATAACAATCAATCAATATTTTTATTACCAATGTGAAGAGAGTTAAAATGGTCATTAGTTTATATCATTGATACAAACTTTGGGTTTTTTTTTGGTTTTTGGAAGGGTTTCTTTACATAAATTTTTATGTAATGATTTGCATTTATTTATGGTTTATTTCCATTTCTATTTATGATCACTTTTTATTGAATTTGATTGTATTAAGATCAACACATCTCATTGTATGGTTATACTCTATTTTAATATTTATTATCAGATCCATGGTTAGCTTTGATTAGAGAGGGGTGCTTCTTTTTAAGTTTTTAATTGAATTATTTGTTGTAGTAGGAGTGTGTTGCTTGTTTGCAATTTCAAATTCTAAGTGATAGAGATTATGACTAGCTCATTTCGATTGGAGTTAAAAAAAACCCAATCAGATATGCTTTGAGCTTTGAAAGTTAAAGATGCATGATTTTTTTGGAGGAAAGAGATCAATGGATTGTCATGAAGAAATAAATAAATTTGAGAAGATGTTAGGAGAAAATAGTTAGAAGTTGATAAAAAAATCTATGACACCATACACTTGTGTTTATTTGATTCTATTTTATTGATTTTTCTTAAGAAAGCTACTACACAAATTATATAATTGAATATGAGATATAAAATAAAGAGTATCATTAATAAGTTATTTCTAAAAAAAATCTTAAAATGAAGCGGACTTGGTTATAGAATATTTGAGTGCATTTAATCTAATCTTGAGTTAGTTGTAGTTTATTGGTGTGAAGATAGAGGAAGAGGGCCAATTGATTTTGTTATGTTCATTGCCTAAATATTGGGACAATCTAAACCTTGCTATCAATGGTTCTTTGTCAAATGATCTACTCTTGTTGCCACCTTGCTTATAAATGAAATGAAAGAAAGTCTTTGAATGGGTCTAAAGATGCATTGCATTAGTTTATTAGTGTGAAGATAGAGGAAGAGGATCAATTGATTTTGTTATGTTCATTGGCTAAATATTGGGACAATCTGAACCTTGCTATCAATGGTTCTTTGTCAAATGATATACTCTTGTTGTCACTTTGCTTATAAATGAAATGAAAGAAAGGCTTTGAATGGGTCTAAAGATGCATTGCATGTGCAAGGTAGATTTAAAGAGAGACAAGGAGAAGTAGAAAGGTGGTAAGGATGAGTCTAAGGGAAGGTCTAAGATAATTGGTAATTGTAGGTTTAGATGTTGGACCTATACAAATAAGGGTATCTCAAAAAGGAATGTCAAAATAAGAAGAAAAACAATGATGATTCCCTTACACAATATTTGTTGATGGTAGTGTTGATAAATTTATTATTTCTATTAACATGACTTCTAATGCTCATGTTAATAAATTTATTATTTCTATTAACATGACTTCTAATTACTCTTGGTTGCTAGATTCAGTTGCATTTGATAATGAAGGTGTTGATAAATTTATTTTTTCTATTAATGCGACTTCTAATGACTCTTTGGTTGATAGATTCAAGTGCATCCAACCACGAATCCTCACAAGGAGTAGTTTACAATATATAAAATGTATAATGGTGGGGAAGTTTTCCTTAAGGATAACACATGAAAGATTTGTTAGAGTTTCCAATAAACTCCATAAAACCAAGATAACACATGAAAGATTTATTAGAGTTTCCCGTCGACAATGCAAACACAACTCTTCTGATTTGATTTTTGAATTTTTTTCTTGTTGCATGCAAAAACTAATGGATATCCACATAATATTTTGATGTTGCCAACAAAACCCAGAAAGTGTTTTTGAATCCAAAAAGTAGAACATGCGATTTGGTAAAAGCAAAAACTTCACTTACAGATAAAATAGCCATTTATGCAAGTTCTGCTCATTATCTACAAATTCTATCAAATACCCAGATGCCATTTCACGATTTTAAACAAAACCTAGAAATCATTTTTCTTAAAAATACACGAAGAAAAAGATATTGGTCGTTTTTGATCCAAAATGCACTAAAAATTTGCTAAAGATTGACCCTTGAAGATAAAAAAAAAACTTTGATTGAATTTCTCTTGAGAAGGGGCTTGCAAATCAGAGCTTTGATACCATGTTAGAGTTTCCAATAAACTCCATAAAACCAAGATCACCTGCAAAACCTAGATTAACCTTCTACAAGGAAAAAAAAACAAAGATGCAAGAGTAATTTGCAAAAGATGTGCAAATAATATTATTGAGAATAATGAATTACATGAGATAACTTGATTTTATAAAGTAATATGCAATACCCTAAAGGTAAAACCTAATTAGGACCTAAGTAAACTTAATAAAGTGTAATTAAATATTTAATTACACCAAGAAAATTATAGGTGGAGGTGAGGTAAAATTAATTTTTAGTGGTAGAAGGGTTAAAACCCTCACACATGTATTGCATATCCTTGTTCTATCTAGAAACTTGATTTCTATATAAAATGTGAGTAATTTTAAGTAGTTCATATTACTTTTAAGAAGAGTGGTTATAGGTTGAGGAGAGAGAATTTGGTGTTGGCTAGGTGTACTGTCACATTTTCTAAAAATAATATTTACTATTTTTATTAAACCTGATTTTTGAAATAGCAAGTCAAGACCTGTAAATAAATTGGATAAATTGGTTTTTCAAAATAAATTATTAAATCATTTTTGGGGAGCAAATTTATAAATATTTTATATTTATTTTTATGGGTCCAAATGAGGCGTTGGATTTTGGGAGGAGTTATTTTGGAGCATTTTTGGCTTTATTTTATGCAAGATTTCAGTTGGCACTTAGAAAGTTGCATAGGGAATCTTTATGATAGGAGTTACATTCAAGGCATGCAAGATTCCTCAACTTGGTCATCCAAACTGGTGGTAGAAAAAGGAATTGAATATATTACAATTTCCCTCGAAAGCTTCATTATCCCAGATATTGTTTTCTTTCATAAGTTTGTGAATTTTCTTCAAAGGCAAGTAAACCAATGAAGAAAGGATCTCTGAGGCTAGTAAACCAAGGGGATTGAGGCTCAGAGACAATGGTTCCAAGGGTCTCTAGGTGTAATTTCATCCAGAGATTTCAATTGTGTCGAATACTTTTTAGTTTGGTATGTTGTCTTCATTTTATTTGTAGGAATTTTGGTGTAGTTTGGTATGCATATTTCAAATTATGGGTTGTAGATTATAAATTTTGTTGTTGGCAACATATTTAGATGATATTGAAGTATTTTATTATGTAATTGTTGTTCTTTATCTTTGGTGTGAAGTTGGGTGAGTTTGTGTGGAGTTTGCTTTAGATTCAAAGTGTTTTGGCTTCCAACTAGAGATTTTTTTTAATGTATTTTGATGCAGTTGTTCATGGTTGTTATTTGAAGTATTTAGCAGAAAGAATGGTGTAATTCCATGTGGATATCTATAATAAAACATTTAGAGTTGCAGTGGTACTGGAAGTTCTAGTTCTTGGTGTGCATTTCATCAAATAGTTGGCAGGAGTTTTGTAGTTTGGGGTGCAAAGTGAAGTTTTGGTATTTAAGTTTGTATTGTTATTAACAACAAATATCTTTATATTATAAGCATTTCATTATGCATTTTTTGTCCAAAAAAGTTGTGTTGGTATTTCAATTAGCACCTCTGGAGTGCTTATTGGAAACAAACAACTATGCATAGTGTGTAATAATTGCTCTTCAAATTAGGAGGGGAAGCTCCCTCTTTTTGTTGATGTTTATATAAAAAGTAAAGTAAGCGAAGTTCCTATCTTTTTACTCAGCAACAAAGCACAAGGGTGATAAAACACAATGCGTTGCAACTAAGGTTTTCTCTGGTTTCTACAGATCTTAACTACAACTAAGCTAAGTTTTAATCTATCCTGTTTCCTCAAGATAAACAGAGCAAGAGGATATAGGAGTAGGAATGGAATGGTTTGATCATTTGGATGAACTATCTCTCATAATGCATCTGAAGGCTTTGAACTTCTAGATTTACACCGAAATAGAACTCATGCAACTAACCACCAAATGGTAGTCTAGATCTTAGGATTCCCAAGGAGGTGCAATGCTCTTTTTGAGGTGTAGGCTGAAAGGTAGACTACTAGAAACAACAGAGAATGATAATCCTACTCTCTAAATTCCCAAGGAGGTGCAATGATCTTTCCAAGGTGTAGATTGAAAGAAATATTATTAAGAACAACATACAATGATAGATCTTGAAACTTTTGGATCAAAGGCAAGGTAGCTCTCCTAACTTATTATCTCAACTTCAGTCAAAGATTACACTTTGGGACAACAACTTGTGTCAAAGAGACAATCGCACAAGAAGTGATCAACCAATAAAACATGAACATATATTGAACACACCTATTTGAATAGAAAGAATGCAAGGTGTACTTAGTGTTTGACTATAACAAGTATGATTCAAGAGCATTAACTAAGCGAACAAAGTCGAAGGCTTTTGAGGTCAACGTTTTGCTGTCGTGAAGTAGAGTTACAAACTAATGAGCAAAGACTCTTATTTATAGAAGCTCAAAGGAGTAGGCAACCCTAAAGTCTCCTTGAGTTAACAATGAGTTATTGTCAATCTGCAAGATTTATTCCTATGTCTAAAAGTAGGTAACCTAGCAGTTAACTGGAAAGTCTACTTTAGTTAACTGATTTTAAACTAAAATATATCTCCAATATACAAAGGTGTCTCCAAAATAGATAGGCACAATTTGTGGGACAATGAGTTAATTTGGAAAGAGGCATCAAGTTAACTCCTATGTCATAAATGCTATTTTGGAGGGGTAGGATGTCCTAACTGAGAGTTTACACATCAACTCGAGTCATCATCTCCTCTAACCAGTCGTTGAATTCCTTTACATCTGGACAACTGATGCTTTGTAGGATGATGATGTGTTGCCGCAACATCTCCTCGCCACTCACAATTTTCTCATGGTATTTAATATTCTTTGCAGCTACATCATCCGACCTTGTTGACATGAATGCCATCTGACTTAACTTGCAACCAATAGGGTCACCGCAAAAACTTCCAAGGATGAGGTCTTGAAACTTCATCTCCACGTCACCGAGACTCACATAGTCACCATCTTTACATTTGATACTGGAAAGGAATTGATTGGTAACTTTGGCGGCTTTGTAATTGGAGTGATGACCTCTATTTCATGCTTTTCTTGATTTTTCTCAATGGAAGAGTGTTGTATGATGCAATCATGAAGTTTGACTGTGAACAGTCTAGTTGTGAAAAATACTCATGAACTCGCTTGCATATCCAGAGTTCCAATGGTATTCAACCCTCTAAACTGGCCTTGAAAGGCTATCAGATATATGAGGTATGAAACCGTGTGGACTTTTGAGTATCTATGCCTGCCAATTTGTTTAAATTGACTTCTAGGTGTGCCCAATGGAGGTCAGTGTCAACTGTTTTTAGGAAATCATGGAGTAAGACCGTTTTGGTCTTGTATTCAACTTGAGAGAATTGCATTAGAAAAACTTAACTATTGATTGTAAACACGACATTATTCAGACAACTTTTTTGTTGCAGCTAAAAATAGCCTTATCGGGGGTAACTTTTACGTTTTTTTTTGGAGATGTGGGTTTTGTTGAGAAAATCTTTTTAAACAAACCCAGAACATCAGAAATTTGAAAAAATGAACTTTTCTATGACATGCAAGAGCCCTTTGGTGGTAGAGGTAGCGAGGTAACACAAAATTATTTTTCTTGTAAAATTCTAACACATGGGTTTTGTTAGTGATTCAAAGCTAAACAAACCCAGTTTGTCTGTTTTTTGAAATTGTGACTTTTTCCAAAAACTCTAAAAAAGGGGGTAACAAGGCAACTTTTTTTGGGAGAATCTAACACGTGGGTTTTGTTGAAATTGTTGTGCTGATCATACCCAAAAGGTTAGATCTCTGAATAACTGTTGTTTACTTGGACAGGCAAGAAGATCTAAGACAAGAATAGAAGAAAAAGAGGGGGAGAACTTTAGAAGTTATAAATTGCCTCTTTGAATCTTCATGAAAATGATGCCTGGAGATGTAAACTCTGATAAATTGTTCTTCTATGCAACTTATTCTGGAAAACATGAAGAACGCTAAGAAATCCCTTAAAATGATGTTGGAGAGAAAAAAAATTGTGCGCTAGCTTCACCTTGCAAAGAAATCATGAAGAAATGGACACCTAGGCTTTGATAATATCAATTTGGAGTTGCAAGCATCAATTAGGGCATCCAAATCATGATTGGGGGAATCACCTTCATGATTGGTAGTTAACATAAACTATCTCCACCTATTTTGGAACATTTGGGCATGAAGGAGCTTTAAAATATCTTAACTCAAGTCAACCTGGGCCTAGTTTTACTTTAGGCGTCAAAGTTGAGTTGAAGAATTTTTTATTTATTTTTTCTGTGATGGAGTGCCTTTGTTCGATCCTTGATCCTGGTTTCTAGAACGATCTTGAAGTCTTGCTGAAAGATCTATTGCAGAGTTGGATTAACTCTGAAGAAGTGTGCTCAAAACCTGCAAAGCTAAAAACCTGAATCTAATGCCTCAAATTCTTGGGCGCCTTTTCCCAAAAGGGTGCATTTTTCACCAGACTTAGTCATTTTCTCAGATGTTTTTCAATTTCTCCAGTTTGACCTTCAATGCTTTGATCTGGGATTCTCGATGACTGATGAATGTGCCGAGACATGGAATGGATAACCAATTCAGTACTAGAAAGAATGAATGGCCTTGCAGGTCATGAAATTCATTTAAGAGGTCCCAAAAGTTTGGGTGCCCCTAGCCTACAGGGGCACCTTTTGCCTTTTGTGTTGTAATTTTCACCTTGCAACCTTTCATGAACAACCCCAGTTTGATCTTCATTGTCAAATGTTTTATTTATCTGTTGGATCTACTGATGGTGTCATTTCTGAGATTGATCAAGATGGAGAAGGACTTCCTGGAGGTTATGGAGCTTGAAGACTACATCTGATTGCGCAAAAAGTTGGGCGCCTATTTCTAGGAAGGTGCATTTTCCTTAACACTTAGCCATTTTTTCATGTCTTTCAATCTGCCTTTGCCTCTAGCGTTTTACACTTGATCTTTGCTTGTGACTGCTTCGTAGGTGTTGTGAGCTTGCAATTGGATTGATCGTGAAGCTGAAAGGGTGTTAAGTAGATGCCTTGAAGAAAGCAGTTGCTGAAAAGTTCAACACAGTTGCTGAAAAGTTCAACAGGTGACTCAAGATGATGGGCACCCCTAGCTAGCAAGGGTGATTTTTCCTTGATGTGCATTGATTTACCCCCTGTTTCGTGCACTCAAACGATCAACAGTTGTCATCGTTTGATGTGTCTCGCAGACTGGCGAATATGTTCATTGCAAAGTTGAGTTGACGCTGGGGAGATCACTTGAAGGTAAGCTTACTCAAAAACCGACATCTATATCATCTCATTCTTGGGCGCCCCTAAGCTACAGGGGCACTTTTTCCCATGTTTAATTGCCATTTTTGATGATACTTGCTTTCAACATCTCCTGACTTCACCTACATTAGCCAGTGACTGATGAAATAGATGAACTCACTTGATGATACATTGTAAATCCAACAAAATAATGATGGAGATGACTATCTAGACAAAAATTGATGGCTGCCTTTGGTCCTTTGAATTCATGGGCACCCCAGGCTAATAGGGGCACTTTTTGTTGCAGTTTCATCATTCCCTTGAAAGTTCTCACCACTTTGTGGTTCGCGTTCACCGTGTAGCTTGAATCCATTGACCATGATCACTGTTTTCCAACTACGCTTGTTGTCCGGTGCAACACCAACACTAGTCATTCACGTGTTTGTCGACTGCATTGTTGTCTTTGCTGATGTGTTGATTTGTGAAGCTTCCAACATTCCTCGCGCTTTGTGTTCGTTGTGTTTCTTGACTAGGTTAATCACCATTGTTGATGTCATGAATGCATTCACCATTGCAATTTCTTTTCCATTCTACGTGTACGGGTGTTTGAAAAATGGCTAAGGCATTGACTGTGTAGCAACTTTCTTGTAGCAAGGCGTGCATTCTCCTGACTTTTTCAACATTTTCCACTTTTGAAAATCCCCTCTATCATAGAGCATCTTTTCAAGCATCTTTCGCCATGGATTCTTCCTTGAAGCTTTTGAGGCTTATATTTTGACACCTGGTACTAGCCATCTGCCCTTAATGGCTGTAGAGGTCTTAACTTTTCTCTTGAAAAAATGAAGTAGACCCACTAGAGTAAAACAAACTTTTTGGTGATTTTGACTTGACCAGTGTGATTGTGAAGTCAAATTATCCTATAAAATCATTTTCAACTAATTTTGGAAATGTCCTACTTTTAGGGGTTTTCCTAAAAACACGAGTACGAAACCTAATTTTCAAAATTTCAAATTTTTACAAGTATCTTCCTTAACATAAACCCACAAAAACCCCATTTTTTGTTTGACCTAAAACAAACTTTTGACAACAATTTTATATGATTTAGACCATTTTAATCAAAATACCTTATTGAAGCAAACATTTATTTTGGGTACAACAAGTTGATAGGTGTTTGGGAGTTGTGTGAAGTTGGTTTTGGTTGTTGTTAGCTGATGTATTAACAACAATGATGAAATCCATGTTCAAATATGTAATGAAGATCTCCTCAATAGTTTGAAGTTTGATTTATTTTTCTTTATACTCGATTTACTTTATTGTGAAGATTTCCATTACAAAATTGAAATATTTAATCAATGGGATATTCTAGGGGCAATTGATGTGACACCTTGTTTAGGTTGGAAGTATCTAATTTTGTAACTTTGTGAATATAATTGATAACTTTGTATCTTGTAAATCATGGTGCCACAAAAATAAGTCACATTGGTGAGAAGGGTGTTAAAACCATCTTTAATAAAAATATGGTTGATGGTGTATCTAGTTATTCTATTGAATTTGATTTATGTGAAACTATGTATGGTAAAAAACGTAGGGCTTCATTGAAATTTGGTAGAGCTAGAGTTAAACATGTGTTGAAGATTATTCATAGAAGTGCATTTGGTTATGTGGATGTGCTTTTGATTGAAAAATAACACTACCATTAGGGGAAATTTACATGAAAAATGGGCCTCCTAAGAAACTCTAAAAAAGCAAAAATTATCTCATATAATACAAATTATTTAAATATAAAAAATATAAATTACTTAACTACATGAGTTAAGTGGGGACACACGTTTCTATTATAATTCCTTAAAAAATTGAAGTCAATGATTTTTTAAAAGTGGAAACATATATTTCTATTATAATTTATTAAAAAACTCAACTTCACTTTCTTCATTATTTATTTTTTATTCAAAAAGTTTTGTAACTTATATTTTTATTATAATTTATTAAAAAAATCAAGTTCACTTTCTTTTCTTGATTATTTGTTTTTATTTAAAAAGTGCAAAGTAAAAATAACTTTAGATATTTTATTTTTTACTTAGTATTTTATATATATATATATATATATGATTTTATAGATTTAGATTTATTAAAGAATAAAAATATTTCTTTGAAAATATAAAATTTTTTATAATAGAATTCAATAGAACTTAAGAATATAAATCTAAAAAACAAAAAGAATATTTTATATTTAGAAAGATGAATGAGATAGAATAAAAATATTTTTAAAAAAATATAAAAATTACCTTTTTTCTTAAAGAATTATTTTATTTTATTTTAAATATAAAAATTAGCTTTTTTTTTAAAGAATATCATTAGCTTTTTTCTTAAAGAATAAAAATATTTATTTGAAAATATAATTTTTTTTATAATATAACTTAAGAATATAAATCTAAAAAACAAAAAAAATATTAAAAATTTAATAAAATGACTGAGATATAATAAAAATAATTTTTTTTAAATATAAAAATTAGCTTTTTTTTTAGGAATATCATTAGCTTTTTTCTTAAAGAATAATTTATTTTTTTGAAAATATAAAAATTTCTATAATAGAATTTAATAGAACTTAAGAATATAAATCTAAAAAACAAAAAGAATATTTTATATTTAGAAAGATGAATGAGATAGAATAAGATATGTAGAGTTAAATTAACCATCATTAGGTAAATCATAAGATTTTAGAAAGTTTTATTTTATAAAATAAATAATTTTATTTTTATTTTGGATGATGTCACCGTACAGGTTGATGTCATCTTTTAGTTTATTTTTGTAACTTAAAAAGCTAATGATGTCATCCTTAGGAGGCCCACTTTTTATGTAAATTTCCCCTAATGTATGTCTCATTTATTGATGATTTTTCTAAATACATATGGGCTTACTTTTTGAAACAAAAGTTTGTTGTCTTTTCTACTTTAAAGAGTTTAAAGTACATGTTGAGAAACAAATAGATAGGAAAGTAAAGGATCCAAGAATAGATAATAACTATCTTCCCCAAGTTTCCAAGATGAGGATGGTATGGGACAACAAAACATGTTTTTGATATGGGGATTTTTTTGGCCATTTTTTAGGGGATGACAATGGACGACTATTGAATAAAATAAATTTTAAAATATAAGAAAATTTCAAATATTCATATGATACCATTGATAAAGAATTCATCATAGACATTATAGAACCTTTGTGAGTATGGGTAATTTGTAGAATTCATCAAAATCTCTACTTGAATGTCACTATCAACAAGCCACACAAGACAAGAAAACACACACTCAACCAACAAGAGGAAAACACAAAAATGCAATGCAAGAAGGAATGATCGAAAATGGATAAAACCAACACGAATTAAATGAAGGAAACAAATACATATATATACTTTGGGATGCATGAGCCAAGATGAAAGGTATCCCAAAAGGTCATAGTGATTTAAAGGGTCAACTCTTCGTGCATGAGTAGTGGTGTCAAGATAACTCATCTTGATGAGGGAGATGTGGCATGTAAATACTGTTAATTAAGGAGTTGAATTAAGTAGAGGTGACATAAAAAACACCATCCCAACCGAGGTATGTGAAGGAAGACATAATTGTTTTTGACATTGTGATCAAAACCTAGAAAGTGTTTTTCTTCCTAACCTACAAAAATACAATTGTGATATAAATTCATTCGGTCTTTAGTAAAACAACCATGCCGTTCTATTTTGACTTTTTTTTGCAACATCTACTTATTATTTGTGAAAAATAATAGATATCCAGATGTGTTTCCATTGTTGCAAACAGAACCTAAAAATATTTTTCCAATCCAATGTGTAGAAGATGTAAATTTGATGCAAAAAAATGCTTCCAACAAAAAAGTGGAGATAAGCAAGCACACACTCAACCTGGGAGAGAAAAACACAAAAATCCAATGCAAGAATGAATATTTGAAAATCGATAAAACCAACATAAATTAAATGAAGGATATGACTACATATATATAGGATCTGGGATGCATGAGCCAAGATGACAAGTGTCCCAAAAAGCGTTAGTGATCTAAAGGATCAACTCTTCATGTAGGATCAATGGTGTCAAGATAACCCATCTTGGTGAGTGAGATGTGACACCTAACTATTATCAGTCAAGGAGTTGAACGAGGTAGAGGTGGCACACGCTACCACCAATCAAGGAGATGAATCATTTGCTTAATTATTTCCTAATTTACATAAGAATAAATATTAATTACCTAAGTGAAATTGGTATAAGCTACAATACGTAATTATACCAACATCCCCTTAAGTGAAACTAAGGTAATAAATAAATATTTCTCAACAAGACAATCCATATTAGGTATCCATATACAATCTAAAATAACCCATATAAGAAAATGCACACACTAAAAAGAAAAATGTAAACAATTGTACCATCCCAATTGAGGTATGTGAAGGGAGACATAATTTTACCCCTAGAAATGAAAATATTGAAGTCCCTACAAGATAAGGCCACTGTGTGCCATTATAAAAAAGAGAAAGAAAGTCAACAAAAAATGTTGTATTAGGTTCTTCTACAACAAATGATGTCTCTTCCTTTTGCAAGATAGAAACCTTAAGCTATAATTTTTTTGAACTCCCACTCAAGTAGAATGTGTGAAGGAATTAAGGTGTATGGTTTTTGAAAATTCTCATGTTTCTCAAAGTTGATGTTGAACTGCGATTGCATCATACAAGATTCAAGAATAATGACCACTAAACTGTGAGATTTTTTCTGATGTGAATCAAGATGCATCAAGATAGTACCATGAAGTGGATAGGAGAAAAAAAATGGATCCAAACCAAGAAATGATACAACTTGATGTGAGATATCATCAAAGAGAAGACATATGTCCTCAATGCTATTGTCAAGTTTGAGAATGATAGACTATACAAATAAATGAATTTACGAGAAGACGATATATCATTGATCAAGAGGAAAAATGTGAGCCTGCTAGAGAGAATATGAAGTGGCATGCAAAGTTCAGCCAAGATCTAAGTAAAAAATGCAGGTGGAGGTAGCAAAATGTCTACCAATGCTAGAGGTGTAGAAAGAGGAGACGAAAGAGGAGATGTATCTATGTCATCAGGACATTCAAGACCTTTTGAATAAAAATAATCCTCTTTAGTATCATCATCATACAAAGGATTATAAACATCATCAAGGGAAAGAAGTATGTCCATAACATGATCATTTGGGAATGGAGGTTCATTTGGATCTCCATACATTTCCCATAGTGTGGTTTAAAGAGCGTGAAGGAACTCAATGTGTGATAGAGCTCATGATGTGTGGTCCCCAACACTTAAACCAATTACTCCTAGGACATGATCATTTTTATTTACCCATGTATATTTTTTCCAACATGTACTTGGTTCAAACATAGCCCATATAAATGTGGCAACAGATGAATCCATTAGCAATGCTTTAGTATGTTATTATTCCAATACTTGTACTTTTCTTCTTCCAAATCAATGATAGAGGGATTAATTTTTATCCCCATTATTGACTGCCATAGATTACCTCTTTGTCGAATTTTGAACTTTATGTGAGTTCATTGATTACAAAATATTTGCGTATAATCCCCCCCTCAAGAATGATATATGAAAAGAAACTTTATAAGTTAGTGTTTTTTACAATGCAAGTAGGTCCATTAGATTGGAAAATGGAAAAATATGAACTTTTAAAGAAAACATTACTCAATTTCAAGTTACTTTTCAAAATTTATTACAATATTTTATTTTTTCATCAACAATGGTTTGAGATGCTTCTGATTAAATTTCCACAAAATATGTTTGTTGTATGCAAAAAACTAATAGATACAATTTTTTGATGTTTTGATCAAAACCTACTCTACCTAACTTGTTGAAGATGTAACTATGATGTAAATTCAAACTTTGGTCCATAGGAAAATAGTCATGCGTGCTATTTTGGCAACATTTTTTTGCAAGATCCACTTATTATCTACGATCCATTTAGTTTCTATCATTGGAAAATACTTGTAAAGTACCACACCTAGATAGGGACTATTTTTTCTTTGATACCACAAAGGCCCAATCATTACACCAAAAGTCTGACCTAGTAGTGAGGGCAGCTACCCAAGGTGTTAAATGTGAGTTTTGTGTTCCAAGAAACCTCGAAGGTGAAGGTATAGAAGCCACGAGCATAATGGACATGTGGCCATGGAGTCCCACCATCTAGTTATCAGTTACATGCCTTCCAACATGACAGTTTAAGACATTTTTCAGGGTTTAGCCCAGATGGTGGGGCTCCATGATAATGTGTCCATCGTGCTCATAGATTTTATGCCTTCATCTCCAAGGCTGGTGGGACACAAATCTCACCTTTAACACCTTGGGTAGCCGACCTCATTACTAGGTTGATCTTTTAGTGTAGTGGTTGGGATCCAATGGTATCAAAGTTGTGCATCCTTCCAACATGAGGGGTTAACAATGAAAATATATTTTTAGACTGCTTTTGTTAAGTATCCATGACTTATCTATAAAAAATATCATAGATTGTCAGTTAGTTTCATTGGGAAAGATGAAGTCCATGCAGGAGATTTTGACAAAGATGATGCAAAGTTTTGAGAAATATGGTAAGACTTTAACAAAGCTTTTAGAGCATTCACAAGTGTTGGAATCTATTTTTGTTATAAAGAGTTGGGAAAGAAAATTTATATAACAGGAGATACATTTGGACATTAACCTCCATCAAAAGATGTTCTTCTCAGCTCATTAGGGGAAGTAGTAATTTTTTTGCATACAATGGATCAGTCACCTTCCTAGTTGATTCAAATAGTTATGAATCTGAAAGTGACTTCTTTGGGTGAGCATATGTTGTTGAGACACAAAGATAAGGAGGTAAGACTCATTACTACTCATTTCCCAAGTGAAATTATAAGGATTACAACTCCTGAAGTTCCTTATAATGATGAAAAAATGAGGGACATCTTGTAATTGATTATTGAAAGCTTGTATGGGTTAGGTGATATCAGAAGTCCTTTCAATAAGAGGGTTAAGGTTTTAGAATTGATGGTAAATGTGAGATCATGTGTTATCATGATTGATTATGATTGTGATGATCTTATTATTCAAATGTTTCATCATTTTCTAAACTTTTTCAATAAGGACCATGATAGATCTATTTTTGATTATATGAGAATCATTATGGCTTCGATTATCAATGAAAGTGATGTTATCCAACATATCTTATCTTTGTTACTAGCTATTTTAAAGCAAGGAGATTTACTTCTACAACTACTTATGATTTGGTATACATTGTTTTAAAACAATGTGAGGGGAAGTTGAAACCCTACTTGTTTAATGAAGAGCAGGTGGAAGAAGAGGGGTTCAAATCTAAAGTGGTTGATGACGAGAATGCCTTACCTCATGATTTATGTTTGGAAAAACCCCATGATGACTCCTTGGAAGTGCATGCATCTATTCATGATGAGAATGTGTGCAATGAGATTGAAAAAACAACAACCTTTAATACACAATTAGAGCTATCTTATGAGGCTAATAACACTAGTGCATATGATGGGCATGTTGATAGCATTTATGATGGCGTTCTCCAATCAACTAATGATGATGATTCAAGATCTTATCTTAGTGATGATGCTTATGATGATTTGGGTGCATTAGCACCTAATCATGATGAAGATTTGGTGCTGGATAAATTTCCTTTTGATGCTGATCTAACTTCTTGGGAGTTATGCTTGAAGGATGACAAACAGGGAGCTGATTTTGGAAAACAGGATTGTGAATAAAAATCAAAAGAATTGTATGAAGATGATAGGTCTCATGGGTTTCACCATTTGGTAGGGAAATTGAAGGTAAGTAAAGACATGATTATTGCAGCCATAAACTATTTTGATAATACTCATAAGTTGATGGAAAATTATTGTTGGAGGGCTCCAAGGTCACATAAGAACTTTGAAAGAGAACAATACACTAGTAGAATTTGGCAAATAAATGACTACGTGACTAAAAATTTTAGTCATGTGACTAACACTAGTAGTATTTTGAAAATAAATGACTAATTTGGTCATTTATAAGTGACTAATTTGGTAATTGGGTAAAATCACAACTAAATGACTAACATCAGACAAATAAAAAATGACTAAATAAATGAATACTACCAGACAAATAAAATGACTAAATAAATGACTAATATAAGACAAATAAAAATGACTAAATAAATGACTACATATATGGCTAAATTAATGACTAAATAAATGAATATTACTCCTCTATTCTTTTTTCTTTCGAATTTGATCATAATCCATAGAGCTAATTAAGCCCTCCTCATACATGGGACCCCTACTTAAGCAGGCCATTTGGCCGCCTAGGTTGCTTGGTGCACCAAAAATACCTATTGCGTGGAAGGCATTGCCTCTCAGTGCAACCTTAACGCCTTCAAATATTTTATAATTTTTTTTATAAACATTTAGATTCTTTAACTTTTATTACTCATTATGTTAATGAATCATTAATGTTTTTAACTATGATTTGAAGCTAGTTTGATTTTCCTGTTGTGTTAGCATGTCAAATGTATCAAAGAGCAATTGTGGTCAATTTCACTAATAAATTAAATATGATTTAAACAATCCAATTGCAATAAAAATGAAGAAATTGATTCACTTCTATCTTTGCTTGCTAATATACTCGACCATCTCAATAATGAAAAATAGAAATAACAATTGTGATCGCTTTTGGTATACAATTTTTTTCTCTTTTAGGATTTATATTATTAATTATTTTTAAAAAATAGAATTATTTTATAATCTATGAAATCAATTGTGTGTGGATAATCTTTCTTTTGTCCAAATTAAAACTCATGTAAAAAGGAGGAAATTCATTCCAATTTCATTTGTCCTAATTGCTACTATAATCCAAATCAAGTCTCACCTAATTTGTTATTTTGCAAATCCTGATTATTATCTTAAGGTGTCATAATGTATTCATTTTTGCAAATGTTTTCGTTATTTAGTAACTTGAAATAATTCGATCTTAAACCCGTAGGTTTGTATAGGGAATGGGTTTACATTAAATTTTATTTCATTGAGTCCATTTTATGTTGTATAGGGTTTTTAAGTCTTTGGTTTCTTTACAAAATTAAAAAGGTGTGATATTCTTATAGAAAAACATTATAAAAGGTATTTTTATCCTTTTAAATGGCCTTTTCATCAAAATCCACGTGAAAATGAGCAAGAAATAAGTTAAAAAAATATATCTTTGGAAGAAAGGAGGGAAACTTGAGTGGGTTTCATCTATGCAAGAAGTTTTCACTTATTTTGGCAAAATAGACTGGAGATAGCATGAGCTCTATAGAGAAAGATTCAGATTTTGAGGGGAAACTGTGTTTGCAGATAATAAAGTCCTGTCACCAGTAGTAGATGCATATATCTAATATGTTGAAGATTTCCCTCCGTTCATGAGCACCACACAAATTTTCTTGAGTCACCCAGGTATTACTGACTATATTCGTTATACATTGAACCATGTTTTGGAGTGGATAGGTACCATAATACCTGATATAACTTGAAGGAAACATCAAAGAGATAATGATATATTTTCCTTTTGTTAAGTCTATGAGAATGTTTCTTTTTCAAGTTCTATTATCTTCCACTATGAACTACTCTTTGGGTCCTCATTGATTACCTTGTGATCATTACCTGTAGCATACACATGATGTTCTCTCCTTTTAAATCGGATGATCTTTCAAGAAACCGAGTTTCCTTTATTGCTTGAGAATTCTCCACCTGTATTCATCAACTTCAGAGATTTTTGAAATTTGAAAGTAGTAGGATAGTTGATGTGTTTGTATTCAACAATACTGTGCAAGGGTGCCTTGCCATCCTAAAAATAGATCCAACAATTTCCCCATCATGCACATTAGATGTAAACAATGACCCAATGACTAAATCATGCAAGAGAATCTAACCCTTTACATGATCAATTGCCTAATTCTCTTTATATCAATCAACGTACCCACTGAAATAATCATTGGTAAATCAATAAAATATCACATATAACCTTGGCCCATTCAAATTAGCTTCTAGCTATCATTGCATGCCTAGGCTATCCTTAAAAACCTTTATCTCTCTATCGATTGTCAACTGCCCCAAAAAGAGTGTTTAACTATTCATGACCTAGAACATTTCTTTGACCTTGTAGACTATCCTTGGGGAAATCACACCTTCACTATTGTTCTTCTTGATGATGCATAGATGTTAGTAATTGAATTAAATAAATTGG
The DNA here is from genome assembly GCA_007115665.2 of Sequoiadendron giganteum. Taxonomy (NCBI): domain Eukaryota; kingdom Viridiplantae; phylum Streptophyta; class Pinopsida; order Cupressales; family Cupressaceae; genus Sequoiadendron; species Sequoiadendron giganteum. Next base: position 394,571,894 of record CM021107.1, read on the forward strand.
ACAATACAAGATCTAAGGAAAATGAGATAAGTTTTCCATTTGAGGGGCTGGGAAATTACATAAGCATCAAGACATGGTATATCATATTGAGTTGTTTCAATTTATCTTTATTACTATCCTCTAGAATCAAGGCCACAATGTGTCCCTTTAATGGATTGATCTTCTTTATGTAGGTTGTCCTATGAAATGAGGCTATATCCATGTTAAGGACCTTATCTTGGATATCATATATTCAATCCTACACTTCAATGATCTGCATGCTTCTCTTATCTATCCTTTACACATCAAGCATTGATGAGTGTATCATAGGTCTTAACATAAGGTTTTATACTTGTTACTACTTGCTACTCTTTAGGCTGCATTTAAACTCTATTACATCATTCATATAGACTTATTTGCACTATATGTCAACTCTTCACAGGACTATCCATTTTGTTCATTAGGGTAAAGCTCTAGCAAAGTTAATGAGAAAAGTAGGAATAAATTCTATAAAGCCTCTTCAAATTCATAATTTTTGTCACATACTTCTTCATTGTGCTTACAAGATTTTCTTGAAAATGTTGCCTCTATATAGGTATGTTAAAGGAGCTTCCCCTTCAAGTTAAAAGGAACCACTAACCTCATTTCTAGATTTCACTTCCCTTGATCTTTGTTATGGCATGATTGTCATGTATGATAGTGTTCTTTTGTGACTGCCCTTTTCTTGTTGTTTGGTTCATGGATTTCAATGCTCTATACTCTTTTCTGTGCACTACAAACTGCCCCTTTATGACTGTGTCATTTTGCATGTTATGGCCATTATGTCACTTATTTCCATGACTTCCATTAAGGGGATGTGGGTGATAAGTCTTCTTCTTATCATGAAAACATCATGTTGATATTCATCCTTTATGATAGCGATCCTGATGTTGCATATACTGTTCTTGTTTTCTATTGGTTCATTGTTGTTACAATCTTGTGCTTTCATTGATATAATGATAATGCTCTTTGACATTGAATGAATATCATTTACTTTGACCCCTTTTCACTCTATTCCATGGTCTTTTACATCTTCTTTGTGGATGATATCAGGTCACATGGAATTCATAACAACTGTTATTAATTCCTTCATTTTTCTATGATCCTCTGACACTCATATGCTTTGATATAACAATGATCATTTGCAACTATTTTCCCTCTATATATTGTCTTTCATTCCTATCCCTTGCATGCCTTGGACTACTGTTATCATGCATTGAACTCTTTATTCATTTTATTGATAACTCATTGGCACTATCATTGTTTGTATTCACTTCTATCTTATGATGATTGTTCTTCATAGCCAATCCTTAAAATCATTGTTCTAATAAAAGAATAATTTTTCTCTTTTATTTTTACATTATGATCTCGTTGTTTCGAACCTTGTGCTTTGTGATTATCACATCTTTGTTACAATCTCTTCAAGGACTCACATTATTTCTCTATTGAAACTAGAGACCCCTTTGATCTTATAACCTAAAGCCTCTTAAAGAAAACTTAGAATCAATTGGCAATAGTGAACAAAAAACCATCATAGCTAATTTTATTTCTTTTCCAAGAGAATTCAATAAAAATATAATGGAAAAAACACATCACTCTGTGGGGTAGGGTTTATTTGATTTTAAAACCTACCTTCAACGTCCAAGTCAAAAAGTCAGCCTACCAAGTCTATGCCGAGTCCTTTGAAGTCTTAAGTCAAAAATCAGCCTACCAAGACTGTTTTACATCCAAGTCTTGTATCTATGATACAAGTATGATAAATGTTTGAAAATATTGTACACAACTATATGATACAATGCATAAATTTATACACTTTCTCATTATATCAAAAACTTCAAACTACAGCTCACAGAAATTAGAAATGAGTTATTAAAAAAACTTATTTTCAAGTACAATTTGCTGCAAATCAAAATTGCATTATCCAATTTACATAATTTTTTGTGGGAAAAAAATTTAGTGTACAAAGTAAAGCAAGAGTTTCTTTCTAGGATTAACGCCTGCTATTCACAAGGCCAATAAGATCATTATTGACCATAGCAGAAACCACCTGCACTAATAGATTTAAGTGAGAAAATATTCCACATAAATAAATATATTTTAGATAATTAAAGCCAGTTAGCCTTCTAAAATACAGATAGTTGAATACAAGGAGGGTAAAACATAAAAAATTAAAAGACTTTAAGACGTTACAAATTCCGTGCAATTAGTATAGAAGCATAACATTAAGATAGGAACAATTCATTTTTCTTAAATATTCATCACGAGTTTTCACCTGTAAAGAACTCCCCTCGACATGAGCAATGAGAAGTGCATCTGTCATCTTGTTTGTTGATAAGCATTGCATGACTTCTCCCTTATAATCACCAACAACTAAAAAAAATTGAATGGCTTCATCGCATTCTTATTATTCAGTTGAATCTTTAGTAGCTTCATGTTGCACCTCTTCTCCATTCCTGAGGGTATCCTTCCCAACAATAAAATCATTTTCAGTGAGAGGAAGTGAGGAATATTCTTTTGGATTGTGCAAATTATCAAAAAAATCCTCGCCATTGTCTCTGGGGGATGTAACATCTTGTCCACCTTTTGACTGAATTGATGGATCTAATTGTGTTGTATCATCAAGTGTGGCATTGTTGATTATTTCACTGCTAATATCATCAATGTTGGCAGATTGAGCTTCCTGTAAGTCTTGATTCTCTGTTGAATGCACTTGAAATCCAAGGTGCTCAAGTAGCTTTGTCCTAGAATTTCCTTCATCTTCAAACATGACTCTTAGGAAATTCCATGTTTGCCTCTCTTCTTCCAAACTAAATCAATGCAGAAACCAAAAATTTGCAAGTGAAACAATACAAATGAATGTAAATTGGTATTAACCCCATTCAAATAGTATCCACAAATAACTAGCTGAGAATCCTGAGACTTCTTATTGCACAAAGCTTGCAATGATGATTTTTCACCATTTGCTACTGCAGCTTCAAACTCTATTGAACGAAGCACCAAACTGTCCTTGATAACGAGATTATGTATATATACCTATGAAAATAGCAAAAAAATAAGACCATATATCATCTTAATGACATGTACCAAAGAATAAATTGTACTCTACCTTAGAAGAGCCAACAACACTCTGTGATACTGTACCAGGCGGAGATGTAGCAAGCTTTCCTCCAAATCCAAAATTGACACCAACTGGTCTCTTCAATTACTTAGGATCTTTCAAGAGTTCATCTGAAAAGGGAAAAATGAAAAAATAGACATCATGTATTTGCATACTGGATCCCAATTCATTGGGGGATGTAACATATTGTCCACCTTTTGACCAAACTGATGGATCTAATTGTGTTGTATCATCAAGAGTGACATTGTTGACTATTTCACTGCTAATATCATCAATGTTGGCAGATTGAGCTTCCTGTAAGTCTTGATTCTCTGTTGATTGCACTTGAAATCCAAGGTGCTCAAGTAGCTTTGTCCTAACATTTCCTTCATCTTCAAACATGACTCTTAGGAAATTCCATGTCTCCCTCTCTTTTTCCAAACTAAATCAATGCAAAAACCAAAAATTTGCAAGTGAAACAATACAAATGAATGTAAATTGTTATTAATCCCATTCAAAAATTATCCACAAATAAGTAATTGAGAATCCTGAGACTTCTTCTTGCACAAAGCTCAATGATGATTTCTCACCATCTGCTATTGCAGCTTCAAACTTTGTTGAACGTAGCACCAGACTGTCCTCGGTAATGAGATTGTGTATATATACCTATGAAAATAGCAAAAAAATAAGACCATATATCATCTTAATGACATGTACCAAAGAATAAATTTTACTCTACCTCAGAAGAGCCAACAACACTTTGTGACGCTGTACTGGGCCGAAATGAAGCAATATTTCCTCCAAATCTAAAACTGACACCAACTGGTCTCTTCAACCACTTAGGAGCTTTCAAGAGTGGACTTTGAAAGATCCGAATCAATCTAGATAAGAATATGAACTTATATATTAAGACTCAAAATTCAAATATCACAAAAACAAGTAAACAACTAAAGACTCAAATCTTATCAACAAGGGCACTTTCAAGTTTTACTTTCATAACACAACCAATGCAGAAGAAAGAAATACATAAAGTAGCTCAAAGGGATATGAAAGTACAAGTTACATGAGTAACAACCATGAAAAAAAACCAAAAAAACAACTGTATTAGTTGAACTCAAAAATAGATTATAAGTCAGAGATGACAAACCTTTAAATGCTATTTATCTAGTGGTTTACATAACTTTTCTATATTGATAAGTCAGACAACTTGTAAAATGTATAATTACTCGCATGGGAATAAAATTGGATTGTTGTGATGTTTTTTATTCTCATGGACAAGTATTGAAGCACTTGCATGGCCGATAAAGATTGTTTGGATAGGACCTGGAGACTTTTGGAAAGGTGGGAAAGGAATTCGGAGTTTGCTGCAACCAATTTGAAGTCAGTGAGGCCCTCTGTAGTGAATTCATAGGTAATTCAAAACCATCATTGTCAAAAGTAAGATGATAGGAAACACAAGCATATTCCATTCTCAGTAGGTAAACTTCAAATGAATGTAAGATAGATCTTAGAACAATGACTCATTATATCCTCTTCTTTATGTTATGGTCTGTACTAAAAGTGACTACTTTCAACAAGGTTTTGGCATCTCTGTTTTCAAATTTATGTTTTTTTCTTTAAATCAAAAACTAAATTAATATAGGAATGCACAATATTATAGATGGATGAGCATCAAAGGTTGACTATGGATCAATATCATGCATATGATGAGAGAGTAGCCGATGAGAGGGAAATATCCATGCCCATGTAAAAATTGTCCTGGTGGAAAGGTGAAAAAAAGAAATATGATTTATCAACATATGATAAGATATGGGCATAGCGGTATAAGCCCTTGGGCTTACAATTATTATAAAGATATGATAGAATTTCAGATTGTGAGAGATGAAGAGGAAAAAAAAATAGATGAAGTGGCACCAAACATAGATGAAGAGGCAAAAATGTTTGACGAAGGGTTTGAAGTTGATAGAATGTTGAATGAGGGTCTAAATGATGATTAACGATGATTGGGCCAAGTCAATGGGTGATGCTTTAAAGCCTGTGTATGCTAATTGCAAGTTAAGTCATTTGACAACAATCCTTCAAATTCTTAACTTGCAAGTGGTGCATGGTTGGACAAATGAGAGTGTATATCAGTTATTAGCATTATTAAGTTCATTGTTACCAGTTGACTCCACATTCCCAACAAAACGAAGTCAATGTAAAAAGAAATTTAGTAAGCTCAGCTTGGGGTATGAAAACATCCACACATGTGTGAATGGTTGTGTATTATTTCACAAAAATATTGCAAATGAGAGTGAATGTCCGAAATGTCATGAATTGAGGTATAGACAAGGGTTGAATTCAACTGTGGTTCCTAGAAAGGTTCTTGCCACTTTTTGATAATCCCACGATTACTTCAAATGTATAGTTGTGGAGACATTGCTGAACTTATGCAGTGGCATGCCCAAAATAAGAGCACTGATGGAAAACAACATGTGCTTGATTCTAAGACGTGGATGGAATTTGATAACAGATGGCCTGATTTTTCTCAAGATCCTCATAATATAAGGTTGGGTTTGGCTCTAGATGGGGTGAACGTGAACCCATTCTCAGATCAAATTACTAAACGGTCAACTTGGCTAGTGTTTCTAATAAATTATAACTTGCCTCCATGGTTAGCAACTAAACCATTTTTCTTAATGTTATCATTGATTATACAAGTAAAGAAAAGTGTGACTCTAGATACAATAGATGCTTATCTAGAGCCATTATATGATGAGCTAATGGAATTGTGGAAAGGAATTGAAGAAATTCAATCTTTAAGGGATGGTCATTCAATCAAATTTACTTTAAGAGCTTCCTTATTGTTTACGATTCATGATCTTCTTGCATATGTCACATTGTCTAGTCTCTTTGTTCATGGATACCATGGATGTCCTACTTGCAACTTTAAGGATTTTTTGAGGCACTCAAGAAGTTTTCATAAGTGTATTTATTGTGGACATCGTGCTTACCTTAAAATGGATCATCCATATCATCGACAAAAAACATGTTTCAATGGTCAAGAAGAGAATCGTGAAGTGCCATTGCTAATAATAGGTGATTACATTATTGAGAATGGACTAAAAAGAATGTCATTTATTGAAAATGATGGGATTGCTGGCAGTAGATATGATCCATGTAATGAAAGCAGTGTAGAATGGTTGTGCATATTGTATAAGTTGCCATACTTTAAGGATATAGCCATTAGGCATACTGTTGACTTTATGCATACTGATAAAAATATAGCTTATGCTATTATAGAAACTCTTTTTGGTGCTCTTGATACTATTTCATCATGTGAAGACTTTCGAGAAATAATGATTCGTCGAAATCTTTGGGTTGAAAAATATGATAATGAAAAATATAGAAAACCTAGTGTTCCTTATGTCTGGACAAAGGAACAACATGCACAATTCTTACAGTTGATGTCCCAGACTCACTTTCCCATTGGATATGTAAGTAGCAGCATCAGAAGCCAAACTGACATTAATAGCTTAAGAGGCCTCAAGACCCATGACTATCATGTCATAATCGAGAATATTTTACCTATTGTGGTAAATATATCAAGTTTGGCAAAGGGGCCAAGATTGGAAATTATAAGGTTGGGCCTAATATTAAACAGAATGAGTTTACATGTATTATATCCTTTGAACTTTGATAGTTTGAGGGAGGAGGTTGTTGAAGTCCTTTGTCTATTGGAACGATAATTTCCACCAACAATCTTTAACATTTATATGCGTCTTTTGATACATCTAGAATATGAACTAGAGCATTGTGGCCCAGTAAGAATGAGATGGATGTATCCTATAGAATGATATATGAAGGTTTTGAAAAAAAATGTCCGTACTAGGGAAAAACCTGAAGGCAACATGTCTAAGGGATATTCAATGCAAGAGGCCATGGGATTTTGCATAGAATATATGAAGGATTTTAAAAATGTCAATCAACGTGTATGGGATGATGATGAAGATGAGAGAGTTGCAGGTGAAGTATTAGAATGCAATGGACGTAGCTTCAAGCTATCATATCAAGAAAGAAGTGCAATACATGCCTTTATTCTTCAAAACACATCTTCGTTCGATAAGTGACACGGGTAAAAAAAATTACACAATAATTTATTTACTCAATTGCCTTTACACATTTATATTATTAATATTACTATTTGCAAGTCATTATTCTATGTAGAAAATATGAAGAAGAGAATCAAACTTGGATGCAACATCGACCTCAAAGGCACAGACGTCATGATTTGATCGGAGGCGATTCTTTTCCAAAATTTGAAGAATGGATTGCCAATGCAATCAGTGATGCAAAAGAAGAAGGTCAAGATATAACAATAGAGGAAAGTGAGCTTTCATGACCTCTTCATTTATGGGCTATGTGTTTTAGTGGAATGTGGGCCTATGATAGTCATTTAAGAGTGAAAGAAAAATATAAAGGAAAGACAAATTGTGATTGTGTTGTTAGTGCTGAATTTCTTCATGAAAATGAGAAGAAATTTTATGTTGGATTCATCCAAGAAATTATTCAAGTGGATTTTGGTGAAAATAGTCCTATATTATTAAAATGTAAGTGGATCCGACCATCCGCAACACAATTTGATGAGTATGGATTTGTACATGCAAATACATGACAATTTTTATCAAAGACAGATGAGCCGTATGTTTCCCCTCTTCAAATTAACCAATCATTTCTAATTGATGATGTAAGAAGCCCAGGTTGGTCATATGTCATTCAAATAGAGTCTCGTTCGAGACAAAAATTCATGGAAGTTGTTGATGTAATGCCTGATGGGAAATTTGTTAATTTACAAGAAACATTCAAAGAAGTGGATGATGACAATGAGGAATTGTTTGAAGAAGAGATTTTGATTACCAATGAAGAAATTGGGAGAGATAATGTATTGCATGCCACAAATGAGGATGAGGAAGAAAATCAAGTAGATTCAGACACGAGTGATCAAGATTTTGATCTTGCTAAAAATGCAGATGATTATTGATGAGGCCCATTTTATGACCTTTTATGTTGTTTTAAGACTGTTTTATATTTTAATGACACAAACCTTCAGACTAATACCTGTTTCAATGCTTTAATGTTGAAAAAATTTACAATATAAATGCAATATAGATATGTTTTCATATAAAAATGAGGATGCAATATGAATATGTTTTCATATATAAATGTTGTATGCAATATGAATATGTATACCATCATTTCTTTACTTTGAAAATGATCGTTTCTTGACAACTCCTCTGGACTATTTAGTAATTTTATATATGTTCTTTATCGTTGTCATTGTTCTAGCATCCTTTATAAAATCCATCATTGAAGAATTGTTAAACATTGTTTCTATGTTTTCTTTTATACGTTTTTACTAAAATATCATTGTCTTCCCTACATATGGCATTATCTTTAGCCCTATTTTGTAATATTATTGCATACCATTGCCTTGTGAACTTCTTTAACACTTCCAGATTACTGTAACAAATTAAAAGGGTATTAATTCTCTAAAAGAAGCCAATTTATCACATCACACAAGAACAACAAATGTGTTGTTATAAATAAAAAATATCCTTGATATACCAACTTAAATAATAAGGAAATATTATGCTGGAGACAACCATATAACTGAATATATTTAATAAATAGTTGATACCAATATAAAGCCACAAACTCAAATTTATTCCATTGATCTCCTCAAATCATACTTGCAACATAGTCTTTTGAAATGTAAACATCATAGAAGTTGTTTACTATCTATCTATCCCTATTCGCCTATCCCTTTTGTCACTATGTAACAGATTTGTATATATCAAAACTTTGAAGGGACACACCCCTTCATGAAATATCTTCTGGTAATAACAACAACTAACAATGATTAAACATAAATAATTAGGCTCTAGTTAGGCATAAGTGAAAATTTGATAGATGGTCTAGATAATCTCGTCTTTTGTGAGTATCAACATCTCCTAATGCATTCCTGACTGCTATCTCCGTGTTCACCATTTTCTCATTCTGCTCACATGTTTCATCCAATGTCGAGTCTTTACCTGTAGCCACTTCCAAAGTCTTTTGTAGTATCAACTTGAATTCTTCAATCCATTTAGTCTTTTCTTTTGTTTTTCCATCATTTTCAAACAGTGTTGGTATTCCTTCATTTGTGGCATCAATTAATCCTTTTGCATCTCCTTGAAGTTCCTAATAGTAATCTTCGTGCTTTCTTATGATTTCCTTAGTAGTAGTGATAGCCTGAATATCAAGAGTATCTCTCTTATGTATTTCTTGAAATTTCTCTTGGATTTTTTCACTAATTCTTTTATGCTTCTGCTTTGCAACATAATTCTTTGAGTGAGTTCCCTAGAGTTTTCTCAGCAAAACCATCAAGTTAGCCTATCTTATTATAATCACTGCAAAAAGTGTATCAAATTATCCTTGAGAATATACATCTGATCCTTCCCACTTGTCCTTTGTTTGAGAGATTTCTCCTTGAGTCAGCAACCTAGTGGATCCTTTCAATGTGTTTTCAATCATATCCTCCAGGTGATCATTATCCCTAAGTATCCTTTCATTGTTTATTTTATACATTTCCTTTTCTTTGATCAATGTTTAGATCTGGGCTTTATTTATCTTGGCAACATTGATGCCTATCTCAATTGTAGCCACAAGATCAACTTCTCCAACTTTTAGTGTTAGGACATGTCCAAAAGCCTCTTTAGTGTCAATAATAATAAACTTCTTATGTGGTGGATATAGGGCCCAAATCATAAGGGAACCTTCATTGGGGTTATACTTTGATCCTGTATACACTTCTGTCACTCCCTCAGAGCTAACCTTATGTGCAACATTGTTATCCTTCAAGAAACTGTAAAAAACAAGGGAAGAGTTTAGATCCAATCTTGGGAAAATCATGACACCTAAATCTTATAACAATTTTCTCCCTCTCTCTGGGGTCATATCTTTCATTTCCTTTTCCACACTGAGCTTCAAATTATTCAATAATTGATCCTCATTATTCGGTGTTACATTTTCAATAGATTCTCTTATTGATTTTCCCTTCTATTTGTACAAGAAGGCTCTAAATTTTGGAGATTTCACAAACTCATCATTTTCTACAAAGGATCTATAAGCCATTTTCCTCGTGTCTATATCCAAACCCTCTTCAATTTCTGGTTCTCTAGGAGGAAGCTTATAATCCTTAGTTTTCAAAATGGAGATTTTATCAGTTGGACCTTGAGACCCCTCATCACTAGGCAACTCCTCACCAAAAGATAACAACTCCACATCTTGTATCTCTTTTATCTTTTGTTCTACTCCCTTGTTATATTCATCAACAACCTTCTCAGCTTCATTGAAATCTAAATTTTTGATCAAATCATCATACTGATAAGGTATATGATTATACCCACCTAAGTTCATCTTTTTCTTAGCAAAGTCAATGTATCCCTCTGGATCAAACCCTTTTCATGGTGGAGCTTTCTTCAAATTAAAATTCAATAACTTATCCACAATCAAATCATACCCTTCCTTCGACAATATAGTGAAATCTCCAAAGCACAAAGTGCTTGGCATGAATGTCTATTTTCCAAAGGAACTTAAATTCATTACACTTGAGAAATCCATTTGCCTAACAATTTCCAAGTAGGAAATTCTATCAGACACTGTTTTAGGCAAGATGAATGGTGTATCTTCAAAACCACACACTTTGATCATAGTAGCATCTTCAAAACAATACCAATCTCCCTAGTTGTGGCCAATAGGTCCATTGAAATCTTTGGGTTTGAGGAACCTCTTAATCTCATCAGACAATGCATAGTCACAAGGATGATTAAGGAATCTGTACAATGGTTTAACAAAGTATTCTTCAAAATGCACAAAAATTGAATTGGAAAACCTGCTATCGCAAATAGCAGTCCATAACCGAACTGGTAACAATTTACCCTCCCTATGAAATTGTGTAATCCTTAGCTCTTCTGGCCACATTACCAATTCTTGTCCATAATACAATATTATATGCATAAAAATAGAATATTGTGTGAAACATAAAACAGGGGATCCATTCTTTATTGCCACTAGCCATGAATCAATTCCTTTGAAGATGTATGAAGCATAATCAAAGGGTCTGGCATTGTGATATTGAACATGAACTGCAATTATCATTGGTACAATTGACATAAGCTCAAGAGCTTCCATCCCTAACACCTGACATACTAATAAGTATGTATATTTCAAATAGGGCTCGAATAAGTCTACATGAAATGGAGGCCTGTCATTGTAATCCAGTGGAACCAGATTTCCATCCCTTTTAGGTCTATGCAATAGTAATATCCACCCCTATAGGTGGTATCCATTCTCCATAATTCTTTCTCCAAATTCTCAAGCACAATAGCTTCGTCACATGTGCCTTCTAGGTTAAAAACTTCAAAAATTGTGGCTTCTGACACATGTATGATAGGTTTACCCAATGAATTGCAGATAGCTTTGAGTTTTGGATTGTAATGGGAAGCTAAGAGTTTTATTAATTCCACATCCACAAATATGTTTAGGACAACCAATTTTCCCAGATTGAATTTCCAGGGATTGCATACTAGCTGGAACCTATCCCTCCGATGATAGTGAAACATAAATAGTTCATATCCTTGAATTGAAATCCACACATCCCCTATGTGTTTGAATTTTTCCTCAAATCTATCCACATTTTCCCTAAGTTGTGCAGAACATCTGACTTTAGGTCCTGAGCCAGGTAGTTGCTCAATAAGATCTTGATTCAATTTCCTTTCAGTTGTTTCTGATTCATCCCTAGTATCAATCTTTTTCTTTTTTCCCCTAGGATGACTACCCTCACCCTGCTTTTTTCTACCTTTTGATTTTACAGAGCTTGAACCCTCCATTCTATTTTCTCAAATTAACAAAATTGAAAATAAAATTGCAGAGAATTCACAAGCTTACTTGAAAATCTCTGGCTACACAAAATTCTCTGGCTTTTATCTGTTCTCCCTTTCCTTTTGTTGCCAACCCTACAAATTCTCCTCAATTATTCTCATTTCACTTAGAGAATTATCTATATAGTGTGTATCCGTGTGGCCATTAATGTCCAACTTTGAACATGAGTGTAGCAGATTTTTCAAATTTCCCACTGTCAGACTGAATGATTATATCGACATGAACTATTTAAACTTTGGCTAATCTATGAGTTTGAATCAAGTGGAGTGTTCATTAGACACCTTATATGGTTGGGGAGACCAAATATCATTCTTACTGATGTTAAATAGTTCATGTTTTGATTCATATCACCTTTAGAAAGAGATTTATCAAGTCACTTAGATATCATAACTGTCGCCAAGTGTTACTCTGACGAGCTTTGATCAATTCGTGTTACCATCGGCAAGATAATAAGTATCACTGAAAGATATGAAAGTTTCTCTGACATTATAAGTCTCCCCGATGTATCATCTTCCTCCTTCGGATGAATCGACAAGACTCTCTTTGATATTACTTTCATCGGTGTAACATATGGAATCAGGAAGACATTTGAAACTCATTCCTACAACACATGTCTCCCTGACATGTTTCTTTTTGCTTTATCAGTGAAACAAAGTGAATGTCTTATTGATGAAAGTCCATCGACATGACATGTATGCTCGGGCTAACTTGAGGATCTCACTCCAATGGTATTGTTCTTGCCGATAACCTTTTCGTCGGTGAAACAATAGGCTTTGTCTTCCTGAATATGTATCCTCCTCAGTTGTTGATTGATGTGACAATGTTGACCTTTCGTCGATATGCCATAAATGCCTAAATTGAAAGGTTATAGCTTATGGGTTGGAGAGACATGGACATAGTCATGCCGATATGGATTATTTATTCAGAGGTTGTTGCTCAATGATGATCAAAGGGATTTTGGTGTGTCAAAAGGTCAAATCTGATGGGATCACTGGTGGATATGATATATAAAGAGGATTATAGCAATTTTGTACTCAAGATGTGGCTACCTTGTGGAGTTTATGAATGTAAGCTACTATAAAATTTTGAAAATCTTATAGTCCCAACACATTACATGCTGCTCACATCCTTTGTTGTCTTCACATTATTTTTAACAATGATATCACTATTATCAGCATTTGTGCTTTTGACTTTATGCACTGGAAATCACTACCTCATATGTATCTTTATATACTATAAGGTCATTGCTTTTTTTTGCTTTGATCAAATGTTCTTCACTATTTTGCATATATCTTGAAGTTCACTGCTGTTTGACTACTTAGTCCTCAAATCATGGCATTTCTTGCTTGTAACTCGCTGTCCACTCCAACATATCTATTATTTTTCATGAAATATACCCCTACATGAATGTATTTGGATGTTATGAACAAATTATTACATATCAGAACAACAAAAGTAAGAATCACCAAATACTATAGACATTTCTTAGTGATGGTGCTATCACCTATGCAAAGCATTGGTTTAGTTGTAAGAAATGGTTGCCATGCTACAAGTTCATGTCCAGTTAAAATTTGGTAATACATATTTTTTATTGAACCATGAATGAAAACATTATTGCTAAATATTTGATGGATTGATTCAAATACATTGCTAAGTTTTTCATGCAACTGGCATTTCTGCAGGGCACCATTATCTAATATCCATTGACTGAAATTCCCACAACATCTAATGACTATTGTTGTTTACAGTGCTTTAGAATTCATACATGTTTTAATGACTTCTCATTAAAACTGAGACCTCATAAACTTGTATTTATGCAATTTCTATTACGGTTAATTATCTTTGTATCAAGTTGCTAGTTTATACATTATTATTTTTTTGGGTATCAGGAAATGAAGAAAAAGAAAGAAAGGCACAAATCAGATGATAGTGATCACAATGTTGGAATTCCAGTGGTAGATTATGAGAGTTTTCATGAAGAACGTGTGGCCAAGAATAATGAATATTTATCATGTCTTGGTTTTCCAAACAGGCAAGTTGTAAATCCACTAAGTAGTAAATTATTTGTTTAATATTGTTTAATGAAATTTTATAGGAAAGAGCTTTATGTATATAAGACATGATATGATTTTTCTTTTGTTTTATAGGAAAGAAAAACATAGCAAAGAAAATGCAGATAAAAAACAAAAAGAAAGTAAAGGTACAGTGCCGCTAGCTCATACAAGCCAACGCTTTCATGATTCAACAAATGAATTTGGTGAAAAAATAGTTGTGATGAAGTTAAATCTATGAAGACCACTACTGATCTACCTACTCATGCCACACATGATGTGTCCAAGGAGCATGAAGTTTCGGTTAATCAAAGTCATGAAGAGAGTTCGCTTGCATTTGATGTGCCTGAGAGTACACCTATTGCATCTACAACTTTTGAAGGAATTAGTGGATCAACCAAAAATATTTGTAGTGGTGAAACATAAGATATGCTTGCTTATGTTAAAATAAAAAGACTGAGTCAAGATTTATACAAATCTACAGAGAGGAACACAAAAGAAAGAATATTAGAAGGGAAGAAGCCATTCTTGGTTGAGGTATCAAGAGATGGTGAACCCATTGGGCAAAATGCTGCAAGGTGGGCCTCCGAGTTGGGCGTAAGATGTAGAGCCCATTTGGATGTCTGCAAATCAAATTTTGTAGAGAAAGATCCACAAAATGTGGAATATGTTATACAAAAAATGGAAAATGCCTTTGACATTGTTGGTGGAAAAATCTCTAGAAAATATTACAAGCACAAGATGAGACTTCTGATGAACACTTTTAGATACAATTGCAAAAAAACAATCATGGAGGGAAAAGAGATGTTAGACAACACTCTATCTCCCAAAGAGTGGGATGCATTGAAAGAAAGTATGTGTTCTGAAGAATATTTGACAAAGAGTAATAGAGGCAAGAGAGCAAGAGATAATGTGAGGACTGAATATACATTTGACCGAGGCGGGTTGCAGGCCAAAATGGACAAATGTGGAGTAAGTGTATGGATTTTTGGTTCAATTTACATTGTGTTATTTATTTCAATTTTTTATTGAACTGACTATATGTTGAAATTGACATTGTATTTTAGGTGGAAAACAATAATAGTGAAGAAAGTGTAGAAGATGTTGTCAATTATATGGCAGCACTAGATCATACTAAATCTAATACTAGTATCATGAGGAAATATAGTTCATCGACAGATATTTCACAACGATCTATTGAACGCCTAGTAAGAGCCTCTCCAAATCATGTCAGCTCAAATGAAGAGTACCAACATATAATGAGTTGCTCAAACTGTCTCATTGAGAAAGTTTCACAGTTGGTTGCCTCTGTTAAGCCTATAGTTTGTGCATGGAATGACCATAATTCCATGGGTTTAGATCAGGTAAGAGACTATCCCACAATATTTTGATTCTCAACTATATCATCTTTATATTGTATTCTAAAGATGTATGCAAATTTCATTAATTTTTTCCACAACATGCCTTTATGAAATTACTCTCGTGATCTCCAGGAAAAGCATTACAATAATATATAGAACAATGAATCTATGAAATTTTGCCTTTTGTTTCATTGAAATCCATTGTGATTGTCCTAAATGTGGTGACTGTGAGTTTTATGACAAAATAGCTATGAGATCAATGAATGATCTGTTAGGTCTCAGAAGTGAATTTTTTTAAACCATATGGAGGTGCCAATCCCTTAATACACCTTTGGCCCACAAACAAGGTAAACAAGACTGATTCCCTCGATTTCTCTATGGTTTTTTGTTTTCTCCATATTTTATTCTTTTGTATGGACTGTACAGACTCATAAATATTTTGAATTCCATTATTTAGTGTAGTATCTTGTGTTATCTTCAAAATGAACTCCTTTTGAGAGTCTAACTCCAATTTTTGTAAAAGATATCCTTGGTTTTCTAGAACTGCCCGTGTGAGGGCAGCAAAGGCACTGTTTGGGAACTTAATGATGTAAATTGTCATTCCATCTATTATTTTCAAATGTGTCTCGATGTAATGGAATAATAAAATTTTAGGATAGGTTTTCTTTTGGTTTGAGTGCAGGGAATGTAAGTTGGAGTGTAACCCCAAGGTCTTAAAAGGGTGTTTTCATGGTGAAAAGGAGGGTGCAGACCTATAGAGTGGTGGTGAAGCATTTCCAAAGGGAATGTGAGAGTTTCTAAAGCTTGAGGGGGTCTAAATTAAATTTTCTGAGTAGTTGGTGTCGCTTGGAGGGGTTGGCAATATGCATTTTCAATAAGGGTGCTTTAAAACCCTAGGTTCCTAGGCTACAAGGAGGGTTTTTGAGTAGGGGATCAAATTAAGTTTTTGGGGTCCTAAGACCTGGTTAACCCTTTGTTTTGAAGCATAAATCAATACTGTTTCAATTTTTTTTGGTTTGGGGTTGAAATCTTGGAGGGGTTTCTTTGTAAATTTGACCTATTTGGAGGCCTAAATCAGTGGAAAAGTCAGTTTTCTCAAATTTGTTCCAAAGGAGTCATATGGGGGGATAAGATATGTTTTGTAACTCTATAATGGGTGTCTGAATCATCCATTTTTTTGGTAAGTGTTTTGGGAAGATATTGAGAAAAGTGCCTAAAACCGGGTTAGGAGTGCTACTAGGGCAGGCTTAAGCAAATGTTGAAAAATTGAAGAGTTAAAGTGCTTTGACTTTGAAGATTATTTGGTGATCAGTCATCTGAGTTCATTTTAAAGATATCACAATATACTACACTAAATAATGGAATTTAGGACATTTATGAGCCTATATAGTCCGTACAAAAGAAGAAAACCTGGAGAGAACAGAGAAAAAATAGAGAAAACGTTATCTTTTTATTGACAATCCGTACAATAGAAGAAAATATGGAGCCTCTATCACATGATGCTAGACATCCTCCATGTTATGCTTCTTCAATTTATCAATTTCATTTTTCATTTGTTGTATTTGTGGATCCTCTTCTTGGACATGTGGGTGATAGACAATTTCTTCATCTCCTCTCACTGTGGTGGCTTGTTGCAATTGCTCCTTTAGCTTTACATTTTCAATAAACAATTTTTTCACCTCATCATTTGATAATTTCAATATTATCTCATATTCATTAATCTTATTTTTCATGTTTTTTACTACATCCTTGGTGAACATTGCATAATTCATAGTCATAGTGGCAGTTTTTGTAGGAGTTGTGTCTCTCATTGTTTTAACCATAGCTAACCCTCTAAATTCCTGTACTACATCCAAAAGTCAAGGATTCCTTGTATTCTTCTGCTTTGTCTATACAACAAGTGTTTGGGTAGTAGGATTTGATAAAATATTTAGAGAATTCCTGGTCTCAACACATAGCTTGTTCGAAAGCACCTGTTTTAGGCTTTTAGCCATAGAAGCAAGGCAATGAATTGTTTGATAAAATGCTTTGATAGACATATATGAAAAATGTGTTAGCATAGACAAGGAAGTGAACTCTTTTAAGAAATTCGTAAAATAAATGAGGTCTCATGGTGATGGAATGCCATGGCAATCAAAAGCAATTTGATTTTCATGGCATTCCATCATCATGAGACCTCATTATTTGAGGCATTTTTTCAAAGAGTTCACCACTTTGTCTATGCTATTGCTTACTATTATGCTTTTGATAGATTTTTTCCAAGCATCCATAGTTTTTTTGAAAGAACTTATTTTAGGTTTTTAGCCATAGCAACACGACAGTGAACTGTTTGACAAAATGCTTTGGTAGACATGTATGAAAAATATGGTAGCATAGACAAGGCAGTGAACTATTTGAAAAAATGCCTCAAAGAAATGTGGTCTCATAGAATGCCATGGCAAGCAAATGCAATTGGCAGCTACTCCTAGTTATTAGTTATACAATGTGAAGTAATTGCATAACTCCTTAGGTTGACTTTCTAAAAACTATAGTGTAATTGAAATTTTCTCATCTATCAACATCTAGTTATTAGTTATGCAATGTGAAGTAATGCTTTGAGTTTGAAAGATGTGCAATGCAATGTAATCGACGATATGAATATAAACTACAAAAATATATTTTTTACAATTCATTAGTTAAACTCTTTATTTTATTTGCTCTCTATATCTCTATGCTATGGAAATTCCTTTCAATTTCAAAAATATAGTTTTTATCTCATGTTCTACAATTTTTATCTTTTTTTTTTAAATCCGATTTTTTCCTGATTTTTTCAAAACTTTTTCCTGATTTTTTCAAAAAATCTTATACTTTTGGTTTGCCTATTTTTTCCCCAAAATATTTTTGCTGCTATGGATCTTAAATCAATAATAAAACTCTTGAAATTTTGTTCTTTTCTCAGAAATTTTTGATTATTTGCAGTTCCAAGCTTCTGTACTTTCCCGTACAAGGTTTCCTTGTTCTCTTTTGCATTGAATTAGGTGGTTGGGTGAGTTAACTTCAATTTGTTTATGATTTGGTGGATTCTTGAAGAACTTTGTGCATTTTGTAGTCAAATTGCTGAAATGGGTCTGTAAAGACAGAGTTGAGGGTTTGTGAGTCTACAAAAATGGATTTTCACCCATGCCACCTATTGTGACTTTTATGCTTGGAAAGGCTCTGTTGACTATTTTTTACATGAATTACTCATCTGGATATATTTTTTTGCTTGATGGTTAGACTACATGTAGAGCAATTTTGTCAAAGCAACACGAAAACAACAACGCCTTGATGTCAATCATAGTTGTGTTGAAGTTGAGGTAATTTAATAGTTGTTGTGGACAAAAATTTATAGCTTTTGCATTCTTTACTTGACTTATATTAAATTTGCATGATGATTAAACCACATGCAGGACAATTATATGAAAGCAAAAAAAAAAGGAAAAGACCTTGTTAATAGAGCTCTTGGAAAAGCTACACAACTTCAAGACAATGTTGACAGTGATTATGCTGAATTCGAGGAGTATATGCATGATATTGATAGTACTACTGGTGCTGAACTTGAGGTGAGTGCTACAAAATGATACTTTTCCTTGATTTTGAAACCCTTCATGTATTAATGATTTTTATGATCCCAAATAGTGAACAAGCTTATAGGATAGTGAATAGACAACTAAAACATTGAATGTAACCCATAGAACAATCATTGTACCTACTTTGTCACTTTTCAGTGGGGATTGTTGGCACTTCAATACTTTATGATGCTTGACTGTGTTTTAGGGCATTGTAGCTGACCTTGTCAACATCTTGAACTTAGCATGCTGCTTCTTTCATTGGATGATACTTGTTGTTCTTTCCTTCACAGATCTGCTGTTAACTCTTCATTATGGCTGTTGTTATTAAAAAAAAGTTTCTTTTGATATTCTTGCTACTTTCTCTCAATGTCTTGTTGTTTAGTAATGATATTTTCTGCTCGATCCTTTAAACTTGTTGTTACAGCCATAATACTCACTGCCCTTGCACTAAACTCATTGCTACAGCCATGAAACTCACTGCTACTACTACTTGTTCATTGGACATCATTCCTTACTTATTTTTGCATACTCTTACACTATTTTCTAACAATGAAAGGCTCTTTATATATTATTTATGTGACCTCTACATCCAACCTTATTTGTTACTCCTTTACTACTGCTATGAAAGCCACAATGAAAGACTGCATTGTTTCCTCAATGGCTGCTCTTAATGGCTGTCACATGCTGCCTTGATACATTTTGTTGTTTGTTCTTCTTTTATATGTCATCATTGACAGGGTTATGTTGACTGCATGGGGTTATGTTTCATAGCTTTAATGCCACTATTTTTGTACATCCCAATGTATTTCACCTTCACCTTGTAGTAGTAGTAGTAGTGCTCTCATATTGCACTTTGTTTTTGTGCATTAGCTACCTTTTTTTATGTGTAATAGTTCTGTTATAACCTTATGTGTCTAGTATGCGTGCATGGTAATGTAGTGTTTATATTTGTGGCCTTTGTATCTGATTAGCATGAAGCTAATAGTAACATTGTAAGCACTGCTACGAGTGTTGGTTTTTTAGTAAACTAGATTGATCATTGCAATTATTTTAACACACACATGCAAGTACTATTTAAGTAAGTAATAGTTGTTTTATTATGAAAACAAGGGTAATCATTACCTATCCAATATAATGTGTTATTTTTTTTCTTTTTGCAGAAATGTATTGATAAACTCAAAGAAGGGGATAAAGTTAGGGTGTTGGATCTGTTTGATGGTGATGTTGTGGGCATTGGGAAGATTCATTCCCTATCTATTGTATATGGATTCAACTTGAAAGGAACGAGAGATGCAAATGTAAATATTTTAAAGGTCACAAGTAACATACCCCTTGTTTATGAAGACAAAATAGATGGAGTTGTTCGTCTGAAAGAGAAAGAGGGAACCTTCACGCATATGACATAGTTGAACATGTTTATCATGTACTAGTTAATGTTATATATCTTGGCTCACTACTTTATGCAGTATTTTGAATGTGTTGTTCAGGGATCTTAATTATCATGGTGTATTTGAAAGAGTTGGAAACTCTTAGACAACTTTGAAAATTTTCATTATATTTACATATATACTCTTAGACAACTTTGACATCTTGTAACTTGATATATATATATATATATATATATATATTTATTAAATTTTTTATTGCAGATTACCTTTATTTATCATGATGTTGAATCAATCTTTTAATTCTAGCATGTTGTAGCTTGTTCCTATATGTAATATTTTTATTTTCTTTTATGTTTTATTTCAAGTTTAATATTATGTTAGTTTTGCATTATAAAAATTTATGGTATTTAATAAATTATTCATTTCATGAGTATATTTACTACCAATTAATGGAAACCAACAAATAAAAATGACTAAATTAATGACTAAATATATGACTAAAGTAATGACTAAATTAATGAATAAATATATGACTAAAGTAATGACTAAATTAATAACTAAATATATGACTAAATTAATGACTAAATATATGACTAAATATATGACTAAAGTAATGGATACCATGACTAAATAAATGACCAGTTAACAACAACCAATGACTAAATATATGACTAGATAAATCACTACCATGACTAAATAAATGACTAAATAAATGACCAAATCAATGACCAAATTAATGACTAAAATAAATGACTAAATAAATGACTAAAAGTGTTTAGTCATTAATTTAGTGGTGTTATAAATGACAAATAAACCACTAATAGTCACGTGACTAAATTTAGTCATTTATATGCAATTTTTAGTAGTTTATTTAGTCATATACTTCTGTTTGTGTACTAGTGATCCCTTGCATATTTTCAAGCACTCAAAGAGGCATTGGTGGTAATGAAATCAAATTTCCTACACCTACCTTCAAATAGAGATCATCTTGTCCAGCTTGATGAGATATATTTTGGTGGACTAAAAGGGAAAGAAGAGGAAGTTGATAAGCTTACCTATGAGCTTAAGGTTACCATGGATTCCTTGAAGAGCACTCAAATGAACCTTCAAGAATAAAAAATTCAAGTTGATGAGCTTTGTTTAGAGTTGAGATTGGCACATTCTTCATCATCCACAACAAAAACTCAGTCATCCATGACAACCATAACACATGATGATGATGATAGTGGTGTAGAGAAGGAGATTTGCTACTCCTGAGTCTCAAGGACAAGGAAGGTTCTATAGGGAGAAAATTGTCCTCAACTACCTTATGGAAATAAGTTCAAATGACGAGACACAACTAAGGGAGAGTTTCTGATATGTTTTTTTATTTTATGACTATTTATGGAAAAATAACTTTAGAAGTTGAGTGAACATGGTCCTAGGAGACATATAGACTAGCTCTCGGCTAGAGGACTGAAGTGTAGACCAAGTAAGATAGTGTGGTGTGTTGATGTCTCAGTGGGGTGTTTTTGTGTCATACATACACGAGGTAGAGTCAGTCACCAAAAACACATAGGGTCTGCTAACTACTCAAAAACCGAGGTCTGACAATTTCAACTAGTTTAACAAAATGTAAAAAGTAAAGGGAAAGCACAAAAAGAAGAATACTAAATGAATAATTAATTAAACTATTAAGTGAAATGATGAAGAGTGAATGAAAATAATGAACTCACAAATGGTCCAACTATGAAGCCTCTTGTAAATCTCCACACAAACAACTTGCACACATGGAAATAGTAAGTGTTGGGGTTGTTTCAGGGCTTGCCTTGGCCAAACCCCCATTTTGGTGCTCCCACCTCCATGGATAGCCAAAGAGACAACAAGATACAAATAATAGGCAATAGATGATAAATGAGAAATGATAAGATAAAGAAATAAAGCATGCAAGATATCAATATGCTACTTCAATAAGAACAATAATTCAACACAAGGAAATGTTACCCTCCCTCCAACGAGCTTGTGAAGCTGAGAGGAAGTGCAATGCCTTGAGAGAGCTTGAGATGAACATGCAAGAACCTTGATGTAGAAGAGCTTGAGCAAGCAACAAAGAAAGAAGCAAGAAGAGAATGGAGCTTGAGAGAATGAACTTGCAAGAATGAGAGATTGAGTTGCTAGAAGTGAGAATGAAGTGAGTTGAATGCTAAGGAATGAGAATTAATGAATGAGAGGGAAGCATATGAGTTCAAATAAATAATTACATGCAAGAGGACCATTTTTTAGTGCACCTATGACTATAAAGGCGTTACACTTCGTGAGAAGGTGAAAGTGTAACATCCCAACGACCACAAGATCATGAATCATGTTAGGACATTTGCATAGCATGTAGATGTCTCCACGTCATGGAAGCATCCCTAACAAAAATTTCCCCATAAACTCACATTATCATCTCATTAGGTTAAAGTGAAGATTGATGTAATATGAAAATGCATTAAGGGTGCAATTTTATGAAATTATATTTTTCCCCACTTTAGCGAGCATATGTATCTTAACATGAGTGAGCTAAAGTAGAAAGAAATTGAAAAGAATATACCCAAGACAAAGAGGACATACGTCTTCAATTCAATATGCAATGTAGAGAAGTTGAGCTAGGACACGAAGAGAACATGGGTCTTTGATCCTGTAAAATTGACTGCAATCTCATCACAAACATGTTAGCTGCATACACACATGTTAGGTGAAAAAGTGAAAAATAGACATGACATGACATAATCTAATTAGATAAAAGACTACATTGATAGGTATGGTTAGCAAGGCTAGAGACCATACAACAAGAAGATAGGCTTGTTACTCTCCAATTTGCACTTCAAAGGAGGATGCATGATCCTCACAACTGAAGTGGAAGAGGGAGAAGGGGATGAGGCCATATAGGACACCACCTTTGTAAAAGGCATGTCATTAGGCTATGAAAAATGAGGAAGATCAAGGAGAGGTTATAAGAAGCAACTCCATAGAGGGAGTGATGAACACTTGTACCCTTTTGGGGTGAGGTTCATCAGGATTTGTTGATGAAGTCAGAAGAAGCATAGAGGTGATGGGAAATGAGGTAGAAAAAGAAGTAGAGATAAGAGCAACACGGAGAAAATCAACAAAAGAAAAAATAGAAAGCTCCTCTTTAGTCTTCTATGAGGTAGCATACTCCTTGGCCAGGACCTTTTGTCAACACTTATGCTCCCATGCATGTCGGTTACGAAAATTGTGGGCACTAGAAGATGTATACTAAGAAGAGGTTGGGGGCTCCTTTTCTACCAAAGGAGAAACCTCCACAACCTTGTCGGTGGAAGGGTGGACTCCTGAGGAGGAATAGGAGGAGGAGGAGGCATCAATACAAAGAGAGATATAGGAAAATTGATGGTGGGCCCCTTTCCTTTGTATGCCTTGGGGATAGGTGGAGGAATAGGGGGAGGCTTCGAAGGCCAAGATGTAGGAACAAACCCATGGGAATGATTCCCCTTTCCATAAAGGGTGGGTTGGGGTACCATGGGTAGAACCGAAAGCTTAAAAACTTGAGGCTTCGACTTCCACAATGTGGGCCCTTTTCCTTTTCTTGTGCCTGGCATAATAGAAGGACCATAAAATGCTATGAAGGGTTGGGAAGTAGAAGAGGAAGATGCAAAAAAAAAGGAATGGAAGGAGAAGGAGAAACCCTAAGGGTAAGAGCTTGCTTATCCTTACCCTTTAGAGGGGTAGAGGATGAAGTGTGTTTTTGTGCATGCAAAGAGGCCTTCAAAGAAATATCCTGAGAAGACAGAGGATAACCACTCTTAGGCACTGAGTCCCTAGTCTTATACTTGAAATAAGCCTTATATGAAAGGTCTCCTCTAGGTGACAAAGGTCCAATTGGGGCGAGCCAAAAGTGATTGAAGAAGAAGACCCCATGTGACACCAATGGGTTGTACTTGATATCTTGGATAGTGTATGATGTATGCTCATGGGAAAAATTCAAACATTTATGGACAACCAAGGAAATCTCATACATGGAGACTAGCCATGGAATGGCTAGTCTCACTCTAAAGAGATTAGACTTGGGTATCGTTACAAATGGGACTTCCAAGACTTTAGGTCCTACCAAGATCAATAGAGAAATAGAGCCAAAAGGTACAACAGGTAGTCCATCATGCATGCGAATCATATTCTGTGATTCTTCGTACTTCTCCTTATGTGATTTTTTTATAAAATGTCTCTTCCATGATGATATTTACCTAAATTGTGGGGTCAACCATAACGTCTGTTACAACATTATCATTGACACGAGCAGGGATATAAAGCAAAGAGGGCTCTTTATTCAAAGGTAGGCCATGCGAGGTGAATGTAATATCAGGAGTTGCATTTATGCAATCTAGAGGAGGAATATGAGTAAATGAAACTACGTTCACATACTCAGATGGGGTCCAGTCAAGAGGAGTGACAAGGTTGGCGGAATGAGATGGGAATGGATCTATGTAAATCTATAGTTGGATGTTGGTCTTGGCTACAGATTTGTTTGAGTTTTTCTTTTTACCATTGAGTTGGTTGGTATCATTATCAATGTGGTCTTGTATCATGTGATGAAAATGCACACATCTCTTGATATCATGACTGAAGACCCTATGATATTTACATTTTTTTTGGGAATTGTATCATTGAGGATACTACTCAAAAAATGGTCTAATATCTAGGAGATTTATTATACCATCTTTCAATAGCTTCTATAATGCATTAGTATAAGATTAAGATAATTTTGTGAATATTTTTTTTCGACCTGTTCAATTTTTATCAGTGGGAAGAGACACCATGTTTGCCACTACTTTGTTCTTTCTTGAATCACTAGAGATTGAAACAGTTGATTGGCCTTCCTAATAGGAGGATAAGGAAAAATTCCCATATTGTGCAACCATTTTTTGGTACTCATGTAGAGCAGAACACAGATGGGTGAAGGACAAATATTTCATCAACAAAAAATTATCTCGCAGTCTTGGCTGGAAATTTCCAATGAAAACTCTCTACAAATTAGAATCAGGAAAGGCATGGGAGATCTGAGAGAAAAAGGGTTTGATAATGAGCTATAAAATTAGTCACCTTCATATGTTCCCTCTTCTTACATTGGATGAGATTAGTAAATGCGACCTTCGACCCGATGTTGGCTTGGAATTGCTAGAGGAACTGATTTCCAAGTTGATTAAAGAAGACAAAATTATCAGGCAAGAGTAATACCACTCCAAGGCATCATCCTTTAGAGAACATGAGAATATTTTTGCAAGAAGATCATCATAATGAAAGAAATATGTACACATGGCATTAGAGGATGAGATGTGAGTCTATGGGTCCCCTAGGCCACTATACTTCTTGAACCTAGGAATTTTCATCCCTTGTGGGATGAGGGTGTTTAGAATATTAAAAGACAAGGGACTACAATGACAATAAGTGTTGGCCTCCTCTAATGATTCAAAAACTAAGCCCTTAAATATGTAACTCAGAGATTGAACATTTGTACTGAATAGCTATCTTTCTCATCATGAAGGTTCATTTAAATGTCAACCCAAGGACGTAGACTTGAAATGGGTCAGCACGGTATGTGCAATAGGTTTCTATAGTATCCATATTCATTCTACAACTAGAAAAGACATGATGTTGAAAGTAAATTGCTTGAAAGGAAGTAACATAAGAACTGAACATCAACCAACAAATATACTTAACCGAAATGCACGACAAGAATATGAATATTAGCAAACAAACAAGAAACTACTCTATTAGCTTTGGTTGTAGGAACAAACATAATGGAATTCTAGTGGTTACAGGAATAAACAGTTGCCAGAATTGAAACTATCACTGAATAGAAAAGTAATGACTAGGCTTAAAGATGGAATTCTCACCAAGTGGCCCCCCTTGGGTGATTCTAACTTGAAACTACCTCAGATGCAGCAAACTTATAACTTCATTTGATTCATTGAAAATGCGATTAAAATGAAATAGTAACATAGTTGTATTACTTGAAAACTTAGAAATGCGAGTACAACATCAGATTAATCAACCTTCTAAGAAGGTGTATCCGAGTCTTATTTATAGAAGGAAACAAATAACTAAATAACAACCTATCAAGGCAGTCAACTCCAACAGACTAGTAGGACACCAATCATGGAAAGTATAAGAAAAGGAAATGAGGTTATGAATGCATGGAAACTAGTCAAACCAGTCTTTCTTGAACACAGATTTAGCATAACAATGCCCCCTATATCTACTCAACTAACAACTATGATCATTTACAAGATAGTTACATTGTTTAATTTAAGCTAAGATTTCCCTCCATCGAGAGTTTTCCTCTATTGACCTCTTAATGACCACCTTCTTGACTTCATGGCAATTCGACCAGCTGGCAAAAAATTCCTCAACTTTGTAGGCTCTTAATCATATCTTCATAACAATAATAGTACACACAACCAATTGCATATCTATAACTACCTTAAAGTAACATTCATTAATCCACATGTAAAATTAACTTAGATAATTCACATAGCATGTTAATATCATTAAAATTCACACGGATAAACTTATGCCCAATGTCTATGGTTTTGAGGAAATAACATGGAAAATACCAACCAATTGTCAAAGTCTAAGGTAACACAACAACAAATAGACAATAAATCCTATCAAAATTGAGTCATTAAATGGACTCATCACTCACCCCAACCTAAGATCTTGCTGGTACTCTAGCAGAGGAAGAACTACCCCTTTTCCTAGTCAACAACCTGAAGTATGCAACCGCCAACTGTCCCACATCATTTTCTACAGTATCATAATTGGGATCCCAGTAGAACCCTTGTTGCCTATCGAACCTGTTCCATCTTTTCCTTTCAGCAACAATATCATACTTGTAATATCTAAAATCTGGCACAAACCATAGTAGTGTAGGTGGCTAAAAGTTTAGTGGAAGCCAAAATTGCTGCATCCTTCTCCCAATATATATATATATATTGGTCATTTTTTTTGCATGTTGCAGCATAGTTCTGTAGAGAGTGAGGTTTGGCTTGTTTTAACTCATTAGACAAATTGTTCCACCTTTGTGACATATACCCAGGTACCAATTTCCCTATAGTGTCTACCATTTTCTTATATTATTTGTAGGTTTCTTCCCTAACAAGCATAATCCTCTGCTATAACTTGTTCGGTAGAGAAATTTGTGCCATTCATGAAAAATGTATGCAGGTTTTCTAGATTCAGTCCTAATGGGCAGGGGAGTATTGAATTCTCTTTCTCAGTAAGTGCTAAACTACTACCCCCAACTAATCTCATTTTGAATCCAAGACATAAATGCCCTTAAATGGAGATCCCCAATATACAATAATGGGTTCCATTCATGGTCATGGGACACGACATAATTATGTAGATATAATTCACATAATTTTTTTTAACTTCAGGGGGTGAAAATTGATAAACCTAGAAAAACTCATGGGGAGTTTCAATAGAAGAATTCAAACCTGAAACTATCCTTGACAATCTAAAAGAAATATTTCGCTCCTTCAAATACATGGCATAGACTCTGGGAGGAGTCCTACATGAAAGCATACGAGGTGCTAATGTTGTCACATTTTCCATCTTTTCCTTCATGGCAGTAATTTTTGAGTTCTTTTCTTCAATTTTAGCATCTTTCTTTTTAATTTCTTTGTTTAAATTATATTTTTCCTCGTTCCACTCTTTTTCCCTCCTTTTCATTTGAATCCACAAGCTCATGGCTACTTGATTCCATGAAAAATTAGAAGGTCTATTTGTTCCTACCATTCTTTGGCAATGTTTCCTGTTGTTCATATAGCACCAACTATAGTGACTCTGATTGTTCACCCTTTTCTAGTTGTAGGGATTCTTACTCTTACTGCAGGAACTCCTAATTCATATGATTCTTTTAACTCTCAACTTGTTTTGCAATAACGGTAAGTTCTGTTAACCTTATATTTGCTTATTATTCAAAAACATTCTTTTTGCCAACATTCACCTACCCCACAAGGGCTTCTGTGTCCTCCCTAGATGTTATTTGAAGTCTAGGGATTCTCTTTGGAGGCGTACCAGTGGCTAACCCAGTTGGCCTTGATTTATAAGGAGGGATTTCATGTTTTTATTCGGCTGCAGGAAGAGCAGTGTCAACCTTATATTTCTTAGGGTTTGGTGTTTCTTTTTCTGTCGTTAGCTCTTTAGCTTTCCCTTTCCTCATTTTTGCTTCTCTTTTGTGCCTCCTCTCTCCTAATTGGAATTGGGTTTCAGTTTCAGGAAGAACAAAATCATCAGAGTCTGAAGAGGAACCATCTTTGTCTGAATGTTCTGACTTAGAAGAACTAATTTCTATAGTCTTCTCGGCTACAAGAGGGTTTACAATAGGGTTTGCACTAGAAGTTGAGGCACCAAGAGGAGTTTCAACAACACCCTTCTCCTATTAACTCTAGAAGGTTGAGGCAGAGCTCTTGGTTGCATATTTTCTGGTCTAATTTGATTAATGTTTACAAATTCCTCCCATGTCATGTTAGACACTTCTTGCAAAGATCTTTTAACTAACAATTTGATCAAACAATGGTGAGAGATAGAGTTATTCCTACCTTTCTGAGTTTTGGCTATCATGATTACAAGGAGGTTTCAGAGCACATTAGGTACATTCATTATTCTCCCATGCCGCATATGATTCAAGAGCTTGAAGTGTACAAAATGGAGGTTTGATCGATAGCCCTCACAAGTAATGTACTTCACAATGTGGAAAGCTACCTGCTTCCACAATTCAGGTAGAGAGGTTCTCTTCGTACCCTACTTATTTACTTCCAATGGAGGGTCACCATGTTTAGTAAATTTGGCCCTGGCTGACCTTGCATCCTTGGTAGCAGGGTATATCTCTCCATACATAGGTAAACCTGTTAGCTTTGCAATTCACTCTTTAGTAGCTATCACCTCTAACCCTTTTACCATTGCCTTCCCTTTAGACAATGTCTATTGAAATTCTAGCACAATGGCCTCATTGTAGCTGTCAAGTCTCAGAAAATAATCCAATCATCTGCAATTCTTGAATTTTTCTAGAGAAGGTGCATCCTTCATGAACATGTCATGTACTGAAGATTCATTTCATATCACCTAGCCACTCATTGTTTTGGCTATCTGCAATCAAACATGAACTACAAATCTTCTTCCTGCAACACCTCTAAAGTTATAACACCAATGCCATATGAATTTTACTTTTTGGCAACTTAGGATTATTACTTAAGGCAATAAAGAAAATAAGGAGTCATAAATGAAGAGTGGCATCAAGAAAAATGGCAGCGGTTTGGTGAAATTTCACACATGCAAACTATCATTTCACTCTATAATTCAAATTAGCTCAATTCAAATTTTTGCTGACATGGAATGACATGATTGACACATGGACATGTTATTCACACTCCCCCCCAACCTAAATTTGAGCATGTGTCCACACAAGCTAGGTTGTAATGATGATGTGACAAGGTAGTGTACAATTATATGCTATGCAAAATATCGACATTAATTTCCAGTAATTAAATAAATGAACTAAAGATAATTAAGATATAATAGCTGGGTGCACACGTACCTGAAATCTTGGAGTATCCATTGCAAATATTTTGGAGGAAGTACCAATTACCTTTTGAAAAGTATAGTTCAACAATAAATGGAAGTGGTGGCGAAGTGAAGTGAAGTGATGTGATGGTGGATTTATGGGAGAGAGAGAAAGGTGGAGATGGATGGGAAAAATAATTAATGAAGAAGTGGACTCCCACAAAAGTGGTAGTATTTATTATGATAGAGTACGTACCTAATTAGGCAGAAGGTGGGACACTAGGTCTGCTTCCTTCAGCTATAGGAAGTTTGGGATCTTGTTGTTGAGACAACTGTTGTAGGAATTATTGCTTAGAAGTTGGCTTATGATACAACCTGAGGTGATGACTGTTGAAAAGCAACTTAAATCTGACAGGTTCAATGGTTTTTAGCTGAATAAAACCATTGGAGAATACTTTAGCAACTTTATATGGTCCTAGCCATTGTTTTTGCAGTTTTCTTGCATTATCTTGATACCTAGAATCATAAAGGAGGGCCCAGTCACCACCTAGTTGGAACTTCTTATCCTTAATGAATTTGTCACACCATTTGATTCTCTAATTTTGCACCATCTCCGTGTGATGAAGTACTGACTTTCTCATTTTGTCCAAGATCAAGTACAATCATAAGAGTTTTATGCATGAATTCAATCAGTATCATTGCTGTCTTTTCATTCAATAATTCAAAAGGATTGAAACTAGTGGTTGTTTTCCAACTGGTTCTATAGGCCCAGACAACTTTTGGCAGTCTATTCACCCAATCCTTTCTATGAATATCCATTGTTTTGGTCAAAATAGCCTCTATTTCCCTGTTGGTCACCTCAACCTGCCCATTGGATTGAGGGTGATAAGGAGTAGACTTCTTATGCATGATATTATATTCATTGACCAATGTTGTAACAAAGGTTGATGTAAATTGAGCCCCTTGATCTGTGACTATATCTCTTGGAACCCCATAACATGTGAAGATTTCCTCATATAGGAATTCTGTAACCTTATTATCTCTAGCATGCCTCATAGCTTTAATCTCAACCCACTTGGTCTCATAATCAGTGCAAACCAAGATGTAGGATTTACCATTTGATGGTGGGTCAATGGGACCTACAAAATCAAGTCCCCATTTATCAAATGGTGTGATGACAACCTGTGGGTATAGAGGAATCTCATCAGATTTAGTTGGCTGAACCATTCTCTAACATCTATCACACTTCCTAGTATACTTTCCTGCATCTTTATGAAGTGTGGGCCAGTAATATCCTGTATTAAGAATTTTCATTGTTGTCCTCTTGGCTACAAAATGTACTCCACAGGGTTCATTGTGACATGCATGCAGTATATTATATGTCTCATTTTCTCTTACACATCTCATTACACGATCTAGTCCAGTATAAAATAAACATCTTGAAATCCATGAGAAAGGAAATTTTTTCTCAATGACAACCATTCTCTCTTTTGGAGAGAAATGAGGGGGAACTCTACCTATGACCAAATAATTTTCTATATCTGCATACCAAGGTGTGTGGATATTGATGGAAAATAGATGTTCATTAGGGAAGGAGTCATCAATGACTTGATTGTCTTCAGACATAGTCAACCTTGAAAGAAAGTCTTCTACAATATTTTCTTTCTCTAGCTTATCTATGATAGTGATATCAAACTCCTGCATGAGCAACAACCATATTTCCAACCTCCCAGTAATCAAGGGCTTGTTCATCAGCTATTTGATTGTTGCATGGTCTGTATGGAAAAAGATCTGATACCTAGTGATATAATGTCTGAACTTATTGAGGGCATATATGACTACCAACATCTCCTTTTCTATCACAATGTAATTAAACTCTGCTCCTTGTAGGTTTTTGTTGACAAAGTAGATTGCATTCTCAATGGTTCCCTCTTTTTATCCCAAGACAAATCCTATGGCATAATCAGATGCATTAATATGAATATGGAAAGGGAGCTCCCAATTGGGACCTTTAAGAACAAGAGCATGGGTTAAGGCTCCCTTCAAAGAAAAAAATGCTTTGGAACAATATTCTGTCCACTGGAACTCAACATATTTAGTCAAAAAACTATAGAGTGGTGTTACCATTTTGTTGAAGTCCTTGATAAAACACCTATAATATCTTGCATGACCTAGGAAACTCCTAACATCTTTTTTCTTTGAATGGATAGAGAGATTTGTGATTACCTCAATCTTGGATATATCCACTTGAATTCCCTTTTAAGAGATGTAATGGCCAAGTAATACTCCTTCTTGCATCATAATGAAGCACTTTTCATTGTTTAAGGATAGATTGTGGTCTTCACATATTTGTAGAACATTCCTTAGGCTTTCCAATGCTTCATCAAAATTAGCACCATAAGTTGTGAAATCATCCATGTAGATTTCCATGCATTCATGTGAGATATTTGAGAAGATACTAATGGTTGCTCTCTAAAAAGTTGCAGGTGCATTGCAGAGACCAAATGGAAGCATTGAATATGAATAAGTTCCCCAAGGACAGGTAAAGGTTGTCTTCTCTTGGTCCTCAGGTGCAATCTGTATTTGATTATAGCCACTGAACCCATCCAGGTAAGAAAAATGCTTCTTGCTTGCAAGTGAATCCAATATTTGATCTATGAAAGGAAGAGGAAAGTGATCCTTCTTGGTGGCAGAATTTAATTCTCTATAGTCAATAAAAAATATCCATTTCATTCCCTTTTTAGGCACAATCACCAAAGGAGACACCCAATGGCTATCTGAGATAGGGTAGATGAATCCTGCATCCAACAATTTTGGTAATTCTCCTTTCACAATCTCCCTTAATGCAGGATTGATTCTCCTTTGTGGTTGTCTTATAGGTGTGCAATCATCTTTGATGTAGATCCCATGAGTATAGAGTCTAGGATCCAATCCCTTCATAACATGATAATCCCATGCAAATGTAGGTTGATGCTTTGCTAACAAGTTTGTTAGGGACAACTTTTTCTCCTGAGTAAGCTTGCTATTGATGTTCAAATGTTTTACTTCTGAAACTTGCACTTGTGTTATCAACTCTATCATAGTTTTTTCATTGATGCATGAAATTTTGAGTTCGTGTGGAAAAAATGTATGAGACATACCTATTGTTGTAGGAAGTTCAGGTGCAAGAAGAGTGGGTAGAAGTGTCTGCAGTGGACCAGTAGAACTAGACTCAAGAGCAGGTGATTCTTCATGCACTTCATAACTGTTCTGAATCATATTTGATAGTATGTCATCTTCTTCTTGTAGCTACATGAAATGGCTTCTTCCAATCATCATGAGTTGCACAACTAAATTGATCTCCTCAATTTCCTCACCATGTTTCCAGACAAAGTTTTCCATATCATGAGTTGGCTGAGCGGGAGGATGAAGGGAAATATTTTTAGTATTCTTGCCATCAGAAATAGTCATGTTTCCTACCTGACATCCAATGTAGGCATCAACAATAGACAACCATGGCCTTCCCAAAATGATGGGATACCCTCCTAATGTACCTTTAGGTCATAGAATCATGAAATTAACTGGATATTCCCAAGAGTCTAGAACAACAACAATATCTTCTACCGCACCATCAAGTTTGACAGTGGAACTGTTAGCAAGTTTTAGGACCGTAGGAGTAGGTCTCAGATTTGTAACATTTAGTTGCTGTAGGATATCCCTAGTCATCACTTTAATTGTTGCTCCCAAATCTATTAGAGAATTCTTTACTTGGATCCCATTTATGATGACTTCTACTACAATAATTCTTGGGTCAATGTACTTAGGAACAATAAATTTCCCAAGAATAATATCAACCAACTGCCCTAATACATGGACAATGGTAGGGTTTGTCTTCTTCCTCCCAGGATTTTTAAGACATGCTTCCTTTATTGCCTTACCATATATGTGAACATTATTTATGGCCTAGAATAAAGTTATCTTGACACATATATGCTTCAGTTGATCCAAGATATCAAAGGTTGCTTCCTCCTTTTTCTTAACAACTTCTAATCTTTGAGGAAACAGTGGTGCAGGATCAGACTGTTGAACTATTTCAGGATTGGTAGGCACACTTGGTTGAGAAGGTGCAAGTGGTAAATTTTGGTGCTGCTCCTCTTCCATAGGAAGCTCTCTAATAATTGGAGTGGAAGGTGATGGAAAAGTGGTTCCTGAACGTAGGTAGATATTACTCAAACTCACAACATAGGCAGGATATTGGTTTGGATCTGCATAAGAGATTGGTTGCTAATATGGTTTGTTATTTGGGTTGGGTGTGGGTTGAGCTGCTAACTGAGTAGGTCTTGGTGCACTAGTATTTGATTTAGGAGGAGGCATTAGGATAGGCTGCTGAGGCTATGGAGGTGGTTGCATGTAAACAGTTTCCTAGTTTGGCCAATGCTGCCCTCCCCTCCATTGGGATGTATGTTTCTAGTTTCTTGGAGGTTGCTACCGATTCCTTTGGTTTTTTTGCCACTGAGGTGGAGTTCTTTGGTAATTAGGCCAGGTATTTTGAGGGTTTTTCAAAGTTTGAGGTGGATAACCTCCAAAATTTGGTGGATATTGAGGCTGCCATTGACTACTAGATGCATAAGAATTCATGTCAGGTCGCTTAAAGGATAATGGGTCTAGTGGCATACCTTGTCTTTGAGCCCATTGCCTTCTTTGTGCAACATATAAAACTTGATCTTCATCTCCCTCAATTGGATTGAATTCAGGTGGAATGTGCTTGCTGTCAACATTGGCCACCATTTTACATTTGTAGTCCTTTTTCTTTTGCCTGCAATGAGGGAAATATTTTTCCAACATTTCCTCTGCCTCCTCATGTTTCTTCTTTTCCCTAAGTGTATCTAGCTGAGTTTCCATATTATTTATTATGTCCTACTTGAAGTCTAACAGTAGGTGAGTGATTTCCATCCTTGAAACTCCATTAACGAAATATTTACCCATAGAAGATTGGTAACCTCTCCCTTTCTTCATAGATGCTTTGGAGTAATTTTGACATAATTTTTTAATATCCTCCCAAGGTACTTGGGTGATATCTCCTTCTCATATAAAATCTAGAGCATCGAAACAAGCTTCACTAATCCCTCTAAGGAAAATAAAATTCTAAGATTCTTCATTGAGTGCATGGTGTGGAGACTTCTTCAGGCTAAATTGGAACCTTGACAGATAGTCCTCCAAACTTTCATCCTCTTTCTGCTGCATCCTAAAGATATCACCTCCCCTCATATCACTAACTCTACAATATTCCTTATACTTCTCAAGAAGATTTTCCTTCATATCATCCCAATTGTTTACAGTATTCCTTCCTAAGCTCATAAACCATCTTAATGTATCTTCTTTCAAAGTAGTAGGAAAAAAATTAAGCCTATGAGCATCAGTAGTGTAATAATAGCCTCTACAGAGGATATCAAACTCAAACAAGAAAGTGTCTGGGTTCTCCGTTACAAGCCCATATAATTTAGGAAGAATTGAAGTAGGAATGTTCTTGATGTTGTCAACATCATTCTGTGGAGGGATGGGAAAATGAAAGGTTGGCTGGTTAGGCCTAGTTGGATTAGCCATATTTTCTTGTTGGACTATCAGAGAAAATGGATTCTCTATCAGATTTGGGCAGCTTGTTCTTCTTCAAAAGTTTTAGAATTGGCCAAATCTAGAAATGGCTAAACAAAAGGGTTTGCAACTTCATCTTCTGGCAAGTTTTGAAACTCAACTAGATGGTTATCAGGGATAGGGTAATTAGGAAGGAATCTCCCAAAAGAATCTCTTCTCCTACCCCTATGCATGCAGTATTACTCAGTACTAGCCAAATCACACAAAGAATTGGTGAAAGAATAGTGGGGAATTACTTATTCTATTGAAGGGTATGCTGAAAATAAACTTCTAAAATACCAAAAAGCATGAAAGAAAATGAAAATGACTCTGAAATACTTCCTAGTTTGACACCATCCCTGGTAATGATATCAAAAATAGTGGCCTCCTCTAATGATTCAAAAAATAAGCCCTTAAAGCTATAATTCAGAGATTGGACATCTTTACTGAATAGCTATCTTTCTCATCATGAAGGTTCATTTAAATGTAAACCTAGGAACGTAGACTTGAAATGGGTCAGCGTGCCGTATGTGCACTAGGTTTCTATAGTTTCCATATTCATTCTATAACTAGAAAAGACGTGATGCCAAAAGTAAATTGCTTGAAAGGAAGTAACATAAGCACTTAAAATAAACCAACAACTATACTTAACCAAAATGAATGATAGGAATAGAAATCTTAGCAAACAGACATGAAACTACTCTGTAAGCTTTGGCTGTAGGAACAGTCACATAATGGAATTCTAGTGGTTGCAGGAACAGACAGTTGCCAGAATTGAAACTATTACTAAATAGAAAATTAACGAATGAGATTAAAGATGGAATTATCACCAAGTGGTCCCCCTTGGGTGAGTCTCCCTTGAAACTAACTCAGATGCAACAAACTTATAACTTCATTTTATTCATTGAAAATGCGATTACAATGAAATAGTAACATAGTTGTATTACTTGAAAAATTAGAAATGCAAGTACAACATCAGATTCAGTAACCTTCTAAGAAGATGCATCCGAGTCTTATTTATAGAAGGAAAAAAATAACTAACTAACAACCTATCAAGGCAGTCAACTCCAACAGACTAGGAGGATTCCAATTATGAAAAGCATAAGAAAAGGAAAGGAGGTTATGCATGTGTGGAATCTGGTCAAACCAGTCTTGCTTGAATGCAAATCTAGCATAACAACACCCCCTATATCTTCTCAACTAAAAAATATGATCATTTAAAAGGCAGTTACATTCTTTAATTCGAGCTAAGATCTCCCTCCATTGAGAGTTTTTGTTGATTTAAGGTAGCTTCGGTCATATATAAATGATGATTGCATTTATGCATCATCATCATTTATATGTGATCGAAATTACTTATCATATATATAACTTCTAAAAGTAAGAGATTCAAATTATAAATGATGATCGAACTTCATATTATACAAACGTTGTTATATATATACATGCGTATGTTTGATGTTAGCCACCGATTAGTATCAGTTGACTAAAGGAAACCCACGCACTCAAGGGAAATGCCTCATGAGCGAGACACGTCCTCTCATGGGGCGTGTCTCTCCTTGAAGGCATGTCTCCTCCTACAAGTATAAAGTATGATTACAGTCTTCTATTGTAGATATTTGAAATCGATAGATGTTCTACAATCAGAAGATCTAAAACAAAGACTTTAGAAATATGACTTAGAATTAATAGAAGTAAATTGAGATCTAGGATTTACTTATTCTCCCTTAGAATATAATCTGATTATATTCGATTAAATCTAACATGGTATCGAAGCCACGTTGAGAAAATCCGAATCAAATTAAATAATTAGATTATTTAGGAAAATCATATTTTTTAAAGAAATCAAGTTCACATCACATTCTTCATAATGTCAAGTGTGATCAGATTTGAAGACCATCTTCAAGGTTAAAACAACTTCACATCATGGAAATTTAGAATCATGATGATTCTAAAATAAAATAAGTTAGACTCCTTTGTGAAAGAAAATAAGAGAGAACTAGAGGATGATCCAGAGAAAACTCAATGGATTGAGAATAATGAGAAAGCCATGAAAATCTTAGTAGATTCAGTTAGGGACCATATAGTACCTATTTTGTCAAAATATGAGACTGCATATCTAATATTCAAATCCCTTGTGAGCACCTTTGAAATAAACAACACCAGTAGGGCTCTTGCATTAAAAAGACTCTCAACAAAAGAAAACAAATAGAAACCCGTAGATGAGGATATTCATGTGCTCAATACAACATCTAATAAAAGGGGTAAGAATAATTCTTACAGGAAAGGATCATTCAAGAGAAAGAGAAATTCCTATGGAAAAGGATCATTCAAGAAGAGGAAAGACATTTCTCAAATACAATGTTTTAGATGTGATCAATATGGGAACTATGCAATGAAGTATCTTGATAGAACAAAACAAAAAGCATCCTTTGCTAAAGTAGTAAAATCAAATTTAGACCATGACTCTAAGAAATTTGTATTCTATTCAGCCTTATCAAGTCAAGTATCTAACAATATCAACAACTGGGTAATTGATAGTGGTTCTTCAAGACACATCATAGGGTTCAGAGAACACCTAGACACTATGAATGAAGAGACTGATGAAGAAGTAACTATTGGGGATGATTCTGCACATCCTATAAAAGGGGTTGGAACTTGCTCCATCAAATTCAAATCTGGTCTCCCCCTTCAACTCACTGGAGTTTTATTCGTACCTAGAATAAAGAGGAATCTAATATCCATCTCTGCTCTTGAAGATAATGGATATAGGGTTACCTTTATGGATGGGAAAGTTTTGGCATGGCCTAAGAACTCAACTATAAAGAAAGCTCAAACCATAGGTATAAGACAAGGTTATCTTTACAAACTGTGCACTGAAGTCAAGCAAGCCCTTACCCTTGATACTTCTGATTCAAATGAAATTTGGCATAGAAGATTAGGACACCTTCATTTTCGTGCCCTACCCTATGTGGAAAAACTAGTAACAAGATTGCCTAAATTAAAAAAAACTCATGAAGGAGCTTGTAAAGGGTGTGCCCTAGGAAAGAATACAAAGGGATCCTTCCATAATAGTTTGAGTAAGACCAAATAAGTGTTAGAACTGGTTCACTCTAATTTGTGTGGACCTATGTCTGTACCCTCCATGGCATGCTTCCTATATTATGTAATATTTATAGACGACTACTCTAGGAAGACCTGGATTTATTTTGTTAAGTGTAAAGAGTCAATGGAAATCGTTAAAAGGTTTAAGGAGTTCAAAGCTCTCACTGAAAATTTCTCCGGAAAGAAAATCAAAATTCTTAGGACAAACAATGGGAAGGAATACACCTCTAAAATATTTAAGGAATTTTGCATAAATGTTGGGATTAAGAGGGAGTTTATAGTATCCTACAACCCTCAACAAAACGATGATGCTGAAAGGAAAAATAGAACTATTGTAGAAGCTGCAAAAGCAATGTTATTTGACCAGAACATAGAAAACTCATTATGGGAAAAAGCCTCTAGAATTGTTGTTTACATCCAAAATAGATGTCCACATTCCCATCTAGACAACAAAAATCCTGAAGAAGTTTTCACGGGTATAAAACCTGACATTAGTCACTTAAGGATCTTTGGATTCCCGGTCTATATTCATGTACCTAAAGAAAAGAGATTCAAACTAGAACCTTCTGGAAAGAAAGGGGTATTTGTGGGATATAGTGAAACCTCCAAAGCCTACAGGATATTCATACCTGGGCAGAAACAAATTGAACTAAGAAGAGATGTCATCTTTGAAGAAAACCTTGCATTCAAAAGGTCAAGGAGTTCAAGTGAGATAGAAATTCATACTTCCCCTAGAGACTTAGAAGTGGAACCTACTCTTGAGATTTAGAGGGAGTATCCTGAAGAAATAATAAGTGAATTTCAATCTTCTTGAGAAAAGAATCCAAATGACAACAGCAAGAAGAGACCACTTTGGGCTAGGAAAATTATTAAAGAAGTTGAGAATTATGCAGCACCCAAGGGAACCTTTAGGGAAAGTAAGAGACCCAAAAGGTTCTCTAGCTATGTTTCCCTAATGAATGAAATCATCAATTCAGAACCCACCAGTGTTACAGAAGCCTTCAAACATCAAGTATGGAAGGATGCAATGATAGAAGAGTATCAGTCCATCTTGAAAAATGATGTATGGGATATAGTGCCTAGACCAAGAGAGAAATCTATTGTTTCTTCCAAATGGCTCTTCAAAATCAAACATGTTGTTGATGGCAGTATAGAAAAACACAAGGCACGCTTTGTGGCCAAAGGTTTTTCACAAAAGGAAGGCATTGATTATGAAGAGACATTTGCACCTGTTGCCCGGTACACATCTATGAGAGTAGTGATAGCTATTGTAGCAGCTAAAGGCTGGAAGATCCATCAAATGGATGTGAAAAATGCCTTCCTGAATGGGACCATTGAAGAGGAAGTCTATCTAGAGCAACCTGAAGGTTTTGTGATACAAAAACCCGAATCACATGTATGCAAATTAAAGAAAGCTCTATATGGATTTAAACAGGCTCCCAGGGCTTGGAATGAAAGAATTGACAGCTATCTCTTGGGACTAGGATTTTCCAAGAATGATGTAGACCCAAATCTTTATTTTAAGGTAATTAAAGGTGATATGCTAATAATTATTTTATATGTTGATGACCTACTGATAACATGAGAAGATCACCTCATTTCTCAAGGAAAGAAGAATCTAACTTCAAAATTTGACATTAAAGACTTGGGCATTTTACATTACTTCCTAGGTTTAGAAGTCTGGCAGAAATCAGTTGGCATCATACTAAATCAAGGAAAGTATACTATTTATATTCTGAAGAGATTTGGAATGTTGGATTGTAGACCCATGTCTACACCTATGGAAACCAATCTTCACAAACTAAAAGAAGCACCAGCAGAATCTAAGTTTGCAAATTCCACTCTATATGGACAAATGATTAGATCATTGATGTACCTGGTTAACACCAAACTTGATATTTGCTATGCAGTGAATGCTCTAAGCCAGTTCATGTGTGAGCCAAAGGAAATTCACCTTATGGCTATAAAACACATATTGAGATATCTTCAAGGCACTATTGGATATGATCTTCTTTACATAAATGACCAACTGGATCTACATGGATACTCTGATTCAGATTGGGCTAGAAGTGTAATTGATCGGATAAGCACATCAGGATGTTGCTTCAGTTTAGGATCGGCTATGATCTCTTGGATCAGTAGAAAATAGTCTTCAGTAGCACAAATCTTGACAGAAGTTGAATATATTGCCACCTCTATGGAGGCACGAGAAGTAGTATAGCTCTAGAAATTGCTAGTGGGGCTATTTGGTGAGCCCTTGAATCCTACCATTATCCATTGTGATAATCAGAGTTGCATCAAGCTTTCAGTAAATCCAGTATTCCATGATAGATCTAAGCATATTGATATCCCATACCACTATGTAAGAGACATGGTAGAAAGGAATATGATCCAGTTGGAGTATATTAGTACAATTATCAAACCGTCGACATTTTCACCAAGCCTCTCTCTAGAGTTAAAGTTGAACACTTTGGGAAGAAACTTGGTATGGTTGGAATTTAATTTGATATTATGATTGAATTTCAAATTGTTTATTTGTAATAATATATTTAAAGATGTTTAATGTGTAAACTCTTTTTTCATGTGTGACTCCATGAATTTATGGGCCCTCTATCCCCCTGTGTACATTATTGAAAGGTGACGATCTTTCTAATAATGAACACTTGTTTTTGACATTGTAAAGTGACGACTCTACAATGATGTGTTGAACTATCATGATAGATATCATGTGACTTGATATCTGTGGACATATCATGATAGTATCTCGTGGACATCTTGATAGTTATCATGTGACTTGATATAAAAAAATTTGAAGATCATTATGTTCCCTATGAGATAATCATGGTGGCTATATTTATGTATATCCGTGGACATGCCATGAACTATTATGGTAGACATCATATGATTTGATGTCAGTGCACATACCATAATAAAGATGTGTTATGAAGAATGTCATGTGACTTGAATTTTTTTTGGAATCATACCTTATCTTTGATATCATGTGTAAGGTGATATCTATTCTTACTTGTTTTGAGTTATCTTCCCTAGCTAAGAGGGAGTGTTGATTTAAGGCAGCTTCGGTTAGATATAAATGATGATTGCATTTATGCATCATCATCATTTATATGTGATCGAAATTACTTATCATATATATAACTTTTGAAAGTAAGAGATTCCAATTATAAATGATGATCGAATTTCATATTATACAAACGCTGTTTGATATATACATGCGTATGTTTGATGTTAGCCACCGATTAGTATCGTTTGACTAAAGGAAACCCATGCACTCAAGGGACACGTCCCATGAGCGGACGTGTCTCCACTTTGTGGAGAAACGTCCTCTCATGGGGCGCATCTCCTCTTGAAGGCATGTCTCCTCCTACAAGTATAAAGTATGATTACAATATTCTATTGTAGACATTTGAAATCGATAGATGTTCTACAGTCAAAAGATTTGAAACAAAGACTTTAGAAATCTGACTTAGAATTCATAGAAGTAAATTGAGATCTAGGATTTACTTATTCTCCCTTAGAATATAATCTGATTAGATTTGATTGAATCTTACAGTTTTCCTCCATTGACCTCTTAATGACCACCTTCTTGACTTCATGGCAACCTGACCAGCTGGCAGAAACTTCCTCAACTTTGTAGGCTCTTAATCATGCATAACAATATTAGCAAAACACAACCAATTGCATATCTATAACTACCTTAAAGTAACATTCATTAATCCACATGTAAAATTAACTTAGATAATTTGCATAACATGTTAATATCATTAAAATTGACAGGGATAAACGTATGCCCAATGTCTATGGTTTTGAGGAAATAACATGGAAAATACCAACAACCAAGTGTCAAAGTCTAAGGTAACACAACAACAAATAGACAATAAATCCTATCAAAATTGAGTCATTAACTGGACTCATCAATAGGGTTGAAACATAGGCTAAGAAGATAAGCTAGCCAAATTTTCCAGTTGAGACTACATCCACCCCATGTTCTACAAGAGAGAATTTAGGTCGGGGTATGCAGATGAAGTATGACTAGAAAAGGCACCAAAAATGGTACCAACACTAGTGCCACCACCAGTACTAGTGCGAGCACCAATACCAGTTCCAACACCAAAGGAAGAGACATTCTGAGTCTCAGATGTAGATCCCTACAAACCCAGAGGAACTCAATTCACTTTAATTGTAGGAATTTCCCTAGATGCATAAGTGGTATCAGTATTGATGGAGGGATCCATGTCATCCATGCAAACAGACACTCTAGGCATCGAGATATTCAGTTGTTGACCAACGATCTCCAATTGGACATCTTGGGCATTATTCAAGGTGAAGGTGTAAGATGGGACATGCATTTTCACAATATTTTCTATACCATGAATCAACTCTAAGCCTCTTCAATCTTTGATTAATAAATTATTTAGACCACTGACAGGAGGAGAAACTTGAGCATATTAATCTTCTCTCGCTATGAACCCTACAAGCTCTCTGAGCCTCATTTCCAAAGAGTGAATCTACTCCATAGGAACCCTAAGAGTAGCTTCCTCCTCTAAGAAAGTGGAAGATTTCAAGGGAGAGGCTAGAGGGGTATGGGTTATGACTTCATTGTGTGGTGGGGAGAATCTAGTTGGAAGCCCTATAGAGTACCCCTTGAAATCTGGACCCAAATGGGGAGGAGTAAACCTTCTAGACCCTATATCTATGTTTTGATAGATTCTCTTTACTATGTGTTCAGAGGTAGTAGATTAGGTCATGAAGCTCATGAAAGTGTCACAACGCTCTATCTACAACACTTCCTAACACAAGAGAGGAAATAAAGTTTAGGTTGGGTTCACCAAAATGTAGAGAAGGATATTCACTACTCCTGAGTGTCTAGGATAGGGAAGACTTTACAAGGAGTCAATTATCCTCAACTACTTGAGGAAATAAGATCAAGTGACACTAGATGACTAAGGGAAAGTTTTTGATATGTTTGTGTTTTATGATTATTTATGAAAAAATGACTTTAAAAGTCGGGTGAATAGGTGTCAGAGGTCTCGAGAGATAAACAGACTAGCTCTCAACTAGAGGATGAAAGCGTAGGCAAAGGATGATAGTGCGACACACTAGCATCTCAATGGGGTGTTGGTTTCACATACAAACAAGAGGTAGAGTCAATAACTAGAAACACATAGGGTTTGCTAACTAATTAAAAAATGAGGTCTAACAGTTCTAACTGGTTTAACAGAATGCAGAAAATAAAGGAAAAGTACAACAAGAAGAACACTAAATGAACAATTAATCAAACTATTAAATGAAATGACGAAGAGTGAAGGAAAAGAACAAACTCACAGGTGGTCCAACTATGAAGCCTCTTGCAAAGCTCCACACAGTTAACTTGCACACATGGAAATAGTAAAAGTATTAAGATTGTTTTGGGGCTTGCCTTCATCCAACCCCCATTTTGGTGTTCCCACCTCCACAAATAACCAAAGAGACAAAAAGATAGAAAAATAAACAATAGACGATAAGAAAGAACAATATAAATAAATAGAACATGCAAGAT
Source organism: Sequoiadendron giganteum (assembly GCA_007115665.2). NCBI lineage: Eukaryota > Viridiplantae > Streptophyta > Pinopsida > Cupressales > Cupressaceae > Sequoiadendron > Sequoiadendron giganteum. The sequence goes on from CM021107.1 coordinate 394,616,193, forward strand.
ATCAATATGCTACTTCAATGAGAATAATAATGCAAAACAAGGAAATGTTACCATCCCTCCAATGAGCTTGTGAAGCCGAGAGGAAGTGCAATGCATTGAGATAGCTTGAGACAAACGTGTAAGAACCTTGATGTCGAAGAGCTTGAGAAAAAAGAGAGCAAGAAGTAAGAGAGAAAGAACGTTGAGAGAATGAACATGCAAGAATGAGAGATTCAGTTACTAGAAGTGAGAATGAAGTGAGTTGAATGCTAAGGAATGAGAATGAATGAATGAGAGGGAATAATATGAGTTCAAATGAAGAATTGCATGCAAGAGGTCCATTTTTGCGTGCGCCTGTAACTACAGAGGCATTACTCTTCACGGGTAGATGAAAGTATAATGCCCCAATGACCATAAGATCAAGAATCTTGTTAGGACGTTCACAAGGTGTGTAGATGTCTACGTGATGCAAAATTTTCCTTGAAAAAAATTCCTTCACTAATAGAAAATGATAGGGTCAGGGACAAAAATGAAGGTGGGGACCAAGGGTATTCACACTATCGTTTAATTAGGCTAAAGTGAAGATTTATGTAATGTGAAATTACATTAAAGGTGCAATTTTATGATATTACAAGTGGTACTCATGATTTGAGGGTTATATCCTCTTATGATGGTCAAGCATGAGGAGCATTCAAATTTGCATGGACTTGAGGAGAGGTATGCTTGTTTGCACACATAGTTTGAATCATGGGGATCTTGAATCACCTCTTTTGGAGAACCCAATTAACACTCAAGTCATAGTTATGGATGGGATAGTTGAGAATACACCCTGTGGACCAACCAATAGTGAAGTTAACACATCTACTGATTGTGGGAATGGGTTTATTGAAGATATGAAAATAATAATTTTGATTACAGGCTCATATGACACTACTAGAATGAATGTGAAGGATAAAATTAAAAAGGATCAGAATGATACCATGGGTTTCAATGCAATAGAACCATTTAATGCATCTACAAGTTAAGTGTGCACAAGTCTATATATTGGTGATGTTGAGATTGTTATTGATAAGCCTTATGAAGAGGAGATGAATATTTTGAGATTATTGTGTTAGATCATGATGTCCCAGGATTTTTACTTGAGGATTGCAAAGCATCAACTAGTGAGTCATGTGAATTGAGGGAACAATTAAAAGTCATTGAAGATAAGTTTTTGCAAACCTTAACTCACATTGATAGGACACACAAGTTCATTGAGTACCTCCTTTGGATGGACCAACTTGAAGAAAGATAGAAAGGGTTATGGCTAGAGCTACCATACCAAATCTACAAATTATCAAACATGCTTTAGAGGTAATGAAGTCATATTACCTCCATTTTATTTTAGATATAGAAATTGCTATCAAGTTTGTAGAGAAGACTTATAGAGCTAATGCAAAATATTCCCTTCATAATCTGAGTTGTGAGATACCTCCTAGTTCATGCGATGGGATTGGTGAGATATGGAATCCAAGTGATTATTTTGGTATTACATTGGCACAAGCCGATGAATTTTACTTGGATTACATTGTAAGGTATGCTCATCATTTTTATTCCAACCCACATATGAATGATTTGACCATGCTTTTGATGACAGCTAAAGGTGGGTTGGATAAATGATTATCTAGATTACTCTAGTATGAGGAGCTTATGTCTTCAAAAGAAGAATTTAAATCTTGCAAGTTTGAATTTGTTTCCACCAGAAAGTTACATATAAAAAAAAGACTCAGAGACTTGGCACATTGGGATTCCAATTGTTATAAAAGTGGCACAATGGAAGTCAATAGGTATTGGGAATGGTGGACTTCCAATTTGGTTGTGGGATTCAATAATTTATAGGATTGGTAAAAAATTTCATATTTTGATAGTGATTAATAGAGCTTTTGAGTTCATCCTTATCCAGTTGATGTACCAAAAATATGGTTGAACATTCTATAGGATCATTTAGGATCCTAGTATTAGGTCATGGTATACAAGTGCAGATTTTTTGAGGACAAGCAATCTCTTGGGATAGAGGATTGTAATGTCCCCATTTTTCATCACACCACACAGACATTAATTTAATTTAATTGTTTGATATTGCCTAAAAAGGTATATTTAAAAAGGTAATATTAAATAATTAGATTATAGTTTTATTATAAAGTGATGTTGAGGAAATATTTTAAGCTATTTTATAATGTAACTTTATAATAAAAGAGCTTACTATGATTTGATCAAGAAATTTCAAATGGGTTTTCAAAAAGTGATAAAAATGGGAAATATGTCACTTGTGCATTATGTTGTTTTTATTATTCTTTGGTTATTCTGGAGGAACTCTTTGGAGTCCAAAAACCTAGGTTGTAATTCTTAAGGGTGAACTAGTTTTAGTAATGAAACTATCTACCCTAGCTGGATATAGGAAGAATCACATAGGTTTTACATTTTCTCAATAATGTTTGAAGAAATTTATAAAGTTTCCTTCGAAATAAAATTTTAGATATAAGGGTTTGATGAAGATAGATAGTTAGAATATTTTTTAGATTCTTACAAGGTTCCAGTTTACAAGATAATCAAGGTTTGAGAATTCAAAAGAAATTTGCAAAGATAATTTCATAATCCAATAATTAGATAGTTTTTCGTATTCATGAATATAATATTATTGTAAGGATTGCCTTGTCATACTTATTCCTAAGATGTTTGGGAGTTGCATATATGAATCACAGGTTACTCAAAATTATACTTCGTACCGATAATATTATTTGAAATATTTAATGGGGAATTATTTTATTATTTGAGTTGAAGACCATTTCCTTAGCGTAATCTTCCATCATCAGGAACTCATGCTTTTTACTTGGATGCAAGGCTTAAAATCATACAACTAAATCCTTTGGAGGATACAAGGTGATGTGGAGGGCACCAACAATGGTCAACAATTCAAATACATACTTTCATCTTAGGAGATATACAATGGACTTTCTACAAAAAGAGTGAACATTTTAAGGAGTCGTGAGAATAATTACAAGGGTTGGATATTCTTTTAAGACCTGATACCCTTTGTGGAGGCATAGGGAAGAAATGAAAGTGTTGTGGCTTATATCAGTCTATTATATATTGTCATGTATTCTTTTGAGTCCATTTTATGTAATGCGGGAAAGTCTTGAGTGGTATATGTGGTAAAAAAGGGGTTGTGTCATGTTTCCTAATTCCTGGTCCATTACATTCCTAAGTGTGTTCAAGACTTTAATCCTACTCACAAAGTGAGTTTGAGTATTTTTCATTCCCAAAGTTGTTCAATTGTGGCCATTCTTGCAAGTCTTCATACTTAGTCGATTCAATTGTTTACCTTTAGTCAATCGTCAGTGGGGTTTTAAAAACTTGGTCAACCCCTGATAGGGTTTTCACAACTTATCATTTCTCTATATTTGGATTTTGTTAAGTCATCTAGTCTTAAGTCACCCCGAGTCAAGTCTTAAAAGTTGAATTCTTATAAAGTTGTTAGTTTTCAAAATTTTGGGAACCACAAAGGTTGGCAAGTAAATGTTGTGTTTACTATGCGGTTGGTTAGAGAGCTACAAGGTGACCTAGGGCAAAGGGTTTCCCCAAAAGCTTTCAAACTAGTCACTAAGTATGGTAGCATTTTTATTCACTTTCAGAGGTTTACATACGTGAGGGTTGGAGGATTTGACGGGTTATCCCACAAACTTCCCAAATATGTAGAAGAAAAAATTATCTTGATCGAAGTATGTCAGTAGGTTGCAAAATTCAATAAGAGGTGCACAAAAAGGAAGAAATTAGGCATTCCTTTCCCCATAAGTCGAGGATTCTACCAATGTAAGTCTCAATCTAATTCCCTCAATATAGAGAAGGATATTATAATATATAGTGTCTCTACATATGAGAGAAGATTCCCATTTGATAGCAACAATCTTGTAAGGAATAACCTTCACCTTGATCTGAGTTTTTACCATGTGCCACACTTGGAAGATTATTAGGTTGAATTATTTGATGACTATGAAGTGAGGAAGGGAAATTGGATGAGAATGACCTTAGGGAATATTTTCAATTTCAAATTGGGATGGGATATCAAAGGAGTTGAGGATGATGGTTCTTATATGGTCGAACCTATGTATATTAATAATATACAAACACAACCTATAGTTCCAATTGATTGGACTAGTAGATAACCCAAAGACTTGAATACTAGGTCTGTGGTGGTTATAAGGAGAACATAGATATGGATCACTAAGAAAAAGGGAGAAGTTGCTAAGGTAGGTAAGAAGACCCTCCTCCATATCAATGCCACCACCATCACAAAGTACATCATTACCAAGTGATAATGGAGATGGGGAGGAACAAAGTCCTTGAGTAGACATGTGGCGAGCACCCTCTTAGTGATGTTACTAAAGAATAGGTAGAAAAGGAGTATGAAGGAGGAGAAGGAAATGAACAAGAATAAGAAATTTAGAGGGGAAATATTGATACCCACAAAGAGAATCCAAGCCAATCTCAAGATGTGGCTAAGAAAAGTGCACAAAAATGTAAATCTCCAACCTATTTTCCTTTCAATTTGTGAAGTGCAACAAAGACTCCCCCTTTGAAAAAGATCCCTTGTATTTTCTACACTTGGGGCTTCTTAAAACCTTGATGTTGCCACCCTATCACCTTCTTGGTTGGAAAATACCCTATCTTGAAAGAGGAAAATAGTGCCCATATAATTTCCAGATGATAATGTGGTGGGGCAACTCCTACCAAAAAATCCCAAAGTTAAGAAGCTAAAAATGATCTCAAGGTTAATGGAGGATGATATCTCTAGGCATTTGTTTATAGATATTACACACCCTTATACAAAAAAGGACCCTAGTTAGGCTACTATAGATGAACATAGTATAACTAAAGTGGATTTGGGCCCACCCTGTAGAGATGGAGATGTGCACAATTTTCAGGTGATTTCCACCAGGTTGGTAGAGAGGACTGAAAAGATAAGTAGGTAAAAGATGAGCTGAAAAGGGGATGGAACTTCTCTCTAGTTGTCTCAAGTCACTGACATATCCATCTCCTCAACCTATTAGTTAGGAAAGCACCTCCTTCAATACTAATTTTATAGATAGAAAAACCATAATGAGTAAGGTAAAAAGGGATATCCATTGTGGTTTAATTGTGCAAGGATGGTTAGTGAATGTTAAAGAGAAAGGTCCTCCATTGATTGAGAAATTAAAATGGGTGTAATGATGATTTCGTGTTATTAAGGAATTTTGTCAAAATAGAAGTAGCTAACTGCAAGCAAGAGGGGTCTGTTTGGTCACAAGCCGAAAAAGACTACCAAAATCTTAGGAATGAGTCTAGAGAAAGATTCTTCAGAGAATATTATTCCATCTAAAGATGCCCCCAAGATTATAATATGGAGAAAGAGAATTGAGTGGAAACTCGATTTCTTGAAGACAAATCTCAAAATAATTTTTTGAAGGAATGTAATTGCCTTAAAAATGAATTTAATAAGAAATTCTCCAACTTTGGGTGCTAGTTGATGGAAGATGAAAATAGTGGCACAACTACATTCGAAGAGTTAAAGGACATATTCTTAAAGGTGATTGATACACTATCTGGAGAATAGGTATTTGATAAAGAGGCAATACAAAAGCTATCAAGGATCAACTCTACTTTATCATGGAATGAGAATTATTTCACTCTTATTATTTCCAAGATGGACACTATTCATAGCAACAAGGCCTTGTGGAAGCCGAGGATGAAGAATGTCATCATTCCTCAACAAACTGATATTTTCACCATCACTCAAGTATTGAAGGATTACAAAGCCTATGTCGATTCTACTCAGCAAATACCGACATTAGAAGATGCATCTGTGGACCCAAACACTCAACCACCTCAACAATGAGTATCTTTTTTCTTTCCTTTCATTTGTTTTTATTGTTTATGTTATAATGAAATCTTTGGTTGTGGTTCTTTAAAATAATTAGTTTTTGCTCTTTCAACATTTTGGTGACAATTTTTATGTAAAACTATAAATATGCTTTTGACGAACATTTGAAGGGTCTGAATTTTTTATCCCCTTTGCACTTTGATGCAAGAGTGAGAGTCGATTGAAAACAAGGATCAAGTTTTTCATTTTTAGGGGTTTTTTGAGGAATTTCTTTGTCTTTGAGCAATGAATATGAAAGTAATACTGAATATTTATGAATGATTCTTTGAGCTATGATAAGTGTTGGAACCCAACTTCTCTTTGCGGATGTTGTATTCTTGGGTATTTCATTCATCGTTCTTCAATTAAATGATAGAATTACAGTGTATCGAGTTAGTTATTTTCTATTAGTAATCCAATCTTTGAGTTGTGATATTGGTAGCATATATGTCTTTTTAAGTTTTATTTAATGTTCTAAGTTGATTTCAAATCATATTTGTATCATGGCTATGAGCAAGTGTTAGTTTTCCTTTCTTGATTTTTGGTCAAAAGCATACCTATTATCTTTAAATTTAAAAATATAAAAAATCATATCTTACGAGGGAGTTGTATCTCAATTAAATTTCAGAGGAAGATCACCAAAGAAATGGTGGTCTCTCCAACTGTTGATTGTCGATTAATATTTCTTTTGTGCTTTATAGAGTTAAATTAAATTAATTTTTAAAAAGATAAATTTGTCAACCAACATGTTAGAATTGGGAAACTAGCGATGGGAGTTTGAGTTGGCATGAGTCTTATTTGAATTGTTTTAGCTACGTATGGGATTCTGGTGGCAATTGTCCAAGCTAGAGAGTTTAATATTATTGTACACTACATTTGTACTGAATGTTAAAAAAAGTTTTATGTATTTTTGGAAATACATTTTCATATAAATAAAGTGTGTCCAATTGTTATAAATAATTTTTAATTCATGGCTATATATGTTGCAATTCCTTGAATGCACATTTTATAGTTTGTACACAAACATTCATCTTTCCAATGAAAACTATCTACAGACTCAGTTAGAATAGATACAATATAAGTGTTTGAAAAAATACCTGCATTATTAAACATGGGGAAATCGTAAAATATTGAGTCATCCAATGTGAGAAATTTTAATGGTATCAGAGCTATGCATCGTGCTATCTTGAGGGGTTAACAAATAAAATATATTTTCAGATTGCTTTTGTTAAGTAGCCAAAAATTATTTATAACAGTTGTCTCAGATTGTCAGTTAGTTTCATTGGGAAAGATGAAGTCCATGCAGGAGATTTTGACAAAGACGATGCAAAATTTTGAGAAATATGATAAGACTCTAACAAATCTTTTAGAGCATTCAAAATTTTTAGAATCTATTTCTATAGACAAAAGGAAAGAAGACACTAAGGTGAATAATTTTACTAGTTATGTGGGTGAAAAAGAGTTGGGAAGGAAACTTTATATACCAGGAGATACAATTAGACATTTATCTTTGTTAAAATATTTTCTTCTCAACTTGTTGGCCGAAGTAGTGAATTGTTTTCATACAATGGACCAATCACCTTAATAGTTGATTCAAATATCTGACTCTGATAGTGACTTCCTTGGGTGAGCACAAGTTGTTGAGACACAAATATAACGAGGTAAGACTCATTGTTACTCATTGCCTAAGTAAAATTATAAGGATTACAACTCCTAAAGCTCCTTATAACGATGAAAAAATGAGGGAGATCTTGCAAATGATTATTTACAACTTTTATGGGTTAGGTGATATCATAATTCCTTTCGATAAGAGGGTTAAGGTTTTAGAATTGATGGAAAAGGTGAGATCATGTGTTATCATGATTGATTATGATTGTGATGATCTTATTATTCAAATGTTTCATTATTTCCTAGACTCTATCAATGAGGACCATGACAAATCTATTCTTGACTATATGGGAATAATTATGGCTTTGATTATCAATGAAAGTGATGTTGTTCTCCAACCTATCTTATCATTATTATTGGTTATTTTGAAGAAAGAACATGCTACTTCTACAACTGCTTATGACTTGGTATACAATGTTTTCAAACAATGTGAGGGAAAGCTAAAACCTTACTTGTTTAATGAAGAGCAGGTGGAAGAAGAGGGGTTCAAATATAAAGTGGCTGATGACAAGAATGCCTTACCTCATGATGGATGTTTGACATAACCCCAGGATGACTCCTTAGAAGCACATGCATCTATTCATGATGAGAATGTGTGCAATGATATTAACAAAACAATAACCTTTAATACATAATTAGAACTATCCTATGGGATTGATAACTGTTATAATTGGCTATGGATGCCAAGATCTATGGACCAAATGGAAAGCACAAAGAAGAGAGAAAATGATGTGACAAGAATAAACTATACTCAATTTCAATGATATGAGATGCTTGATTTTACAATGAGAGACCCCTTGGTTATATAGCCAAGGTGAGAACATAGGAGTGCATAAGATTATGACAAGTGTCGTAATATTATGACATGAGACAACAATGAAAAGCTATCACTCCACCTTATGTGGAAAGGTGATAATATGATAACCACCACAAATAGTGGATCACCCACAAAAGGTGGAAACCTAATCACATGATATGTCCATGAAAGGTGGAGGTGATAAAGTAATAAGAAGATAAGTCCACCAAAGGTGAAAATTCTCCAACAAATCTTGTGTGGTCCCTAAGTAAACTTAACTAAGGTGTAATGATGACCTAGGACAAGGTACAACACATTTAATTACACCAACACCCCCCCTTAAGTGCAACTTAGGGAGAAATTACACAAAAGAAAAGAATGCAAGATGGGTCTTGACAACTAGGCCATGTTAGGCACCCATGTACAAATGCAATGCAATCTCTCACAAACAGAGAAAAGGAGAAAACCCAATGGGAAAAAACTCCTCCCCAAAAGAGAGATGTAATTACAAGGAATGAAATTCTCTCAATGATGCATGAGAAGGTAAAAACCCCATGTGAGGAAAAAGACCCCCCCATAAGAGAGAAGTAGAAGAGAGACAAGGCATCCCCCCCTCAATGTTGAGTCTCTTGCAATGATGGTAGAATCTCGACATTGAATGTTGAAGATGATCCAATCTTGCCAAACAACATTCCTCCCCTTAGGAAGAAACAAAACCAACAATGTATGCAGGATGTATGATGTCTCTGAAGCATGCTCAAGTGTCTCCATGTCGATTCTAAAAGCTGACACACTCCAAACAAGCGTTCTAGGCCACACTACTGAAGAGGAAAATCCAACATCTAGTAGAGATGAATGGAGAACATGATCCAAAGAGAAAGATATCCCCTCTAAAGATAAAAATGCCCCCTCCAAATGCTGTCCAAAAGTATCCACACTCATGCCAAACTGCAAAGAATGATCATGTAGAGAATGAACAAGAGGGTCAGAGTGTTCCCGTACAACAACTGAAGAAGGAGCATCTTCATCAAAGAGAAGATGAATGTCATCAATGGTGTCCCCAAAATCTACAAGATGAGACTCCACAAACAAGTCTGAAATACCTGTCAAGAAGCCATCCAAAGTATCCAAATCTGAAAGACAATGAATATCCTGCTGCACTGAATCACAAGCATCATCGACTGCAACAATAAATGGAAGAGTTGAAATGCATGGCTCAAGTATTGGATCTGATGTGAGAACTCCCAAGTTCAAGTAGCCAAAAGTCTCCTCTAAATCATGGTTCACACTAGAAGTGTGATCAACAGCCGAAGGAACAATGTCATCATCATAAGAAAAATCTGAAAAGGTATACAACTGAGATGAATGATCAACCACCCTAGTAGCAATGATCTCTCTACTCTCCAAGTCTCGAATGGTGACTGAATCAAGTGTGAACTCCATAGTTCTCCCATCTCTACCATGTGTAATCTGATATATGGAAAGAAGATTGTTCGTCAAATGAGGAACACACAAAACATCCTGAAAAGTGTTGTCCCCAAAACTAATAGATCCCTTCCTTGTTACACTCATGTATGTATTGTTTCCCATCAAGATAGGAGACATAGAACAAGGCTGAAATGAGGAGAATATAGATTGTGAAGATGCCATATGATGTGATGCTCCACATATCCATAGGTGTATCCAAGTGCTCAATATGAAACAACAACTCAGGAGAGACATACAAGCACAAATAGCCAATGGCTTCTTCACAACTATTCAACCACTTATTATTTTTAGGTTCATCATCTTTTGGTTCGCCATCAAGCCCATGAACTATCCTATATAATATTTTTACTCTTAGCAATTTGTTCATTTCTGATTTCCATTTAGGATAGTTGTAAGGTGTTAGAAGTGGAATTGTAGATGGCTCCATGATGAAACAAGAACACAAATCAAGAGGAATGCAACCACAACCACAAGAAGAACATAAAGATTCATATTCAAAAGAAAAATCATCTAAGAAGGAGAGGTCCTATTGTGCATATTGCAAGAAGGATGGACATGAAGAACACTATTGTTATAAGAAGGACATTGATGAGTTGAAAAATCTTCTCAAAAAGAATCAAATTGATTTTCCTTCTAGAATGTATGAATCTTCTTCTCCTTCTTCTTCAAAACAGTCTAAGGGAAAAGTTCATGCTGATTTTTCATCTACATCAGGATATAAAGGACAAGCTCTGATACCATGTTAGAATTGGCTATGGATGCGAAGATCTATGGACCAAATGGAAAGCACAAAGAAGATAGAAAATGATGTGACAATAATAAACTGTATTCAATGTCAATGATATGAGATGCTTGATTTTACAATGAGAGACCCCTTGGTTATATAGCCAAGGTGAGAACATATGAGTGCATAAGATTATGACAAGTGTCGTAATCTTATGACATGAGATAAAAATGAAAAGCTATCACTCCACCTAAAGTGGAAAGGTGATAATGTGATAACCACCACAAATAGTGGATCACCCACAAAAGGTGGAAACCTAATCACATGATATGTCCATGGAAGGTGGAGGTGACAAAGTAATAAGAAGATAAGTCTAGCAAAGGTGGAAATTCTCCAACAACTCCTATGTGGTCCCTAAGTAAACATAACTAAGGTGTAATGATGACATAGGACAAGGTACAACACATTTAATTACACCAAAAATAACACTAGTGCATATTATGGCCATGTTGATAACATATATGATGATGTTCTCCAATCAACTAATGATGATGATTCAATATCTTATCTTAGCGATGATTCTTATGATGATTTGGGTGTGTTACCACCTAATCATGATGAAGATTTGGTGTTGAATAAATTTCCTTTTGATTCTAATCTAACTTCTCAGGAGTTATGCATGGATGACAAAGAGGAAGCTGATTTTTGGAAACATGATTGTGAATAAAAATCAAAAAAATTGTATGAAGATGATAGGTCTCATGGGTCCCATCATTTGGTAGGGAAATTGAAGGTAAGTGAAGAAATGATTATTGTGGCCATAAACCATTTTGATAATACTCATAAGTTGATGGAAAATCATTTTTTGAGGGCTCCAAGCTTATTTAAGAAATTTGAAGGAGAAATTCCCCTTTCATATTTTCAGGCACTCAGAGAGGCATTGGTCATAATAGAACCAAATACCTACACCTATTTTTAGAGAGAGATCGTCTACTCCAGCTTGATGAGATATATTTTGATGCACTAAAAGGGAAAGAAGAGGAAGTTGATAAGCTTACCTATGAGCTTAAGGTCACCATGTATTCCTTGAAGAGCACTCAAATGGCCCTTCAAGAATCAAAAATTCAGTTTGATGAGCTTTGATTGGAGTTGATCTTGGCACATTCTTCATCACCCACAACAAAAACTCAGTCATCTATGATAGCCATAACACATGAGGATGATAGTGGTACTCATGATTTGAGGGTTAGAGCCTCTTATGATGGTCATGCATAAGGAGAATTCAGATTTACATGGAATTGAGGAGAGGTATGATTCAAAAAAAATAGTTTGTACAAATAGTTTGCATCATGGGGATCTTGAATCACCTCTTTTGGAGAGCCCATTGAAGGATAAAGTCATAGTTATGGATGAAATAGCTGATATACACCTTTTGGAACAACCAAAAATGAATTGCGTGCATCTAATGATTGTGGAAATGGGTTTATTGAAGATATGAAAGTAATAATCTTGGTTAAAGGCTCACACGACACTAGTGGAATGAATGTGAAGGATAAAATTAAAAAGGAGTAGAATGATACCTTTGGTTTCAATGCAAAGGAACTATTTAATGAATCTACAAGTGAAGTGTGCATAATTATTTATATTGGTGATATTGAGATTGTTATTGATAAGATTTATGAAGAGGAGACATAATCTTTCAAGGTTAGTGTGTTAGATCATGATGTTGTCCCAAAATGTTTACTTCAGGATTGCACAAGATCAACTAGTGAGTCATGTGAATTGAGGGAACAAATGAAAGTCACTAAAGATAAGGTTGTTTAAACCTTAACTCACTTTGATAGTATGCACAAGTTCATTGAATACCTCCTTTGGATAACCCTACTTGAAGAAAGGAATAAAGGGTTAATGGTTGGAGCTGCTATACCAAATCTGTAGACTATCAAACATGCTTTAGAGGTAATGAAGTCAGATTACCTCCATTTTGTTTCAGATAGAAACTTTTCCATGAAGATTGTAGAGAAGACTTACAGAGCTAATGCAAAATATGCCCTTCATAATCTAAGTTGTGAGATAAATCCTAGTTCATGCAATAGGAGTGGTGAGATACAAAATCCAAGTGATTATTCTAGTATTCCATTGGCACAAGGAGGTGAATTTAACTTGGATTGAATTTTAAGGTATGCTCATCGATTTTATTTCAGCCCACATACAAATGATTTGACCATGCTTTCGATGATGGCTAAAGGTGGGTTGGATAAAGGATTGCATAGATCACTTTGGTATGAGGTGCTTTTGTCTTCAAAACAAGAATTTAAATTTTGAAGGTCTTTGACTTTGTTTCCACTAAACAATTGCATACAAAAATAGGAATCAAATACTTGACACATTGGGATTTCAATTGTTATCAGAATGACACATTAAAAGTCAATAGGTATTGGGAATGGTGGACTTCCAATTTGGCTAGATGGGATTTGGAAATTTTTAGGATTTATAGATTGCTTTGTATTTTGATAGTGATTAATAAAGTTGTTGAGTTCAGTCTTATCCAGTTGATTCAACATAAATATGGTGGATAATTCTATAGGCTCATTTGGGAACCTGGTATTTGGCCATGGTATACAAGTGTGGATTTCTTGGGGACAATCAATCTCTAGGAAGGGAGAATTGTAATGTCCCCATTTTCTATCTCGCCACATGAACATTAATTTAATTTAATTATTTGATATTGCTTGGAAAAAAGTATATTTAAAAAGGTAATATTAAATAATTATATTATAGTGTTATTATGAAGTGATGTTGAGGAAATATTTTAAGGCCTTTTATAATATCTTTATAATAAAGAGCTTAATATGATTTGAGTAGAAAATTTCAAATGGGGTTTTGAAAAGTGATAAAAATGGGAAGTGTGATCATTTGTGCATTGTGTTTGCTTTATTATTATTTTGGTATTTTGGGGGAGCTCTTTGGAGTCTGAAACCCTAGGTTGGATTTTATACGGGTGAACTAGTTTTGGTAGCGAAACTATCTGTCCTAGTTGGATACATGTGGAATCGCATAGTTTTCACATTTTCTCGATAACATTTGAAGAAATTTATGAAGTTTCCTTAGGAAACAAATTTCAAATATAAGGGTTTTATGAAGATAGACCATTAGAATATTTTTAGAGTTTTACAAGGTTCTAGTTTACAAGATAATCAAACTTTTAAAAATTCACAATAAATTTGCAGAGATAACTTCATAATCCAATAATTATAGATTTTTTAGTATTCATGACTATATTATTATTGTAAGGGTGGAATTTTCATGCTTATTCCTAAGATGTTTGGGAGCTATATATATGAATCATAGGTTACTTAGAATTAGACTTCCTACTGATAATATTATCTACAATATTTAATGTGGGGAATTATTTTATTATCTAAGGAGTCAAAGACCGTTTCCTTAGCATAATATTCCATCATCAAAAAATCGTGCTTCTTACTTGGGTGCAAGGCTTAAACTCATACAATTGTACCCTATGGATAATATAATGTAATGTGGAGGAAACCAACAGTGGTCAACAATTTAAAGATATGCTTTCATTTTAGGAGATATGTGGTGGACTTTCTAGGAAAAAGTGAACATTTTAAGGATCTATGAGAATAATTGCAAGGGTTGCATCTTCTTTGAAGACCAGATACCCTTTGTGGAGGTTTAGGGAAAAAAGTGGAAGTTTTGCGGCTTATATTGATCTATTTCAAATTGTCATGTATTCTTTCGAGTCTATTTTATGTGATGTAGGAAAGTCTTGAGTGGTATATGTGGTCTAAAAGGGTCTATGTTAGAATTTGGAAACTAACAATGGGACTTTGAGCTGATGTTAGCCTTCTTTGAATAGTTGTAGATGTGTATGGGAGTTTGGTGGCAATTGTTTAGGTTAGAAAATTTAATATCATTACACTACATCTATAGTAAATGTTAAAAACACTTTTATGTATTTTCTGGAAATATATTTTCATATAAATAAATTATGCCCAATTATATATTATAAATCATTTTTAAGTCATGGATATATATCTTGCAATGCATAGAATTCATAATCAATAGTTTTTACACAAACATTCATTTTTCCAATAAAACTATTTGTAAACTCAATCAAAACAGATGCAGTATAAGTGTTTGAAAAAATGCCTACATTGTCAAACATGGGGAAATCATAAAAATATCGAGTCATCTAGGGTTGGACATTTTAATGGTGGTATTAGAGTTGTAAAGTCCCTGAATAGAAAGATTTTTCCAATTTATAATTTGTAATGTCCCTAGTTTTTGACTCATCACATGGAAATTAATTTAATTTAATTAGTTGATATTGCTTGGTAAAAAGTATATTTAAAAAGGTAATATTAAATAATTATATTATAGTGTTATTATAAAGTGACGTTAAGGAAATATTTTAAAGGTATTTTATAATGAATTTATTAAAAAGGATTTTAATGTTTTGGCTGGAAATTTAAAAAGGGTTCCAAAAGTTTCCTTAGTTAGAAATAAAATGGGTTGCGAAAGCTCACTTGAGGTATGCTAGTTTTTTTATTCTTTTGGTAATTTGGAGGAGCTCTTCAGATTCCAAACCCTAGTTTGGAATTCCTACGGGTGTACAGTTTTGGTGGTGAAACTATCTGCTCTAGTTGGATTCAGGCTGAATCATCTAGGTTTTGCAATTGTATGATAATGTTGAATGAAATTTTTTGAAGTCTTCTTTGGAGACAAATTTTGTGGTTGTTTGGTTTATTAGCGTTTGTAGAGACAAAATATCAGGATGAGATTTCAATACATAAGTGGGTTTGAATGCAATATTCTTATTTCTTACCATTAGCCATGTAGTTCCATATTTTAGATTACAGGCAGATTGATATTGGGAAAATATTGCTCATTTTGGAAGTTGTGATTCAATTCATCTTGAGAGTTTTATTTTATCATGGATTTGTTGCAAAATTAAATGCACATCATAGCATTTTATGGAATTCATACCTTCATATAGATAAGCCAATGAATAAGTTTTGAAGTATTTGGAGTGTAATATTTAAGGTATTATCATATAATTCAATGGAGAAACCAATCAAAGCATGTCGTGGGAGTTTTGGGTGTCCATCAAGCAAGGGAGAAAAGGAGATGTGAGTTCCTAATTTTATTTAGTTGCCTATATGTCATGAATCGAGATGGACTATGTTATTGATGCCTTGGTTGTGGGAAGAGTCGAGTTCTCTCTATTAAAGATTAAAAGGAAACTATTTTTCTATTGTAGCTTATTCTAGGTTCTATTATAATTAATGCCAAATTTTCCTTTAAATACCATGTGAGTAGTTTCTATGGTCAAAGGCAGGAGTTTGATACTATCTTTGGGTCACCAATTTAGTCTACTTGAATTTTTTTCCCTTGAGTACCATTGAATTTGGATGATTTATTTATCTAAGTTGTGGTTTTACCTCCATTGCATTATTGGGAAGTGATTGAATCATTTCCAAGGACTATGTATTATTAAAATAATGTCACCAATCATATTGGAAATTATGTGTTGTAGGTAGCGCTACTATATAGTGAGTTTACACCTCCATATTGGGACTTTCAAAGTGACATGAGAAGTCATTGTATTAAAAAAAATTCCACTTCAAGGAAAATGTGCTACCTAAGGAACCATGGGGATTTATTTTTCAGCTATGACACTTCCTGAAGAGCTGCAACCCATAGCAAGACAAATTTCCTTGCATCAACAAAGCTTTTCAGGAGCTACAATCAATTCCAAACCCTGGATGTCGGAGTATAGTCTGTGAATTAAATAAATTAGTGCATGTATTAATTTCATATATATATATATATATGTTGCACTTGAAAAGATTGAATGTCTAGAACATTGGATATTTCATATGTGTGCGATAGGGGGACCACCCACTGCAAGGCCCCAAGTCACAAAAGGCCAAGAGCGGAAAGGCTTCCCTAACCCACCTTAGTTTAAAGGGAAGTTAGGATGATGAGGATGAGAATGATGAGGATTATGAACCCTTCGATCACTCTGCAATCTGAATGTAGGAAGGGGACCAGATGGGTCAACTTTTAGAGTCAGATTCATGTCTTAGGTAGCTCTTTGTTTGAGGACGGAAGCGCAGTTCCAGGATGATAGTGTAGTGCGTTGGCGTCTCACAGGCACGTAGGTGTCCGTACAACCAAAGAACTAAGGAGACAAGATTCTTACTCAAAAAGGAAGACCACTAGCCTAGTCTAGGAATGCTTAAAGTAGTAGAATGAGATTAAGAGGAAAAAAAAGAAAATGTGAATATGATAAAGGAAATGTATTACTACCAAGGTGACGAAGACAATCTCGTAGAATGCTATCCTCACCAGCTTGCTCCACACACTCTCCACCTGCACAAAAGGAAGGGGGAAATTGTTGGGGTTGTATAGGGGCCTGCCTCAATCAGACCCCTATCTTGGCGTTTCCACCTCCACAGACAACCAAGTATGGAATGATATAAATAAATGATAAAGGAAGAACTACAAGCTATGTATGCAAGAAACACCACAAAACAATAAGTGCTTACCCAATCAAAAGAAAAAGGAGAGAAGGGGGGAGCTTTACCGCCTCTGTCCAAAGTGCTCAAGGCTTGTGGAGGAGTGAACGAGAGGGAATCTAGCCTCTGTTGCCATGGTGTATGTCCTATACTTTCCCTATTGGAGTGACTAAGTGGAGTTGTTGCAATGGAGTGAAGGATGCTACTACAAAGCTTGGAAGTGAATGCTCAAAGAGTGCTCAAACGGTCTAGCAAGACTTGCAAAAACTTGAGAATGGATGGAATGATCAATAATATGAAGGAGAAGGTGAAAAATGGCCATATTCAGGTTGGCTAGTTGAGGAGGGGCATTACTCTTTGACTTCCAATCAAAAGTGTATCACCTCTATAGTCTCAGCCACATGATTCTGCCAGGGACATAAGTGCGGTGCGCGGATGTCTACGTGCCACTCGGGCATCCCCGACAGAAACGCCCCCACTGACACACAAACTAGGTGCCAAGTGGAATGCAAGCAACGAGCTTAAGTGGAATTATACCTCTAGTTTTGATTATCTAAGGTGTAAAGGGAAAAAAGGAGACTTGCACTAGGGGTGTAAATTCACATTAATACATTTTTCCCTCAGTTTAGCGAGCATGGGTATTGATGAGTGCTTCGGTAAAGTAGAGTAGTAAGGAAGTAGTAGAGTAGATGATGTATACTTGAATTGAAGTAGAGCAAGTCTGGAAAACCCGAAATTGCATGAGGAAGTAGAGCATAGTTGGAAAACCCGAAATTGCAGCACAGTGGAAAACCCGAAACACGAGAGGACTTCATAGTTCTGAGAACTACAAATTTGAAGTATGAAAGTACCTTACAAGTCAGTGTCCTGAGGGTCACCCTTCAAGAACTCTCACATGAAGGAAACTAGAAAAATCACCTTACAAACCTGCAAGCTTGCAAGAAGGTATCCCCCGAGAATTATCGCACGAGGGAGGGGAAAAGAGACTCTGCAGAGTCAAAGGTGGTGACATGTTTACCTACAAATAGAACACATCAGGAAGTGACTGCACAGGCCAGCGAATAGACAATCATGGACCATCACTAAGTTGTAAGACTTTCAAAGGGGTTCCTCGGGAACCCTTCAAAAGGAAGGAGGGTCCACTCAGGGATGCACTATTTGAAAGATGGAGTCTAGTCAGGGTGCCCCCAAGCTAGATGCAAAGATGTAAAGTGAAGTCCAATCAGGTTGTCCTGGACTAGAAACGAAGATGCGAAACTAGTCCAATCGAGTTGCCCCCGATCTAGACGCCAAGAAATTGTTTGAAAATTTGTGAAGGGATCCCTTGGGAACCCAATGTGAAGAGGAGGGGTCCACTCAAGGGATGCACTGTTCCAAAGTTATCATCTTCCTTCTCGAATTGATTCATCACCAAGGGATCCTTTTGAAAGATGTTCACTTCATTAAGGAATTCGAAAGGAGGGAGACGTGCTCATGCGAGGGGAAGACTAAGACCGTTCCCACTTTGGAGGAGGATTTCCAAGTCCTTTCTTTATGAACCCATGATGAAGGAAACACGTTCCTTTAGGGTTCTAAGTTGAGAATACAATCCTAATAAGGAAGTGTGTGAAGGTTCTTCAAGAAAAGATTCATTTGGCAATGAATGCATTTTCTAAAGACCATGTAATGTAGAAGATGTGTTGTCACACCTAAAAGGGACAACTCAAGTGAATAAGAGAGAAAGATAAGGAAAAATTAAAGAGAATAGATCACGCACAAAGAGCATAGGGGGATCCGGTTTCGTGGGTTCAGATATGCCTTTATTTATATATATGTAGGTAACCACAGTAAGAGGTGAAAGATCATCAATCCCCAACCAGATTAGGGAGAATGTATGAAAGACAAAGTAAAATAAAAAATTGGGTCAACATGGAAGGAGGCCTAAATTCTCCTAACGCTTTGCATCATGCCCAATTTATCGAAATTCAATCAAAAACATGGAAGAATGATGACACATATAGAGGAATTTTCATAACACATACACCACGCCTATATCCAAGCACCAAAAGGGGCGACATGGGTCATCCAGGAACATAGAGCACGATCACGGGGAACACATGTCATGACACACACCCATGTCTAATCTAAAGATTAAGAAGAGGGTTTCCCCCTAACATTGGTCGACCAAGAGGTCATTAGCCTCCCACTCTAGATCATCGTAGAAAGGAAGACGAGCCTGCAATGGTGTAATGTTAAGGGGAGGAGATTTTGATTCTCCTACAACAAGGGCTAAGGAAGTGGGACTTGTAAGGTCTCTGTCACTTAGCTCTTGTGGGTCTAGGGTCAAGGACCTTGCAAAGATCATTGATAGGGCTGGAACTTCATCCAGCGAGTTAAACATGCACTTGACAAGAGTGCCATTTTTTTCCTCGGTAGATGAAGGAGTTTGCACCCAAGGTTCATTGATAGGCTCATCGAGCAACATGGGAGCAGTGACGAACTTGGGGGAGGCTGGAGTTGGTTATGTCACTAGGACAGAACAAGTCAATGTGGGGCCAACTTTCAAGGAAGGTGGGCTCTTCTTAGGCCCTCCATCACTGGAGGGACCACGTTCTACCTTCTTCATCGGAGGAGGTGAACTCCCCATAGATGAAGCAAGGATTGAGGGAAAAGAGGGAAGGACCGTAATAGATATGAATGAAGTTTTCACCATATCCATGGATTTTTGGAAAGGCAAGACATCCGGAACAGAAGTCAAAAAGGATGGCTCCGCAAAAGGAGCAATGAACACTTGCACCCTTCTAGGTGCAGGTGCGCTCACAATGGGAGTCAAAAGAAATTCGGAATGAGGCTGAACAAAGACAAAAGGGGGGAGAGAGGAAGACACAACATGAGATGTAGTCTTCTCTTCCTCCTTGTATAAGGAGGCTTGCTTGGCTAGGAGAGCCTTTCGGCGACGCTTACGCTCGCACGCAAGGCGATTTCTATGCTTCTTGGAACCAGAAGCTGAGATCTGTGAAGGGATGAAAGGATTATATTAAGCCATGGGAGTGTCTTCCATGGATTTCTCTAGCAGAAGGGGAGTCTCCTGAATGAGAGCAGAAGAGCTAGGTTCAAAAATGGTGGGAGGAGTTACCTCTACCACCTTAGGGGTGGCCCCTTTTCTGTTCAGGGGAATAGGAATAGGTCGAGGGGCGCACTCTCTCCGCAAGCCTTTCTTTTTGCCATATAAATAATACCAGGGCCCTAGAGACCCATTAGGGAGATCCGATATCCTGATTTTGGGCATTCACCATGGAGGCATCATCAGACTCAACGGATAGAGTCTAGACTTGTTCACCTAATACTCTTCCCAAGAGAGAGGAGCAGATGAGTCAACTTGGGAGGGAGAGAGCTTCTCCTTTCCCTTTCGAGAGGAGGAGGTAGTTGGCGGCTTGGCTATAGGAAGATTCAACTTCAGCTGTCCCTTGCCTCCAATCTTGTACTTCACATAGTTCTTGTAAAGTAGGTCCATTCTTTTTGGGTGCGGGCCAACTGGAGTGGGCCAAAAGTGATCTAACGAATATCCTCCATGAGATACCATAGGTTGATATCCAATTTCATGCACCACATGCATGACACATTCATGGGAAAAATTAAGACATGAACCATGGAGGTGATTCCATTCATGGAAGCTAGCCAAGGTATGCCTAGCTTCACTCTAAACAGGTTTTACTTAGGAATGACATCAAAGACCGTGTCTATGGTCCTAGGTCCAACTAGGATGGACAAATTTACCGATCCATAAGGTTTAAGAGAAATTCCATCATGTGTAGGGATGATGGATTTGGTTTTTTCATATTCTTCCCTTTGCAAGGAATTAAACAATAACATCTCTTTTGTTACGACATTCACTCTACTTGCGAGGTCGACTGGGACTGCCGTGACAATGTTGCCATTGAGGTGAGCGAGAATGTATAACAGAGAAAGTTTGCTATGTGTTGGAACATCTTCAAAGGTAAATGTAACATCCAGTGAGCCTATCGCAAGACGAGGAGAGGGAGTAATAGTAACTACGTTAACATACGCCTCTAGGTGAGAAGTAGAATTGGTGGGATCAATAATCATGTTGGCAGAATGTGACAGAAACAGATCCATGTATATCTACAAATCATTGTTAGCTTTCACCACTGATTTTTTCATATTGTGTTTACTCCCATCAAGGTAGATAGTACCATCCTCGGTGCGGTCCTGTATCTCATGACACAGGCACATGCAACATTTGGTATCGTGTCAATTAACTTGATGGTATTTACAATACATGTTCTCTTCATACTAGCTAGGGTATGGTTCTCTAATTGGTTGAGGAGTAGGCAAGGTAAGGATCGTATCCTTCACCAAATTCTGTAAGATGGAAGAATAAGATTCTTATAGCTTTGTAAAATTTCGATCGCATGTGAGGTCATTGTTGTCCATAATGGTTACTACATTCATGACGGATTTTCCTCTTCCCAAGATTGACACAATAGATCTTCCCTTAGAATGGGAGTGCAAGGAGGAACCCCCGAATTGAACCAACATCTACTGGTATTCTTGTAGAGCTGCACACAGATGTGCCAAAGAGGGATACTTCATGAGGGCAAACTTCTCTTACCAATGTCTCTGTACATTCCCTATGAAGACCTTTTGCACATTTGAGTCGGGTAACAGATACGAGATTTGTGAGAAGAGCGCTTGATATTGCACTATAAAGTTTGTAACATTTTCATTGTCCCCTTGTTTGCATCGAACAAGGTTTGAGAAGGTCATCTTCAGTTCGATATTGGCTTGGAATTGTCACAAGAACTGGTTCACAAGCTGATTGAATGTGAAGATGGAATTATCAAGCAAAGAACAATACCAATCTAGTGTTGTATCTTTGAGGGATCGGGGAAATAGTTTAGTTATAAATGCATCATGATGGAAGAAATCTATGCACGGGTCATTAAAGTCGGACACATGTGTTTGTGGGTCCTCTTTACCACCATATTTCTCAAATTTGGGAATCCCCATCCCCAACGGGAATGGAGTGTTTATAATTACACCCGATAACAGGTTGTGCCAGGAGAAATGTTGAAAGATAGGTTGAGCTAAGGCCTAGGATAGGTTCACCAGCTAATTCTGCATCTTCCCCATATTTTGAAGAAGAGTATTCAGGATAGCAACATTGGAAGATAGAGGACCATCAGAACCACTACCAGAGCCACCACTGGAACCACCACCAATGCCACCGCCACCGGTGTGGCCTCCGCTGATGCCACCACCATGACCACTGCCAAAGCCACTACTGATGCCATCACCACTAGTGTGACTTCCGCTGGAGCCACCACCAAAGCCGAAGCCACCACCATGACTTCCACTAGCACCGCCTTCGCCAATGCCACCTCCATTTCCAAAGTTTCCACCGCCAAAGCCTCCACCCATCATTCTGCTGAATCCTCCACCACTGGAGGTGGCAGAAGGGGTGAAGTGGAAACCCAAAGGGTTCTTGTTTACTTTGACAGTGTCTAGACTTATAGAAGTAGAGGGTATATTGATCGAAGGGACCGTGTCATCCATGTACATGGATGTAGGAGGCATCAACATCTCTAGTTGCCTCTCGTATTCCTCGAAGAGGCCACCTCGTATTGTGTGACCAAGACTCGAGTGGGCACATGCTTCAGCCAGACCGACAAGACTATCCAAGAGTTCTATGCTTGTCCGGTCCTTTTCCACCATGTATCTTATTTCACTGATCACCTTAATAGCCCTAGCCAACTTTGGGTTGCCTTCTAGGTGATTTTCTAACGCACCTAACCCCTAACCGAATTAACAACGTACTTGGAAGAGATATGGATGGCCTCATGCTCATCTATAGATCAAGAGTTCAGCGACATAGGAGGAGTAGGGATGCGATCGGTTTCATCAAGAAACCTAAGTTCGCCTCGCGATACTCGCTCTTGTGTGGACAACCCAATCGCAAGACCGGAGAAAACGCCGGTAGTGAAGCTAAAGCTAGAGGAGACCTTTATCTTTTCCATCGAAAGGTGTCACATAATTCTTCTAACAATATGTGTAGAGGTCATGGACAAGGTCGTGAAGCTCATAAAATTTTGAGACTCACAAGGGTATGACGACCAAGGGATATAAGAGAAATTTTTTGGAACATCGACAAAGGGATAGGCGTTGGTTCATGTCGGATTCACCAAAAATGTAAGAGAGGGGGACCACCCACTGCAAGGCCAAGAGCGGAAAGGCTGCTCTAACCCACCTTAGTTTAAAGGGAAGTTAGGATGACGAGGATGAGAATGATGAGGATTATGAACCCTTCGATCACTCTACAATCCAAATGTAGGAAGGGGACCAGATGGGTCATCCTTTAGAGTCGGATTCATGTCTCAGACAACTCTCTATTTGAAGACGGAAGCACAGTTCTAGGATGATAATGTGGTGCATTGGCATCTCAAAGGCACGCTGGCATCCATACGGCCAAAGAATTAAGGAGACAAGATTATTACTCAAAAAGGAAGACCACTAGCCTAGTCTAGGAATGCTTAAAGTAGTAGAACGAGATTAAGAGGAAAGAAAAGAAAATGTGAATATGATAAAGGAAATATATTACCACCAAGGTGATGAAGACAATCTCATAGAATGCTCTCCTCACCATCTTGCTCCATGCACTATCCACCTGCACACAAGGAAGGGGGAAATTGTTGGGGCTATATAGGGGCTTGCCTCAGTCAGACCCCCATCTTGGTGTTTCCACCTCCATGAACAACCAAGTATGGAATGATAGAAATAAATGATAAAGGAAGAACTACAAGGTATGTATGTAAGAAACACCACAAAACAGTAAGTGCTTACCTAATCAAAAGCAAATGGAGAGAAGGGAGGAGCTTTACCGCCTCCATCCAAAGTGCTCAAGGCTTGTGGAGGAGTGAACGAGAGGGAATCAAGCCTATGTTTCCAAGGTGTATGTCTTGTACTCGCCCTATTGGAGTGAAAGAGTGTTGAGTTTCTGCAATGGAGTGAAAGGTGCTGCTACAAAGCTTGGAAGTGAATGCTTAAAGAGTGCTCAAATGGTCTAGCAAGACTTGCAAAAACTTGAGAATGGATGGAATGACCAAGAATATGAAGGAGAAGGTGAAAAATGGCCATATTTTGGTCGGCCAACTGAGAAGGGGCATTACTCTTTGACTTCCAATTGAAAGTGTAATGCCTCTGCAGTCTCAGCCACAAGAATCTGCTAGGGACGTAAGCGCGTCACGTGAATGTTTGTGTGCTGCGCGGGTGTCCCCGACAAAAACGCCCCCATTGACACACAGACTAGGCACCAAGTTGAATTCACGCAACGGGCTTAAGTGGAATTAAACCTCCGCTTTTGATTCTCTAAGGTGTTAAAGGGAAAAAAGGAGACTTTCACTAGGGGTGCATATTCACGTTAATACAATATGTAATACAAAATGTTTGCAATGAAAGAAATAATGCAGATTCATATATTGCCATCATTATATTTAGTTCTTTTAAATTTGGATTACTAAGCATATACAGGGTGTTCAGTGTTATGTTTTTGGTTGACAACATGTTTGCATTGTTAAATAAAAAGAGAAATAAAAAAATTCTATCTAGGGTGTAGGACTTTGAAGTGGTATCAGAGTTGTGCATCTTTCTAGTTTGAGGGGTTAATAGTGAAAAGATAATTTCATATTGCTTTGTTAAGTGACCAACACTCATCAATAACATTTACAATAGATTGTTGGTTAGTTTCATTGGGAAAGACGAACTCCATGCAAAAGGTTTTGATAAAGATGATGGAAAATTTTGAGAAATATGACAAGACTCTAAAAAATATTTTAGAGCATCTAGAAGTGTTGGAATCTTCTTTTGCAGAAGAAAGGAAAGAAAACACTAAGGTGAATAATTTTACTAGTTTAATGGGTGACAAAGAGTTGTGAAAGAAACTGTATATTGTAGGAGATAAGCTTGGCCACTTTTCTTTGTCAAAGGATGTTCTTCTCAGCTCGTTGGAGGTAGGAGAGGATTTTTTGCATACAATGGATTAGTCACCTTCCCAATTGATTCAAATAGCTATGGATCCAGCAGTGACTTCCTCGGGTGAATAAAATTTGTTGAGAAACAAAGATAAGGAGGTAAGACTCACTGTTACTAATTTCCTAAGTGAAATTATAAGGATTACATCTCTTGGAGTTCCTTATAATGATGAAAAAAATGAGGGAGATCTTGCAATTGATTATTGAAAGATTTTATGGGTTAGGTGATATCAAAATTCCTTATTTTGATAAGGGGGTTAAGGTTTTAGAATTGATGGAAAAGGTGAGATCATGTGTTATCATGATTGATTATGATTGTGATGATCTTATTAATTAAATGTTTCATCATTTCCTAGACTATATCAGTGAGGACCATGACAAATCTATTCTAGATTACATGAGAATCATTATGGCTTCAATTATTAATTAAAGTGATGTTATTTCCTAGCCTATCTTATCTTTGTTATTGGTTTTTCTAGAACAAGAATAGGTTTCTTCTACAACTGCCTATAAATTAGTATACAGTGTTTTCAAACAATGTGAGGGGAAGTTGAAACCCTACTTGTTTAATTAATAGGAGGGGAAAGAAGAGGAGTTCAAATCTAAAGTGGTTGATGATGAGAATGCCTTACCTCATGATGGATGTTTGACAGAACCCTGAGATGAATCCTTGGAAGTGCATGCATCTATTCATAATGAGAATGTGTGCAATGTGATTGTCAAAATAATAAAATTTAATACACAATTAGAGCTACCCTATGAGGCTAATAACACTAGTGCATATGATGGACATGTGGATAGTAGATATAATGATGTTCTCCAATCAGCTAATGATGACGACTCTTCATCTTTTCCTAGTGATGATGCTTATGATGATCTGGGTGTATTAGCACCTAATCCTAATGAAGGATTGGTGTTGGATAAAATTCCTTTTGATGTTATTCTAACTTTTTGAGAATTATGCTTGAAGGATGACAAAGAGGAAGCTGATTGTGAATATAAATCAAAAAAATTGTATGAAGATGACAGGTCTCATGGGTCCCATAATTTGGTAGGGCAATTGAAGGTAAGTGAAGACATGCTTATTGCAGCCATAAACCATTTTGATAATTCTCATAAGTTGGAAAATTATTTTTGGAGGGCTCCAAGGACACATAAGAACTTTGAAGGAGAAATTTCCCTTACAAACTTTTAGGCACTCAAAGAATCATTGGTGGTAATGAAATAAAATTACCTACACCTACTTTCTGATAGAGATCATTTTCTAATGCTTTATGAGATATATTTTGATGTACTAAAAGGGAAAGGATAGGAAGTTGATAAGATTAATTATGAGCTTAAGGTTACCATGGATTCCTTGAAGAGCACTCAAATAGCCCTTCAAGAATTAGAAATTCAGGTTGATGAGCTTTGAGTAGAGTTGACTTAGTACATTCTTCATCATCCTCAATAGAAACTCAATCAAATATGGCAGCCATAACACATGAGGATGATAGTGGTACTAATATTTTGAGGGAAGAGCCTCTAATGTTGGTTAAGCATGATGATAATTTAGATTTACATGGGCTTGAGGATAGGTATGATTTAGAAATTTCTATTTACACATAGTTTGCATCATGGGGATCTTGAGTCACCTATTTAGGAGATCCCATTGAAGGCTCAAGTCATATATATGAATGAGATAGTTGAGCATACATCTTGTGGACCAGCCAATAATGAAGTTCATGAATCCACTGATTGTGGGAATGGGTATTTTGAAGATGTGAAAATATAAACCTTTGTTATAGGTTCAAATGACACTAATGGAATGAGCGCCAAGGATAAGATGTAAAAGGAGTAGAATGATACATGGATTTCCATTAAAAAGAACCATTTAGTGCATCTACAAGTGAAGTATGCACAAGTCTCTATATTGGTGATGTAGAGATTGTTATTGATACGCCTTATGAAGAGATGAATTATTTTAAGGTTAGTGTGTTAGATCATAACATTGTCCCAACATTTTTACTTGAGGATTGCAAGGTACTAACTAGTGAGTCATGTGAATTGAGGGATCAACTAAAAGTCACTAAAAGTAGGGTTGTTCAAACATTAACTCACTTTGATAGCACCCACAAGTTCATTGAATACCTCCTTTGGGTAGCCCAACTTGAAGAAAGGAAAAAAGGGTTAATGGTTGGAGCTATTATACCAAATCTACAAACTTACAAACATGCTTTAGAGGTAATTAAATTAGATTACTTCCATTTTATTTTAGATAGAGACCTTTCCATCAAGTTTGTAGAGAAGAATTACAGAGATAATGCAAAATTTTCCCTTCATGATTTGAGTTGTGAGACACCTACTAGTTCCTATGATGGGAATGGTGAGATACAGAATCCAAGTGATTATCTTAGTATTCCATTAGCACATGCCAGTGAATTTCATCTTGATTGCATTATGAGGTATGCTCATCAATTTTATTTCAACCCACATAAGAATTAATTTACCATGCTTCTAATGACACATAAAGGTGGATTGGGTAAATGATTACATAGTTCACTCTGGTATGAAGTGCTTCCATCTTCAGAAGATGAATCCAAATTTGCAAGTCTCCTACTTTATTTCCACTAGACGGTTGCATACAAAAATAAGAATCAAAGATTTTGCTCATTTGGATTCCAATTGTTATCAGAGTGGCACAAAAAAAAAAAGTCAACAAGTATTGGGAATGGTGGACTTCCATGTTGGCTGTGGGATCTAGGAATTTATCCAATTGGTATATTGCTTCATATTTTGATAGTGATTAACAGAGTTTTTGAGTTCAGTCTTATCCAATTGATGCAACAGAAATATGGTGGAGTATTCTACAGGCTCATTTGGTATCCTAGTATTTAGCCATGGTATATAGACCCGTGGATTACTTGCGGACAAGCAATCTTTGGGAAGGGAGGACTCTAATATGCCCATTTTTTGACTCACCACACAAACAATAATTTAATTTAATTATTTGATATTTCCTAATAAAAAGTATATTTAAAAAGGTAATATTAAATAATTAGATTATAATGTGAATTTAAAGTGATGCTAAGAAAATATTTAAGGTATTTTATAATGTCACTTTATTAAAAAGGAGTGTAATGTTTTGGTGGGAGTTGAGTAATATTGTAGTCTTGTCAACAAAGTTGGATGATGCAACTCCAAAGAGTATAGAGTATCAACAACAGATCACAAGAGGTGAAGAGATGCTAAAATGCCACATCATCATCATCCTACAGAGCCTTGGTTGTCCAGAGGTAGAAGAAGTCAATGTCTGGCTAGAGGAGTTGTTGATTGGAGGTGATGAGGTGTAAAACACCCACTTAGGACTTCCTACCCTCCAAATTAGCATTAATGGCAATGAGAGTTAACTTGATGCATCATTCCAAGTTAACTCACTATCCTACTGATCATGCATGTCAGATCTCACTAATTATGGATGTCTATTCTAGATCTCCACTAATTGTGGATCTCTATTTTGGAGGCACTTTGTACATTGGAGTTCACTTTTAGTTTAGAGTCAGTTAATTGAAGTAGACTTTCTAGTTAACTGCTAGGTCACCTACATTTAGACATAGGAATAAATCTTGCAGATTGGAAATAAATAATTGTTAACTCAAGGAGATTATAGGGTTGCTTACTCCTTTGAGCTTCTATAAATAAGAGCCTTTGCTCATAATTTTGTAACTTTACTTCAAGGCAACAAAACGCTAAGCACAACTTGCGATCTTATTCAGATAGGTGTATTCAATCATTTTTCATGTATTCTTGGTTTGATTGCATCATGTGTGATTGTCTCTTTGACACAATTTGTTGTCCCAAAGTGTAATCTTTGATCGATGATTGAGATAATAAATCATGAGAGCTACCTTGCCTTTGATCCAAAAGTCTCAAAATTTATCATTGAATTTCTAATAATCTTCTTTCAATCTACACCTCAGAAAAAGCATTGTCTCTCCTTGGGAATTTAGAGAGTTAGATTATCATTCCTTGTTGTTTCTAGTAGACTATCTTTCAACCTACACCTCGGAAAGGTCTTGGTACCTCCTTGGGAATCTTGATATCTAGCCTACCGTTTGAGGATTGCTTGTGTGGATTCTATTTCAGTATAAATCTAGAAGTTCAGAGCATTTAGATGCATTTTGGGAGAAAAATTCATCTAAGTGATCGAACCATTACATTCCTGCTCCTATATTCTCTTGCTCTATTTATCTAGAGGAGATAGGATATATTAAAAGTTAGCCTAGTTGTAGTTATGATCTACGAAAACCAGAGAAAACCTTAGCTACAACGCATTGTGTTTATGCACCCTTGTGTCTTGTCACTAAGTAAAAAGATAGGAACATTAGTTTACTGTAATTTTTATGCAAACATCATAAACAAGAGGGATCTTCCCCTCCTAATTTGAAGAGCAGTGACTACACACTTGCAATAGCTGCCATTTTCCAATAATCACTCCAGAGGTGCTAATTGAAACACCAACAATTTTCTGGCGTGCACCATGGGGTAACGAGGCATAAAAATTCAAGAAAAAGATAATGCTTTTATGTCATGGGAATGACCATCTGGCGTCCTTGGACTCCTGTTGAACAACCAGGTTTCACACCCTTGATTCTTCAGCCTAATTTCACATTCATTGAAGCAGAACAATTGGACATCATTAGTAGCCTGCATACCTTCATCTTCAAGAAAAATACATCACTTGCCCAGTTGATGGCCCCAACTATTACTCTGGAAGAGGAAGGAAAGAAGGTTGATCTTGTAGTTGAAAGGACAATATTACCACCTCCTGTGTGGCACTAAGCATCTTGGCTAACCAAGTATACATAAGGAGGAGAACTAATTCTCTATTTCAAGAAGATGTTGGAGAATCATTCGATGTAGAGCAAATTTTCCAAGAGGTTCTAGAACATTTTCAAGAAGAACAACATCAAGAGCCTCTAGCTCAAACAATGGGCGACAACGACAACATCAATAGTAACAACCACAATAACAATAACAATGGCCATAATGTCAGACATCTAGCCCCATTACCATGCGACAATGACATAGGCCCTTTTCCCTTGCAAGGAAAGCATGAACTTTCCAAAGGATCGTGAAAGAATTTCTTGAGATTCTAGGGTGATGGGGCTTGACACCCCAATGAGCATATCTCAACATTCATAGTGGCTTTCTTTGTTTTGTTTGTACCTCACGAAGACATCGTCGTTTGACTCTTTGTTAAAACTCTTGAGGCAAATGCTTCTGACTGGTTCAATCATTTACAACTAGGTATTATCACAAGTGGGGTGGTCATGAGTGAAAAGTTCTTGGAAAGGTTCAAGTCAGCTGAAGATAACCATCAATTGTTTGCCTGTTTATAAAACTCAAAGATGGATCCCACAAAACTGATGAGAGAGTTCATAGAGAGATTTAATCGCTTTCTTACACATCTCTCTCACACACTCAATCCATTAGATGAGATTCTAATGAGTAGCTTCACCAATGCCCTCCCCTTGGAGATAGCATTTTTCTTGAAATGGGGTCATGAAGTGAACCTATTGGTTGCACAAGAAAAGGCTATTGAACTCGAAGACAATATGATCACATCTAGGAAGATGAAAAATGATGCTATTAGACTGTTAGTCCAAGTACAAGCAGATCCATTGGTATAGAAGGTAAAAAATGAGGTGACTATCCTCAAGAGATAGTCACCCAATCAAGGGTAGCAAGCATTGCCTACACCACCACCGTATCAACAACAACAACAACAGTACCAGCCTCAACAGCCTTATCAGCCAAAGAGGAACAATTTCTAACCTTTCAATAACTACAAGCCTAGATATCCATAACCTCCACTAAAACAAGAAGAAGCTAAGAAATATAACATGTTCTACTATTTCCATGGGACAGACAAGCACACCAGATCCACATGTCCTGAGAATTAGAGGATGAATCAGATAATGGGATATGCTGAAGCTACACCAAGCTCAAGTTTCATACCTTCAACAAATGTGAATGTTGTCTCACCACAAACAAACAACTTCGATGGCAACTCCACAATGAGATACTTCAACAATGAACCCGTAAATCAAGAAGAAGAAGAGTAACGTCAATATTCTCTTGTTCTCAACCATGAGAATATCTCTACGCTTGTGTTCACACATTCCAAGCATTTCAAAGCATAGAAGCAAGAGGAAGAAAGATGAAAATAAAATGAAAAGGGAAAGGAAGTACCTTCCAATTCCAACTCCAAGTCTTCATAGGATAACACCATGCCAAATGCTCAAGATTTATTTACGACGAATTTTGACATCATGATGTCTATGATGAGGATGAAGGTACAGATATCATAGCTGGAGTATCTTCAAGATCATCCATGCCAACTAGATCGCATTCTCAAGGTAGTAAAGAAGTAGGTTGTAATCCAACCCATGTTGCTAGAGTCTGTCGTAGCAGTAGAAGAAAAGTCGAAACCTTTCTACATATCTCTGTATATTGGAGGGTACAAACTCAACAACTGTATAATAGACTCAGGAGCATCAGACAATGTCATGCCTTTGTAGATCATGAACTCGTTGGGACTATCGTGCACTAAAACCCATGACAAGTGTTATTCACTTGAATCCAAACTGGTGTTGTTGGTCGGCCAAGTGAAGGACGCTCAAGTAAGATTGGCATATTGTCTAGAGAAAAAGATCATGTTGACCATCTTGATAGTTGAAATTACAACCAGCTATGGGATGCTACTGAGCAAGAGATTTTGTAAGTATCTCAGAGGCGAGATTCAATTGGATTGGTCATATGCAACAATCTCGTTAAAGAAAGGTAGCTTCAAATGGGAACTTGAGGCTAAGTTTAGATTCACGGCGGTGAAGTCCCAAGACCCCCAAGCTCAAGTGTTATATTAGAACACGGGTCCTGGCACATATGTCATGTTGTTTGAAGTGACCGAAGAAAAGACAAAGGTTGCATTTGCCACAAACAGATCAAAAGAAAGTTCAAATGTGTGGACAATGCAATTCGATGGGAGTTGCTCAACAACAGGCTTGGGAGCAGGAGTGGTCATCACTTCTCTCGAAGGAGCTTTATACCCATTTTCTTATCACTTGCAGTTTGATAATACAAACAACACTGCAGAATATGAGGCGCTTCTATTAGGCCTTAAAAATACAAGTGATATGGGTATGGGATTTCTCCCAGTGTTACCCCAACTTTTCAAGATGGGGACGATAGGGGACGGTGGGATGAGTCCCCAAGTTTCTGATTTTTCAGGCCATATTTGGGAAAACGTGGGGACGACTATATAAAATATAGAAAAATTTAAAATATATAGGGAAAATTTAAATATTCATATGAAAACATGGATAGAGCATGCATATATACATTATAGAAGCTTAGCATATAATATTTGTGTTAAGAATTCATTGTCAATACTCAATATGCATTCAAAATTAAGAATTCATTATGTGATATTAAACATAGTACACTGCAGTCGTCCCCTGGCTATCCCCTATCCTCGGGACGTTTCCGGGATGGGGACGAGGGGATTTAGACCCGGGGATGCATCCTCGGGTAACACTAATTTCTCCAAGTCGAAGGCGATGGAGAACTGATCATACAACAGGTCAAAGATTGTTATCAAGTGAATAAAATTTGCCTTCAGTCTTACCAACTAAGGGTGTGGAATGTGATCGATTGGTTAAAAGCGTTCAACATCAGCTTCATCCCGTCAGAGCACAATAGAAGAGCGGATGCCCTTGCGGTATTGTCCACTCTTTTCATGCCCCACTCTAACTTTTGTTAGAATGTATTCTCTGTTGAGCTCATGTATAGGCCAGCTATCCCTGACAATTGCGACAACTGTCAGGTCTTCGATGACGATGCTCACATCAAAGAGTTCCTCTATGTAATGGATGATTACGAAGACTTGTTCTTTGAAGGTAGTGCTTCTCCTTTCAAAGCAACAAAATCGGGCATCATACAACTAAAGGGAAACAATATCCCCAAGGGTTTAGTATCCTTGGAGCATATATTTGATATACATGATAGACATGTCCAAGATCAAAGGAATTTGACCAAAAAAACATCAAATGACTACTACCAAGTCAAAATTGGTATCGAAGACAAGCCTCAGCTTGTCAACTTGGCTAAATGTTGTACTGCAGAGGAAAGAAACAACTTAATCTCCCTATTTGAGCAATACCAAGATGTCTTCATTTGGTCTTATGAATATTTGAAAGCTTTCATGCCAAAGGAATTATCACACACAATTCCACTTAAGTCTGATGTCAAGCCCTTCAAGCAAAAGCAGAGACACTACAACCCGCGTATCCAAGATACGATCCACACGGAGGTATAGAAGATGGTGGATGCAAAGATCATATTCTCAATCCATAATTCTACCTGGGTGTCTAAAACTGTTCCTGTATGCAAGAGGAATGAAGAAATCTAGATCTACGTAGATTTTAGGAATCTCAACCAATTGTCACTAAAGGATAACTATCCTTTACCAATCATGGAGCACACATTGCAAATGGTAACCGGATTGGAAATGTTTTCATTACTTGACGAATTTTTTGGATACGACCAGATTGCAGTAGCCAAAGAAGATCAACTCAAAATGGCGTTCACCACCCCTTGGGGAACGTTCGCCTATGAGAGGATGCCCTTTGGCCTCATCAACATCAGTTCCACCTTTCAGCGAGCAATGGATTTGGTGTTTGGGGACCTAAAGGATAAATTGATCATTGGCTATCTTGATGACCTTACCACTTTTTCAAAGAAGCAGAAAGACCATTTTCAACACTTAGTGAAAGTGTTCGAGAGATGTAGGTATCATCACATATCGTTGAATCCAAAGAAATCTATCTTTGTGCTGATGGAAGGAAAGTTTCTAGGCCACATCATCTCCAAGGAGGGAACTTGGATTTATCCTAACTGGGTCGACACAATTAAGAACCTGACTCTCCCTACAAACAGAACCGGGGTGGGCTCCTTCTTCGGCAAAGTGAACTTCATACGGAGATTCATACTCCACTTTTCAGAGCTGACCAAAGACATCTCAGCAATGATGAAGAAGACGCCCACCTTCAAATGGATTGAAGAAGGAAGGAAGGCATTCGAGAAAATAAAGGAAGTCATCAGTAAAGTGCTAGTGTTAGTTTGATCTGACTTTGAAAAATAATTCATTCTTTATTGTTACACGTCAGAACACACTCTCTCTACCATACTAACGCAAAAGCTAAATGAGGAGACTGAATTGCTGATCGCTTTCATTAGTAGTAGCTTTAAGGATAGTGAGTCTCGGTACTCCCAGATAGAAAAGAATGTGTATGCATTTGTGAAGGCAGTCAAGAATTTTAGATTCTACATCCTGAACTCCCACACCACTGTGTATGTTACAGACCCCACATTCAAGAGTGTCCTTACTCAACAAGAGATGGGCACCAAAAGAGGCAACTAGATCGCAAGAGTCCAGGAATACGACTTAGAGATCAAGCCTACCAAGCTTTTTCGTGGGAGAGGTCTATCTTAGTTGATTGCAGAAGATAGAGATCAAAAGCACCAAGTTGCTGATGGTGAGCTGGAAACAAAGATTGAAGAGGACCTTCCCATGGTCCTACTGGTTTATTTTGCGGAAGAGTGGTACTCAAAACTTTGGTACTATTTAACCTATGGATAATTTCCAACCCACTTGGACAAGCAACATAAGAGAACTCTAAAGTTAAGAGCACAAAGCTATGTGCTATGAGGCAACATTCTATACAAGCGTGGGCTTGATGGGAGGGTATGTGCATGATCATCATGAAAAAAATAGGCCCTTAAGTGGCGGTTAAATTCAAAAAATCAAAGTTAGGAAACTTGACGTAAAAATTTGAATAAGTTATCTATATTATTTCAAAAATATGTAAGAATAGAATTTGTAGAAAATTGAACGTAATTTCTAAACTACTAGGTTTATTTATTTATTTTTAAAAATCTATTTGGTGAAAAATTAAAATTTCAATGCAATAGTATTTAAATTTCAGGGAAAAAATAAGAAGTAGGCATCCGTCTGACCACTCTAACCACAATAAAATGATAATATTTTTTAATAATATTTTAGATATAAGTAGAGGACTCATGTCTTGATGTGATGCATATTCTTTTGTAATTTTTTTCCAAGTAAATAATTAATTATGAATTTTTTATTACAACTTTTAAAAAATATAAAAACTTGTATGTCTAACCACCTTAACTTGGTCAAAATTTGATGAAATTCATTTTTTTTTAATCCTATAGTATGCAAAACATAGAATGTGATGCATGTTTCAAATTCAAAAAATGTGATACCGTTTGAAAGCTATAAATGTTTTACAACCAACTTATCAATCAAGACTTTAGTTGTCATTCAAATAGATAAAAAATAACAATTATTTATTAAATTCAAAGTAAAACATAATTTATATTCGTGGAAAGTTGAGAATCTCCTTTAAAAACCTTTTTTGTTTCATCAATTTTCGGTAAAAAAAAAGTCGTCGGCCATCATATCAATTACATATCACCATTTTTTGACCCATCATGATCCTACACATACCCAGGACATTCTTGCTATACGTTGGTAGAGACCAAAAATGACGGTTGTTGGAAGCATTTCACAACAAAGTGTGTGGTTACCATTTCTCATCAAGGGTCATGGAATTCAAAATTCTGTAGGCAAATTTCTTCTGGACAACTTTGTTTCTCAACGCATATGATTGGGTGCATAGATGTCAAAAGTGCCAACAATTCATTGGAAAACTCAAGCTAGCAGTCATTCCACTAAGGCCAGTATTCTAGGAGATTTCAGGCTCTAAATGTAAGATAAATAATGGCAGTTTAGCCCAGGATTTAGTTGTACCAATATAATCATCTCCATATCAGTATAACTATCTCCTCCCATATTAGAGCTCCGCTATCAGACAAGGCGAGCACCCCAAGTATGGCACATGTGTGTCACACATTTTTCTTTCTAGGTATTTTATTCAGTCTGATTCAACCACAATTAACCAGTGCCAAACTAAATATATTTCTCAGGTATGATCCAGGATTCTGGTAGATTTCTCCTTATCTTAGCAGGCCACAAGTTTCTTTGCATATTTCAGTCTATCAATAACAAACTGATTGTTAGACTTGTGTTTAAAACTTTTCTTCTTGTTGTAACTGTGGTACAATCAAAAGTCTTTTTCTCTTCAATATCATATACCTTGTCTCTAGTGTAGATATATTCACACTTACTACATTTTTTATTTTTCTGTAACTTTGTTTGTGAAGATATATATTTTTATTGGATCTCATGTTAGATGAGAAAAAGATAAACTAGATTTTTATTGGTCTTCAGTACTCTCTCCACTAGAAGTTGAATTTGGTCTACCATGGAATATTTGTACTGCTTTACAAAGTCTGCACTTCTAATAAACACGTGCCATGGCTTTGATTCCATATTGGAAATATATCAGAATTATATTGAAGTTAATATAAGTACACAGAAAGAAACTGGTAGAGTAAATAATGAAATTCATATGCAGTAGCATAACGCAGTCATCAGCCTGAGCTGGGCAGATGTCATGAACTCTATGTCATGCCTAGTATGTTTTTATCAACATTTTCTCTACTCGTGCAAATTTTAATGATATTATTGCTCAATTTTTCTGTTCTGAACATACCATAAATTTTTAATACATTATATATGTTAGTGTTTTGAATCCTTATACTATTTTTCTGAAGAAGATTGAGCTCATTTTAAGATTAATCATATTCCATCTGATGTTATTGTTCAGGATATAAGATAGGGCCTTAATTCAATAAGAATAATTTGTAGGGATCACAGTATCCCTAGTGTACAACATGGTCCAATCTGTGAATTGTTGGATTGCGAGGGGAATTTTTTCACTGCTGTTGACATTACAACAGGAAATAGGTAAGAGAGCTTTCATCATCTCCTTTTTAAGATCAGTGTCTTTGGTATAATCTTGTTGATGGTTAGCACTAAAAGAGAACTACTTCAGTTACCATATTTGAATAGCATGACACAACTAGAAGGTAGATTGATCTTCTTTAGGAATCCCTTTATGCCATTGTTTAAGGTTTCAGTTTAATCATTGCCATTTTAATTTAAGATTCATGCTACCACAAATTTATGGTGTTGTTTATGTGTGAATTTAAGCTTGTATTCATCATAGCTTTTTAGACGAGCTGAGTACAATCTCTAAATAACAATGAACATTAGACTATTTTTAGAACTCTATTATGTAGGGATAAATTTTAGGTTAAATATAATAAAACATTAAGTACTTACTTGTTGTGCACATTATTGCAGCTTGTTTCATGTTGTAGTTGACTCAGATGAGATCTCAACAAGAATTATTACATACCTTACTGCAGAGAAAGGTGGAAGAGTGACTTTTATGCCTTTGAATCATGTGAGAGCTCCACATGTTGCTTATCCACATAATCCAGACATTGTTCCTCCTGAAAAAAGCTAAATTTCACTTCACAATTTACACCTACCTTTTCCCAGGTTAGATGATATGTAATACTAATTGTCAATACCTTTCAAGGACTATTCACATTGAACAAATGGTATTTTTTGATGAAAATTTATCTTGATATATTATTTCTATCCACATTTTTCTCATGTGGCAGTTTACTTGTAGCTTTTTTCATTGAAGAGCAAAGGTGGCTTTATGGAAAATTTCCCTTTTTTCTACAAATACATATATTACAATTTAAAGAGGATTTATTTTATGGTCATTATGTACCAACATGTCAGCTAGAGCACAAACATCAAGATAATTTTAACAAGAAAATTGCATGTTAAATATTTAAAAAAAGATATGTATTGTTTTATACCTGAGTATTTAGCTTTTTGATGGATTTTTAGGAGAATTGTCATTTTTCGTGACTTGGAGGTGGCTACAAAGGTTGCTCGAACAGATTCATTGGATTGTATTACATTGGAAGGTGAGCCTTTGGTTGTTAAGTGAAAACTGTGATCTCGCTCATGTTTTCTTACAATGCATATTTGATTATTTAGTTTGTTTTAATCATACTTTATAGGTGATCAAGTGAGCAAAAAGGGTGACATGACAGGAGGCTTTTATGACTACAGATGGTCAAAATTAAAGCTTATGAACATTATTTGACAAAACATAAAGGCTATCAATTCAAAGCAAGATGAACTTGCAAAAGTCCGAAGCTCTGTTCAAGATATCCTAATATAATTTGAATTTTCTATATTAATTTTTCTAATTTCTATATGGATTGAGCTTGCATGCATGGATGTTGTAGTTGTTTGAAACTCTGCTTCTTGAGGTTATCAAGAATCAAAGGCAATTTTTCTTAGACTAAATCTTATTACTGCATGGAGCTTACATTTGGTGAAAGGACAAGATATTTTATCAACTTTCAAATGCTAAAATGTCCTTTTATGTGTAGTTGTAGGTATTATTATGTTAAGAAATTATAGATTTCCTGCAGTTCTTGGTCATATTTTCTGAGGTATAAACATTTTGGTCTTTGGTAACCCCTCATGTTTGAAAGAAAGAAAGACGAGGATTGAGTTCAACATCAACAGATACAAAAGGCAGGTTAGTGGGACTAGCATAGAAAGTGGAGAGTAGCCAGTCTTACTTACCACTAGAAACTCCATCAATTAACAAATGAAGTATTTAAAACTAAACCTAGGAAGTAATACAGCTTGATAAGATGGGGATATGGGGATAATGCTAATTAGGTCAATGTATTAAAGGATATAATACATAACACTCTTATCAAAGGAAGGTACCATATAAAAATGGATCTAGGTGGTATTTTTCTATAGATATTCTATCATCGTTATCCTAGGCAGGGGATGACATGTGCTATGCACCATCCTTTCATTGTAAAATGAGGGTACCATGCATAGCATGTCTCCAAGTGGCAGTAATCATTCTTTCATCTTCTTCTTGTGCTTCAACAATAGAAGCCCAGTAACCATCTATTCTAAAAAGTTGTCAATGAAATATGAGTCCCTTTTCTACTAGTCTTCATTTTGAAGTTGTATGATATTATGACCTAACAGTGTTGTCCTTTTTTAAATATTTTGAATCATTTCTTTCAGCTTTCATGTCATTACTATATCCTAACATCCTAAATTCTTTTTTCATTTCATTTGTAAGATCATACTATTTCAAAGTAAAACCTCTCATTCACAAAGTCTCTTAACTATGCTAAGAAAGCCTCTACCTGGAATCTTTGATCATCTTTGATGTTTGCAATCTAGTTTGTTTCAGACATCTTGTAATGTCTTGTATGATCTTCACTTTTGCCACTATGAAACATGGGAAGTTTCTATTTATTGTCAGAGGGTTGTAATAGTTACATTGTCTCTATAGTGTGATGTTTTGCATGCTCTTCTTGTCTACATTCGTCACTTCTCATAGATTTTTCAAATTTTGTTGTGTTCATGCAGGAGCATCTTTGTGAATTGGGCAATCAACATCAACCCTCCAAAAAAATAATTCATATTTTGTAATTCTTAGGTTTGTTGGTAAACAATGACCCATGGATTTGGTTGGGGTGGGAAGAGGGTGAAGCAGGGGAAACTTGGATGTTCCATTAGGCCGTCACCATTGAAATATGGCATTGTTTCATTGTAAATAGCTCCTAGTGAATATTGGGATGGGACTTGGAGAGGAATCTTGGGACTCTCCTCTAAATTTTCACTTTGACAACTTGAAAGAGAATCAATGATATCTTCATAGCGTGGGATAACTATGATGCCTCATTTAGTGGGGAGTTACTTTGTAAGGAATCTATAATATGTCATTAAATGGTAAGTTACTTTGTAAGAGGATCTATGACACCTCCCAATGAAGTGGAGTGCACAATTTTTGGGGTATTGCATGAATGAAGGAGGGAGAAATGACCTAAAATGTAATTCTTGGTTGGAGGATTACAAGGGCGTGAGAGTTGATTGGAATAGCTTTTTGAGGGTGAAAACTAATTAAAAATTGTTTGTATTGCAGGAAGGGGCAAGTAGAAAGGAAGTTAATGGCAATGCTCCATTGTTGTTCTTATTGTGCGTGGAGATAAATTGAACACTAAGAGTAAAGGTAAGTAGGAAATTTGTTGCAATGATCCACAGTTGGTTGTATTACTCTGGACCTTTTTTGTTGTAGGAATAAAAGGAAGAAGGCACTTCATTGGGGAAACTTTGTCCAAATTTTGAGAGGTCAAAGTAATGTACTAGTCTTTATGAATGAGCAAGATTTTTCATTCTCTAGATTTGTGTTGTAGCCCTTGTCTTCCTGTGTATGGAACATAGTTTGTGTTGGCTGCAAAGACAATGTAGCCTCACTAGCCATTCATTTGGCTACCTACAGATGGATTGAAAACTTTCATTATGCTGCTTTGCTGGGGTAGATCCAATCTACAGATTGAGTCATGTGAGGCTTGCCAAATTTCACCACACTAGCTTGGTAGGATGTTGCAAATGAACTCCTAATTGACTGTGCCATTCTTTCTTTATGATGTAAACTAGGTTTTCAGCAACATGCTCCACGACTTGGTCTAAACCATGTAGAACTTCAAAACTCTTGACTACTTGTTTGTCACTTTTGATGTTCAGATCTGTATGAGTACATAGTTTGTTCCTTAATAAGCTCTACTTATTAGAGTGTGGTAGCTCAATTTTGAATGTGAATTTCCTTAGAATTTGGTTCCTTTACATTCACATAAGTTGGCAGCAGCTTCTCACCAACTTTATGTTAACACTGGCATATTCTTATTTCATCATATTTTGTGTCAAGAGCTTTTCATTTCTCCAGAAAGTAGTGGTAAAGATATTCAATAAGAAGTGAGTGTTAGCTCAATTTGATATGTCATATGGATCTACCCGAGATTAAAGTCTTTGGCCAGGCTCAAAAAGGGATCTCTCATCCCTCTGGTGCACCTTTAATTCTGACTGATGATGATGATGATGGCTTATAACATCCTTTAATCTAGATTGGTCAATAGAACTTATCCAAGTGTAAAGACAAAGGAATTGTTAATTTTCAGACCATGATAAGCAGATTTTGTACCCAGACAATTTATTCCTAAAACTAAATA
The DNA here is from genome assembly GCA_007115665.2 of Sequoiadendron giganteum. Classification (NCBI taxonomy): domain Eukaryota; kingdom Viridiplantae; phylum Streptophyta; class Pinopsida; order Cupressales; family Cupressaceae; genus Sequoiadendron; species Sequoiadendron giganteum. The sequence continues at coordinate 394,657,465 of CM021107.1, forward strand.
GCTTAAAACACAAAAAAGTCAATCTAAACAATAATATCTGAGTATGCTAATCCACAAACAAATGCTGCTGAAAATATGAACTGATACACAGTAGTGAACTCTCAATTCTGAAACTCTCTTCTCATTAAATCTGAAAAGAAATAAACTACAATAGCTCAAAAGTCAAAACTTAAAAATTAAAGTTACATAATATGTGCATTCTAAATAGACGTATGCACTAAGAATTTAACTAAGATAAACTAGATGTGGTGTCAAGTAAAGTTTGAAGTTAAGCGTACAACTCACTGGAGTGACCCTTAGTTTGACCAATCGATCAACTAGTCTTACCAATGGACACAAATATGGATACATTACTTTTCAAGGTCACCTTATATGCATGTGGCTGGATGCATCAATTATATATATAAAATTTAAATTATAAATTATAATTTATTATTTTATACCTTTATTATATTTATCAATACTAAGTAAATTTATATTTTTTTTAGCTTATTAAAAAATATAAATATAAATAATAAATATATGAAAGATTAAAATAATAATAATAATAATAAACATTAATTTTTGTTGATCTCTAAGTCAGGTAGTCTATTGGGGCCTTCTTCCATATGATGTACATACAATCTGGAGTAAAGACTCAACTTTCCAGAGAATCAAAAAAATATAATCAATCTAAGAACTAAGAACAAAAAACTCAAATAAAAATTTGCAAAAACCTTGAAAGCTACTATCTTCATCTTCCAACACAAAACTCAAACAAGATTGAAAAGAGTTCACCAATCATCTGAAAACATCCTTCTTCCTTTATGGAAGAGGAGAGCCTACATAGTCCATTGAGAATCCTCATGAACAATGTTTAAAGCTTTGATGTGAAATCATTCAGCTTTGGTCTTCCATCCTATACATTTTCCAGTTGATTCACAATTAGCTTTAGTGTTCTTGGATTTCAATTGTGATATAGTGAGAATTTATATGGAAATCAAATTATCTATTTCATACCTTGGGAATGCATCAACTTCCAAGATTTGAAAATGTTCAAAATCTTGATTTGCTACAATCTTAGTCTTCATACAATTTTCTTGATGAATGAGCAAGTTGTTTGTATTCCTGGGGCCAAAAACCATTGAGTTGCCTAATTGAAGTATTTTGCCTTAATTTTTTTCCCCACGTATTCACCTCTTTATCTTGCTCATAAACTTATTGTGGAACTTGTTCTACTTTCTTAGGAATCACTCCTTCCTTAGAGATTTGAGATTTACACCCTTTTCGTTGCAAATCCATAACTAAAGTAGAGATTTGAGAAAATAAAATTGTCATTATTATGAACATTTCCACTACAAACACTTTCAATCAAAAGGAGCTTCTGATAATCAGAATAGATCATCATAAAATGGTTTAGGTAAAGCATTCACAACCTTTGAAGAGTCCATAGCCTCAAGCTTTGATGAATTTGCAACGTGAGGAGGTGGAATAACCTCCTACACAATGGTTGGTTCAGGAAATCTTCCAAAAGAGCATCCACCAAAAGTAGATGAAAGTTTGACATTTGGGTGTGGCACCAAAGCAAAAGAAAGAGGGCGATTGTCATATTTAATCTTTCAGTGAACATTAGAGTAGCCATTTGCAACCTTGTTTCTGATACATGGCATTGGTAGGTTGTGAGTTGGGAGACTTTCCTTGGTTGGAGAAACTCTAGTAGTGTCACCATTGGGCAAAGTTTCCAGGGAATGTTTGCTAGCATGCGAAGAATGCAAAGAGGGATATGAAGGGAATGAATGAGCACTTGTAGTATGTTTAGGGCACATTACCTAAAGCTTCAAAAGTACATTTAATATTAATAAATAAAAGATAATCATATTGTTGAACTTAAATAAATTAAATTTAAAATTTAAAACCTAACAAAAAGCATAAAGATGAATCATATAAAAAACTAAAACCCAACTTTGAATAAAAGTAAAACAAAGCATTCAAAAACTAAAAGTAAATTTTAGAAAAGAAAAAAATCGAAACCTAAAAGTTAAAAAAATAGAAATATAAAAATTGTTTTTATATTTAAAGCAAAAAGTTAGAAACCTAAATCTAAATGTTATAAATTCTAGTATATTACAAAATAATAAATCATGAGAGATAAAAAATAGTAACAGTTGTAAATGGATAAAAAATTGCAGTTTGTCTGGATGGATAATAGATAGCGGCAATAGTATGGAATGTCGGGCAAGGAAGACGAGAAGAGGAAGCTAGTTGGAGGAGAGAAGGAAGGAAAATAAATTCACCTTTGTTCATGCCTCTAAAATATCTCCAAATGTCGAAAGATCTTCACTCATTTCTTCTTGTTTTTTCATGTCTCATTATTGAATTTATAACAAAAATGTAGAGTTTTTAAAACTTGATAGGGTTAGGATTTTTTTATTTTTTTAAAATATATTGATTTAGATTTGATTTGAATGAGAATGGTGTTGTATGTGTATGTACTTGATGTAGTTACCATTTTGTAGTTGTTTTGGGTATAGATGGATACAATGCCCATTCTATGTTTGGATGTATTTTACTTGTACACAGTGTAGTGGTGTGTGTACCCAATATGAGTAGGAGGCATGCGTTGCAACATTGAGTTTGACTAATAAAGAAACCCAATCTAATAACTAACTCCTAATTAATGTAGCCGAGACTAAGTTACATCAATAACTCATTCAAGTCTTAAATAGCTAACTAAATGCTAATCTTAAAGAGGACTAGTGTGTACTACATAGCTAGGGATTATTCTTTGACATAATTTCATTCTCTCCCTGTTGATTAGTTATTGTCATTGTCGTTCCATCATTGTGAGAACACTAGCCAAGTAACTCATACTAAAAACTCTAAACACTCTAACGTTGTGAGGAAAGTGTTCTCCACCAATCCAAGTTTCTCCTTAACATGTCAAATGTTTGACACTAGGGGCTTCTTCAAAATATATACAAGTTGTGAATTTGAGGGAACATATTCAAGTGCCATGTTTATTGGAAAAGTATTACACTATTGATTGCAATATAAATAGCACATAATAGCACATACCAAGTAATTGTAGATGAAGATCATTGATTTTTTTATTCTAGGGTAGTGCTTATGCAATGAAAATGTTGACCATGGTGGACCATTGATGTAATACAACACCTTCTTTGACTATGAGAAGCATGAATAAAGTGCTTGTCAGTTGCTGATTAGAACACAACTATTGGAAACCATTTGCAACCAATTCCTAGCAACTACCCACAAGTGGACAGGTAATTAAGACATAGTTCGTCACAACCAAAGTAACCAAAGATAATAATTATAGATTTAGAGAGCAACATTATCCTTACGAAAAGAGGATTTGGATTTCAATCATTTGCTAAATCAAAATGAATTATTCTATTGAACATCTTGGGAAGGAGATATCCCTAGTGGAAGTTTAGAATTGCTAAAATGGATGGAATAGTTGGATTTGTTGGATGACAAATTGAAGCTTTTAGAACTCATTAATCTCTTGTTTCAAATGATGAGTAGCTGTGATTTCTTGTTGCTTGGAGGTTTTGAACATATCAAGAACTTCCAAAGTTTATTCCATACTTGATCATGTGTATCTGTACTATTTCTCCCTCTGTGGTTGCCAACTTGGTTTAACTTCAGTGAGTTGTGATTGTTGAGCACACATCACAATTTGAAACGTGAGATATAGGTTGTGTAAGTGATACTTAATTGAGTACACAACTTCCAAAACCATTTCCATCTAAACTTGTGAACCCTAATTTCATACCTGCACAAATAAGGCAGACAAACACAATATTAGATCATATGCAAGCAAGAAACAAGGATTCCCCATGAAATCCATTTACAAAACTTAAAATAGGAAAATGAGCAAAAGATGAACAAAGAAATCAATAAAATCCTAATTAAGTGAGCAAACTAGAGATCCCATGGGGGAGTTGGTGCCAATTGATGTGTCGAAATTAGCCCTTTCCCAACTCCTTTGTAAGCTTTGGTGATTTGTTGAATATTGATCCACCTTGGTTGAATTTCTGCATAACCTAGCTAAGAGCTTGATAAAACTAGATGAAATGGCTATGCTTGGAGATGGATTTGAGTATAGTAAGTTTACTCAATTTGTGGATGGTAGAATGAGAGGAAGAGTCTCTCATTTATAGATTTCCAAAATGGAAGAATGAATGAAATGAGCAATGTGGGATCATTCAACATCCAATGGCCAAGTGCCACTTGTCAAGATGTGAATGGTTGAGGAATGAGCACATTTTGGTCAATGTGCATGATAAATGCCATTGGATTCAAATTTGAAATTTGAATGTGACATGTTGGGGGGAGAGAAGAATGGAGTTAATGTCACTTGGCTCAATGCACAAAGACATGTAAGAGGCATTGAATTCCTTGTTGGAAGGACCAAGCCCATTTGAATTTTGAATTCAAATTGAGGGAATATTCCCTTTTTGATGCCATGTGAGGGAAAATAGGCAATTAAATAAATCAAAGTAATTGATTTATTGTGCAAGTTGCATTCTCTAGAGGATTTTAGTGATATGGATTAACTTAAATCAAAGATTTGATTAATTTAATGAGGAATTAGGATATGTGACAATTTAGACTTAAATTTATGAATTGATTTAAATCAAATTGAGAGGAAATGATTAATTAAATAAATGGTTTTGATTTATTTAACTAAGGAGGAATATGTTAGATTAAATTAAATAATGTTTTAATTTATTCAATTTAATAAGAGGACTTTAGAGATTTAATTTAAATAAAAATAATTATTTAAATGGATAGAGAAAGATGGTTAATTAAATTAAATTGATTAATTTAATCACCAGAGGAGAAATACCTAATTAAATAAATAATGATTTATTTAACTAAGGGATGAAAGGTGTTGATAAGCTGAGAGTATGATTCAAGACGAAACGATGTTAGTAGGATCAGAATCAGGTGCATGATATTTTACGTGTCTACAGAACCTTCAAAAATAAGTGATTTGAATAGGGTACCAATTTTTCTACATTTCTTGTGTGAGCTTCCTTTTCCACCTCTGGTTTATAGCTATGTAGATGTACTCTATCTAGCACTCCTTAACCATCTTCTAAATATACAAAGGATCTTGCATGACCAAGGAAAATGGTATTTATCTAATCCTTCCACTATATCTACCATTGACAACATTAATGAACCATGGGTTCCAAACTTTGAGTACCAATCGGATTAGTATGATTCGACCTCGAAAAATGTATAGAAATCATTATTGGCTCCCCCTTGGAAGGGATACATGGCTCAAAATGTGTAGGAATGGAGGAAGTGATTTCTACTTGTGAATAGAATTGTTCAATGCCTAAACTCTTATCTAATTGACTCCCTTCCTCGATTGGTCATGAAAGATTAGACATATGTAGAAGATTTCAGATATCATGCATAAGATCCATTGGAGACATTTCTACTATTTCCAAGGGAGCTCATAACTTATCAAGCAACTCTTCAATGTGGCAGGCCTCATTGCTAAGGGGAAGAGTTGGTGTTGAATATGCTAAAAGAACTTGTACCTTTAGTTCCTTGGATTCGTCTTTGCACTCACTTTCTTCTATGACAACTTCTTTAGATGTTGTGTCTTCTACTATATTTTTTCTTTTCTTTGTAGAAGTACACATGTCCTCTTATTGTCATACATCAAAATATTGCACTCCCCAAGATTTTCATAAAAAAATGGAGTTACACAATGGGTCATAGGAAGAATGGGGTAGTGGGTTCCCGTCTACTACCTAAATGCATATTGCTTCGAGAATAGACCTATGTCATGTTGAATCATATATAATCCTTTATGTTTTATGGACATAAATTAATGGATTTTGGTACTCAAAAAAACTCTCCAATTAGATACTTGCACTTTATTGAGTCCTATTGTGTTATCTTGATTGCAATATTTAAAGCTCTTGTTGCTACCACTAATCTTCTTTTAATTAAATCTATAATGCATCTCCATTCTTCAATAGCCAACTATTATTTCTTGAGGCCTTGGTTTTCCTTTTTCCTTGTCTTACTTAGCTTAGTGCTAGTGTATGCATTGCCAAGTCTTTCTATGCTTGTGAGCTATTGATGGTGGGTTCTTGAACAAGGGGTTTTGTGTAGGCTATGTCAAGAAATTGGAAAAGTTCTATAAGAGTGTAAGTAATCCACACTTCCTAGTCCATGTAGTGTACATTGACTCTTTCTTTTCTTTGTTGTATCTGGACACCATTTCAACCAAGTAGGGTTTGAAGTCACATATGCTAAAATAAGACTTTAACAAGTGTCACATGAAGGGCAGGATGTAGGTTTAAGATTGGGATAAGGACAAAATCCTTATGTGGATGTCTAGGAATAAGAGGTGCGATTGAAATGAGTAGATAAGATTGAAAGCTAGTTTGATTTTTGAGAGGGTGTCTAGATTCAATGAATCTAGATAGGAGTTAGTTAGACATGTGAAGGGGACATTTGTCACATGATGGCAATTTTAGATTATGATCTATGTGAATAAGTTGAAGGGCTAAGATTAAATGGACAAGGATAAAGGTAAAGTGGGATTAATTGAATAAATAATAAATATTCATATAATAATGGTATGATGTGAAGGGAAAAATAATTAAATAAATAATAAATATTTATTTAATTAAATGTTAAGATAAAGTGGGGAACGGATGGGAATAATTAAATAAATAATAAATATTTATTTAATTAATGGCTTATGATAAGGCTAAAATTAGGTGTGGTTGGGTAAGGTCAGATTTAAGGTGTCTATAGTTATATGGTAGCCTTCAACTCATGTCCATCAATTTTGTTGCTCATCACAACTGACACTCACTAGCACTTAGGATTTCCCAATTGAGGTTTTTAGAATCGATCCTAGCTTACATGATGTAGGTTTTTGTTTTTATTCCTTTTCTCATTTGAACTTAATAATGTTGTTTGCATTATTTTATTTAGAGGAGTTGTATTTGATGATGTTGGAATTAAATGACCTTTGGCATTGCCATGTTTTTCAAAAGCTTTGTCAAACATATTTTTCTAAATTTTTGGTCTTGACATTGAAGAGGATGAAGTGCTTTTAGTTTGCTGTTTTTTATCCCTTTTAGTTATCACTACCCAAACAAAAGCCAAATTCTCAACTACAAAGAATTTGCTAAAACCCTAGTTAGGTGGAATAATTCCTTTTGTGCTTGGCCCTTGAAACTTCAATGTTTCATAAAACCCTTGAAGGGGCTATTTTCCCTTCTTATTTGGCTCCTCTTGGGAAATAAAAATGAAAGTTTGTTGTCTTCAATGATTGCCAATTTCCCTAAAAAATTTGAAGTATATGGAAAGTGTTATCATAACCCATACAATTGAATCAATTGTTGCGGACTATACAAGCAAGTTATCAAACTTTAATGTATGTTGAACTGCAAAAACTTTTCACCAACCTGTTCTCAATCCTTAGACCATACAAATGAAGATTAGTACTATAATTTTGTCGGATGAGCGTGTATAATGGGCTAAAAGTGTATCACATCAATAGTTGTTCCAAACTCTATAGTTGGAGATGAAGCACCAACCTATGTACTATATGGTAGGAAAATCACAAAAAGAGTATAGAATGACAAGGAAGAGTTGAGAGTTTTCGAATTGTATGGAGGTAACACCAAAAGTTGTACGATAGAAGATGGACTATTAAGGAGCCATATGGTAGAAGGCACATTTTTAGATGTAGACTGTATGGTGGTTGGGACCATATTTACTAATCGCATGATGCTATACAAATTTTTTGTGTCGAGTGTATGACATGACTTGAAAACCTTTCACCATCTTGTGAAGATTGTACAATGGAGGAAGAATTGACAAATGACTATAAAGGAATATGGTTATCTTTTTAATCCATTGAACAATGGAGAATTTTGGACAAGTGTATGAGAGAACACCATTTCCTTTTTTCGTTTGTAGTGTAAAAATCAAATAATGGTCATACAGATGTTGTAGAGGGTTGTTTAGAGATGTTTGGATTTTGACAATGTAATAAACATGACAACATGGGTCTTTTATAACATTGGTTAGGGAAACAACTTTTTTTTATGTTTTAAATTGATTTTTTTTAAATTTCATTAGTTTGAGTGGCATCTTCATCAATTTCTTGATTTTCTAAAGAGTTTGGTTCTTTAGTTGAAATGCCAAAATCAATCAAATGAATAGTTTCCATTCTTTGATAAAAAAATTAATATTGCGCCGTTCACATCGTCTCACACCCATTTCATCAAAATTCTCTAAGAATATTGACCCATTTTCTATTATTTCTTGAATTTTAAATGGTCCTATTTGAAACATTTTAAATTTACCTAGTTTTTTATCATGTTGAATTTTGTACTTGAGAAACAATGCACTAGATTCAAAATTGATTATTTGTAAGTTCTTGTCATGCCAATGCTTTCTCCTTTGTTTCTTCACTTTTGTTGATCATTGCTGCATTATTATTTGTTTCGCAGTCTATTCAACTATAGGAACTTTTCTTTCAACCTCTTAACATCTCTTAATTAGTTTTCCATTGCTATCTCTAGGCTTGGCATCATGTGCTCTATTGATATTATGGGTTTTTGATTGTTCATTAGTTGAAATGGCATGTGGCCTATAGCTACCTTATATATCATCTAGTATGCCAATAGTTGTTAATCCCAATTTATACTTTAACCTTGCTTAACTTTTGCATTACGAAGATGAGAATTTATTTTTGTGTCCTTAGTTTGGCCATTAGCTCTTGGCTAGTATAGACTTGAGAATGTGTGAAAGATTTTTAATTGACTTGTCATTAACATTATCACATAGTTTATGCAGTATCCATCTTGGTCACAGTTTTTTTTGGATAAGAATCCCAAATCTTGTAACCACTTGTTCATAAATAAACTGGGCTATGGTTTGTGTGGTGTTGTCTGGTAAGGATTTTTCCTGCACCCATGTTGTCATGTATTTTTTAGCCACTATGTATTTATACCCATGTATCTTTCTTACTTCAATGGACCAATAAAGTCGAATACCCATCGTTCAAATAATTCTTAGGGTTGAAATTGCCAAAGTGGCATAAATCTATCTTTAATGGCTTATCAATTCATTGATGTGTATCACATCTAACTACCCCATTCTCTAATGTCACTATGAAGTGTTGGCTACCATAGTCTAGCTATGAGAATATTTTGTGTTGAGGCATTGAGCCCTAGATGGCCACTTGCTAGTCCTTTGTGTACTTTAAGTACACGTCTCACTTCTTGTGTGACATATTTTTGTAGAATGTGATTGGGACCCATTTTATACAATATCTAATTGACCAATTGGAATGCCTTTTCTTTGAGTGCCAACATTATCTCTCCTATTTGCATGTTACTTTGGAAATAATGATGTAGACAAGTATTCCTTAATAAATTTGTACCATGATGGTATGACAACCATTCAAAAGAAGTGAGTGTCAAGAACGTCTTCATTTTCTTTTTTCGATGGTCTTCAGTCTTTATCCTTGAGAGTTGGTCTACTATGACATGGGTCTTTTTGGACTATACAAATATTTTGAATGTTAATTCTTGAAGTAACATTAACCATCTACTCACTCAACCTTGAATGATTTTTTTGTTTGCCAAATATATCAATACTTGATTGTCTACATAGAAGGTGAACCATGTAGCAAGTAATGTAGGAACTGTTTTACAAAATACATGATGTAGATGACTTCTCTCCCTGTAGTACTATTATTTCATTTTTCATTAGACAATAATTTGCTAGAAAATAACACTAGATGAACTAGTTCTTGGGGTCCTGAATATGCCAAAGTATCCCTAGTGGTAAAGTTGTAAGCATCTAGATGTATGTGGAATTCTTTATCCCAATCTTGATATGACAGAGTAAGGTAACTTATAATGGATACCAATAGTTCTTTGAATGCTTGTACTTACTCATCCAACCACACAAACAAAACTTCTTTCCTTGTTAATATGTCTAGAGGGTGTCAGACTTGGGAAAATATTTTAATGTAGAGTTGGTAATATCAAACATGGTCCAAGAATTACCTTATTCTCATGATATCCTTCCATGCTTCCATCTCTACAGCCACTTTGATCTTGTTAGTATTTGTTTTTAATCAAGAATTGAAGACAATGTGGCCAGGAATATTTTCTTGTGGCACCTTAAATGGAATTGTTTAGGATTTAGTGCCAAACATGCTACTCTACATAGTTGCATGCATTGTTTGAATGTCTTCAAATGTGTTTCTTAGTCATTGTAAATTGACCAATCATCCAAGAATGCTTTAAAATTGCCTATTGACATCTTGTCAAAAATATGCAGAATGATCCTTTGGAATGTAGTTGGAGCATTACATAGTTTGAATGTCTTTTAGTTGTCGCATACAATACATCTTCCACCATAAAATTGGTCTTTAACTTGTCTTTCTTGGCTATGCTTATCTAGTTGTAGCTAGAATAGCCATCCATGAACGAGTAAATTTCATGCCTTGATACTTCGAGGATGGAGTCTATGAATGAAATACAAAACAAGTCTTTAGTTGTGACCAAATTCAGACTTTGAAAGTTCATACATATCCTTATTTCTATGACTCCTTTAGTGAAATAACTGAAGTGACACCCAATCATTCATCTCTACTTCTAAGATAATCTTGATTTCTAGCATTTTATTAATTTCTTCTTGAACCTTTGTTGCATTGTTAAGGTTCATTTTGTTTGATATTTCTATTGGATAAGCCCCTCTTACCAAGGGAATCCTATGGAAATATAATTCTAGTGGCATTCCACTTAAATCCTTATACACCCAAGTGATGGTATCTTTATATTTAGTGGATTTCATGAATGCAACTACTTTCAGTATAGGATTCCAATCAGCTCTAACCAATATCACCATTGAACTTGCATCTTATCCTAGATTAACCTTCACTGTAGTGGGATTGATATTTCATGTTTGTTCTACCATTGAATTGATGAGCTCATGGATCAACCAACTTCACATTCCTTAACTTATATTCTAAAACATTAGGAGGAAATGTTGACATCAATGGTATAGTTTGACTATGATGAATTTGAGGAACTTGATTCCTCACTTTTTGTTTGATTCCTTAGATCAATTATGTATTGCCAACGCTTATTCTATATGAGTATTTTATTCTATTTGCAATTTTGTTTGGCTTTGGTTTCTATAAACCATCCTTGATCAAACAATGTATTGTATATTTTCTTATGTAATGAGATGGCCACAAATTTAATAAAAATGCTTGAGTTCAATGAGTACCATTTGAACCATTAGAGCTCCAATCACTTTGATCCCTTCTTGGATCACTCTCATTAGTTGAAAATTGGAGGCCAAATGGTTTGGTTTCTTAGACTTCTCCAAGTATCTTGTAAGAGTACATTTACACTAGGCTTGCCATCAATAATCAAATTAGTGAGATTCTTTCCAAGTATCTCCATGTGTATCATGGTTGGTTTCTTTTGCCAAATTGATTGTAAGTAATATGGGATCAATCACTTGATCTTTGCATAATGGAGGTTCTATTATTAGGTCCTTAGTATCCTCACTTCAAAGTGCTAGATGGGTTGTTGCATGTTCCTTCTCACCATGACTATTCATTGTACTGATTATGGCATTCCTTAAGTTGGGGATGCTTTTGAGAAAGTATGCCACTTTGATTGTTATAGTTGTTTGTAGTACTTTCTTTACAATAGTATTATTCAAATCTAGTTGTTTGGTTGTCATATTGACATTTGGATTGGATTGTTGGTGCTCCTTTTCCATGGCATGTTACACTTCTATGCATGCTTCAAAAAACCTTTTATTTTGTATGGTAATTTTGATATGTAGCCTTATTTTCTTGGGCTTGTGTTACTAATAGTACTTCATTTCATTTTACATGTCATGTAGATGCTCATACTTGGTTTCTACTTTGTATAATCAATGTCATCATGGTCTTTAGGTCTCCACTCTTTATAAAGCATTCTCGCATTGCTTTGAGTTTTTGTGCAATCTATTGTAAAGTGTCCCCATTTATTGCATTACCTTCATTGTAATACAGTGACATTTGGAGCCATATTTTATTTAACTTTGACCTTGGCTAATGGTATTATTTTTCCTTAGATTATTATATTTTTTTATTCTAATAGCCACTTGGAGATGCATTTTTACTATTTTGCAACTTGGAATGCGTTGTGGGTGGAGTAGGTTGTTCTTTTTGAGTAAAGAGCACTTGCACACTCCTATTGTTCAAGTTATATGAGCAATCCTTGGTTGAATGGCACATTGATTGATAAATTCCACATAACATATTTTTGAGACAGTTAGCCTTGTTGTGGCATTCAATCTTGCAATCTATGTGTAACTATTTTGGTTCCTTACTAGACGCCCCTTTATTTCTTTCAACTCCATCATTTAAAGAATATCTTTTTGTAGGGCTTGAATTGATCCTAGTTCACTATCATCACTTTCATTGGAACCATTGATATCTTCATTTTTTCTAGAGTGGGAGGACATCTTGCTTTCACTTTCAATGCCTATTGATCTATTATATGCCTTGTAAGATGAAGGTAGCACACTTTTTTGTTTTTGTTTTTGTTTTTGTAATGATGATATGAGTCCTTCAATGAACTAATGTTTCTTGAGTCCATTTGTGGGTCCTTTCTCCAATTTTACAAGTAGTTTATTGAGCCTATGGTTGTATGCTCTTACATTGTTGGGCTTCCCTTGTCTAGTATTGTATATTTTTGCAACAATCTCATTATCATCCCAAAGGAGCATAAACTCCTTGAAGGTTGTTCTCAATTATTCCTATGTATTTCTATTTGTTGGTTCAATATTTGAGTACTAATTGATTACATGCCTTGAGTTTTTATGCGGAATGCAAGATCTTAGGATAAGGATAAGCATGGAAAATTAGAAGCCTTGTGGTTAGGCCCTTATTTGGTGAGTAATACACATGGTGAGGATTCATACTTCTTTTAGAGCTTGATAGGTGAATTTCTTGAGTTACTAGTACATGAACAGTTCTTCAAAAGATACTTTTCATAAAGTATGTTCTCTTCCATGTACATTGTATTTTATGTATATTTTTTATATAGGTTTGGTGTGCTATGGTTTGGTTTGGTTTGTCTTCCCTGTCTAGGTTTGCTTCCTAGTTTTGATTCTCCATGTTTAGTCTACTTCACCAGAGATAACTGGAATCTTGCCATGCCTACAAGAAGCATGCATCCCCAATCTGATCCACTAGTGGAACCCTTCAAATTTTTTGTGTTCCCTTGATATTCATTCCATTATTGCTTGTTTTTTATTGTTCTTTCCATGGTTAGGTTTTATGCTACAATGTTTAGGGTTTATCAACCTTTCAAATAAAAGCCTTAACTCATTTTTCCTTGGGTACTTCTGATCTAATTCATCATTGACCTATTGTAGCAAGTCTCCATCCATCTAAGTTAACACTTGAGTTAATAAATCCATGTGTTGACTGTTCCCTTATGCATAGGATTACTGATTTGTCCCTTTGCATAAAAATCCTTTTATTATGATCTAAATTATTAACATTTCAAATGGTTGTTTTTCCTGAAATATTTTTCCCATTGTCCTAAAGTTTGGCTATGCCTTAATGTTTTATAAAGTCCTTTTAAACCATGTTACCTAGGCAACCCCATCTTAAGAACAACTTACGTACACATTCTAAATTGATCTACTTAAGTTGCTCCATCAAAAGCTTCCAAGGTATCATGCTTTGCCCTTGCAACACCAACTTCAAAATTGCGATGTGCAATGCCTTATTGTTTCCTTTGCATCACAAGCCTTCTTTGTATCATTATTTTCCTCTTAGTTGTTGGGTACCTTTGTGTGATATGTGATGCCTTTGCATCACATGTCTCTAGTGCATCACATTTATGTTAACATATGCTCAACCCTTTGCAGTGATATGTGATGCCCTTGCTAATCCTTCACATCACATGATGCTTTAACATTGTAGTTTGATATATACTCACCTACCTCTTATTTGCTAATCCTTCACATCGCATGATGCTTTAACATCATAGTTTGAGAGTATATTTTGTACAGGTGTCACTCTCATAGTGCATCACATACATCCTTTGTATCACAAATTACACCTATCAAAGGACATGGTTGTGAACCACAATCCTAGACCTGCACAAACATAGCAAACAAACACAATGTTAGATCAAATGCAAGTGAGAATCAAGATTCCCCATGAAATCCAATTATAATTGCAAAGATTATGAAATGAGATGAAGAACACAAACAAATATGAACAAAAGCTATCAAATCCTATTCAATGCAAATAAAACTCTTGATCCCATGGGGGAATTGGTGCCAATTATGTGTAGAAATTGGCCCTTTCCCAACTCCTTTGTAAGCTCTTTGATGATTTAATGATGGTTGAAGCTCTTTGATGAAATTTTGGCATAACTTAGCTATGAAACCATAAAATGATGAACACTTGATATGAAATGGATAAAATTAGCTCTCAATGTGAGGAGAGTAACTTTGCTCTAAGTTGTGGATGATGAATGAGAGGAAGAGTCTCTCATTTATAGATTGCTAAATGGAAGAATGAGAAATATTGAGCAATGTGGGATCATTCAACATCCAATGGCCAAGAGCCACTTGTCAAGATATGAATGGAGGAAGCTTGAGAACATTTTGGTGAATGTGCACAATAAATGATATTAGGTGGAATTTCAAATTAGTGAAATGACATGTAAGAGGGAAAAAAGAATGAAATAAATTCCACTTGGCTCAATGCACAAGGACATGTAAGAGGAGTGAATGCTTTGTTGGAAGGACAAATCCACTTGGATTTGAATTCAAATTTGAGGGAATATTCTCTATTATGCCATGTTGAGAGAAAATAGGAAATTTAATAAATCAAAGTAATTGATTTATTGTGCAAGTTGCATTCTCTAGAGGATGTGACATAGATTAAGATTAAATTAATCAAAGGTTAATTAATTTAATGAGAGATTAAGAGATGTGACAATTTAGACTTAAATTTATGCATTGATTTAAATCAAATTGAGAGGAAGGGCTTAATTAAATAAATGTTTTGATTTATTTAACTAAAGGGGATAATGTTAGATTAAATCAAATAAGTTTTAATTTATTCAATTTAATAAGAAGACTTTGGAGACTTAATTTAAATAAACTGAATTATTTAAATGAATAGAGGTAGAGGATTAAATTGATTAATTTAATCAAGAGAGGAGAAAGACCTAATTAAATAAATAAGGATTTATTTAATTAAGGGATGAAAGGTGATGATAAGTTGAGAGTATGATTCAGGATGAAACGATGTTAGTAATCAGGATCAAGTGTGTCAGTATATTTTCCATGTCTACAATGACAAGAAGCAATATGTAATGAAGGTATATTAAAATATTTCATCACACCTCCACAGTGCATCGTGGCTATGAACCGAAAGGATAAAAGGTGAAATGTGATGTGTAATGGGAAGATAAAGGATATTCTATAGAATATTCTTCACATCATTGTTTCATCCTAATAGCCCCATAACTCATTGGTGATATGTGATGGCTTAAGTTTCTTTTGATTGTGCCAACTCTTTACATCACATTTTCAATTCTTCCAGCTAAAGACCAAGGAGTGATATGTGATGGTTTCCAAAACAAAGATAATAGTGGGCAGCTATGTGTCAACTCCATAGCTCATCGCGTCTTTCCTTCACATCGTGACTTCATGTCCGAGGGATTTAAAGGAAAAGAAGATGTACAAAGTTTTGGAAGAATGAAGAAGGTGACCTTTGGGTTTGTTGTCATTGATACCAACATTGGTTGGTAATTGGCTAAGTAAAATGTGTGTCAATACTGATCCAATATTTTGGTCTAGAAATCCTTTCAGTAAAGGGAATTCTATGATTTTTTGATACGTTTCTCAAGATTGTTAGTTATAGGTTTAAACGAGCCTTCAACTATCATTGTTGATCCGGCTATGTAATCCAAGTGATAGAAGTTCAGTATTCTTTTGGCTGACAAGGTTGAGAACTGTTTGTACTTTTTTTGTTCCTTATTAGGTCCAGGTCGACCTAATGTATGGATGACATGTTTTGTTTTGTGCACCAAAAGGAATTTTTAATTGGGACGATAAGTCATTCTAAATTTTGTGTGTTGGCATTTAATTAGGTTGACTTAATTGATGAAGGAAGAAATGACTATGTATATATGTGTGTGTGATGGATAGAATAGATATAAAGACAGAGATAGAGATAGATATAGATACAAAATATGGTATGCGAGCGATGCGACAAATGAAATATTTTGAAGAGACTGATAATGATTGTATATCTACAACCAAGGCAAAATTTAGGTATTTCCAGAGCTTAATCAGAACTGATTTTTTCACTTTTTAGGTACACTTCTCCAGTTCATTTTTGGAAGTGAGCCATCTCTCTTTTTGTATCTTGGCTATAACCCATCTTTTGTATTCAGGTTGTGAGCCTTTCAAGGACAGTGCATCCTGGTAGTGAGCCTTATAATATCTTATGACCGGTTATAGTATATTGTGAGCTAACCCTCATTGTGGGCTTTCACTCTTTGGGTTTTCCACATAAAAATCTTGGTGTCAATGTGTTATGATCTCTTTTATGTTTTGGTTCATTTTTGTAGCTAGATGTGGATTGATAATTGTATGGTTAATAATTAATTTTTTTAGTAGAATACCGATTCACCCCCCTCTTAGTATTCAATGTATTCAACAATTGGTATTAGAGTTTGGTTCCTCTAAAAAAGTCTTATAGCTTGAGGAAGGTCCTAGAATTTGAATACATGGCTAACAAAAGCTATCTTGTTCCTCCAAAAGAAAACTCTGTATCTGAGGAAATCAATGTTGCACTTGAATAATTGGATAAAAGAAAATATGAGAAGGAAACTCTGAAAGGAACCTTGAAGGAAGAAAATGAATGCATCAGGAAGCTAAGAGAGTAGATCAAAAAGTTCAAGGAAAGGCATAGAGAAGTCAGTGATTAGTTGAAAAAGGATAATGAGGACATTACCAGATTGAAAGTGCAAGTAGAAGAAAAGAAACGAAATGAATAATTTCAAAAAATTGAGATTCAAAATAAAATTGATGAATGTACAAAGCTTGAACAAGAAGTGGTAACCCTAAGAGTTGATCTGGAAAAAGAAAAATATCATGAAGAAAGATTCAAAACTAGCTCAAGGCTTGATGAGTTGATTACTTCTCAGAAACCTTCTAGGGATAAAGGTGGTCTAGGACTTGAAGAAGGACAAAGCTCAAATACAAAACCTATTTCCATCAAAGTGGACAGTTAGAAGAATCTTCAAGGCAATACTTATCAAATCAAGAATCAAAGGAGCAATACCAGAAGGATTCCTACATGACAACCTAATGCTCAAAGGTGACCATCTTTGAATGGATTTTGTTTCTCATGCAATAAATTTATTCATAGAGCAACAAAATTTAGAAGTAGAATGAACCATAATAGAATGACTTGGAATATTCCATTCTTTACTGAAAAATGCTATGTTTGCAACAAGTTTGGACATAGAGCTACTGAATGTAGAAGTTAGATAATGATGAACAGGTTTAATGATAGTCGAAGGATTCAATCCTTTCAAGGCTAATATTACACATGCAATATCTTTGGACACAAGGCTAATCAGTGCAGAGCAAGGATGAATGAAAATTAGTTTGATCAAGGATATGTTGTCTGCTACACATGCAACAAACTAGGACACATCTGAAAACTGTGTAGGAGCAAAATTGGGAAGAAACCCAATCCAAAATAGAAGAACAAGTCTGTGAACAAAGTAGATCCTACTAAATTAAGGAAACAAATGGAAAAAATTTGGAGGAAAAAGGAAGAACCTAAGAAAAAGGATGAATCAAATACTCTTGTATCTGCATCCGGTGCAAATACGTCTTCCAAGAACTGAACACAATAATGGTTTCAAGGGGAGAAATTAGAGAAAAATATAAAAAAGCCCCCAATATATGAGGTGTCAAGTGATGAAACAAGAATATGTGATGTGAGTAATCATTTTGAAGGCATTGGAGAAATTTTTGGCAAAAAATAGGTAGATCTAGAGAATTGCAGAACCCTTTTTGGTTTGCAAAATACTCTCTAATGTATTTATCAACTTTTAAGGTTGGAGTGCATTAAATGTGAATTATGGAAAAATTCATAAGAAATAAAGCCAGAGATTAAGTTAAGGAAAATCACATTTGCACAATTTGAAAGAAGCATTGCAAGTTGAAGTGAGATTAAAAGCAATTCAGAGCATCGTACATTGAAAACCTAGTTCTATATAAGTAGAAAAGGTATTCTCTATTATCTAAACTCTATGGATTTTAAAGATGAAGGAACCTTTTTGTTAAGCTAATTCAAGATTGTTTGGGGAATATGGCCACTCCTACTATTATGGAAGTATCTGAGAGGCCCCAACCCAAATTTAGAAGATGTTCATGGAAAGTGTATGAAAATGAAACCATGGGTGCATTATCATGCATCCCAAGCTATGTTCTACCCATCAAGGATCTAAGAACATACATTCATGGGAAGCTAGAGTAATTCAATCATCAAAATATGAAGGATTTTTGGGACATTGAGTTGACTAGAGATGATCTACTAATTAAGGTGGAATATAAAAACCTAGTTCAAATGAAGTTGAACATTTGGAACTCGTTTCCAAACTTTTCCAGCGAGAGTGAGGAAAATTTTGTCAGAATGGCCCTCGACAGGGTTCATAGAAAATTTATGTGGGTAAATGAATCATGGGTTATCAACAAGGAGGCAATTTGAGTTGTAACTAGTCTTTGTGATATTGGAGCCATTCTAGTTCTAAAGGTAGTGAAAAGTCACAAGACTGATGGATGCTAAGTTTGATGGAAGATATTTAACTACAAAGTCTATTGTAAACCCTGCCATCAAGTATGTTGCCATCATGATTGGGCAAAAAATCTATTTTACTAACTGAGTAAATTCAGTTTCTACTATGAAAATTCACACTGCTTACGAAATGGTGGAGAATGGAAAATATTTTGATCTTTGTGATCAGTTGCTTAGGTTGCAACTTATGGAGAACCTGAATTTGAAAAAGGCAAAGAAGCATGTTTTTAAATTTGGCACTTTAGTTTTCTATTTGTTATTCTATTTCCTAAGGGATATATCGAGAAGAAAAGGCATAATTTGGAATAACACCATGCCAGTTGCTCATCAGATTTTTGACCATCTATGTAGTCTAGGAGATTTTAGGGTACAAAAAAATGCCCTAACTACTTTCTTTGTAGTATTTCAGAATGAAATGCATGAAAGAGAATGGATTCCAAGGAGTTTGGTGAAGAAGTATTGAAAGGAGATAACCTTTCTTGTGTCTATAGATTGAATGCATCATTGAGGGTGTGGAATCCAGAATTTGATGGATTGAACCATTGGGATATGAGATTGAAGAACAAATGGCAGGGAGGTATATTGAGATTCTATTGGCCAGTCCTAATGATCCTTTTGTACCTAGGCATGGTATATATGAGGAAAAATATACTAAAATACATCTAGAGGCTATGCATCTAAAAGAAGAAAGAAGGTTGAAGCTTTCTTCCAAGGTTGAACATATAATAAGGATGATATAAAATAGTTGAAGGAGGCCCTTCATGAAAGAAAAGAAAAATTTGTTGAACAACTGTCAAGACCCAAAAAATCAAGAAGACTATCTTCTGGTGCTACACCAGCACCTATCTCTGATTCTAACGCCCCTAGTAGTGCTAATGTTGTGAAAGGGAAGAGGAAAGAAAAAATTTATCCTACATCTATTGATGTTGTTACCCCTATTGGTCCTAGTACTAGGACATTTAAGAAGAAGGACATACCTATTGTTGTACCATCTACTGCTTCAAGAAGAAGAAGAGTGAAACAAAAGACTGACGATAAAAGAACCTTGAGTGATGTTGTTGAGGAAGAAATTGAAATTAGCTTAGAAGAAGAGCATCAATTGAAAAGAAACAAAATGGGTAGTACCTTCGATGAAGGAGCCAAAACCAAAGTTGAGATCTCTACAGATGAGGAGTCAGAGGAAGAGGATGATACTTACTGAATTCATCTAGATGCAAAGAAGAATGAAGAAGGCTCATTTGATCTTGTAGAGGACATGCCTAGATCTTCTCTGGTAAGTGATCATCCACCCTTAATTCTTGGAGCCTAAGTAAGCAATATGATTGAAAATGACCTTATGCCAACTAAGTGAGTAATATTTTTGGATAAACTGTGTGCCAATTTTTTACATCAACATTTCAGATCATACTCCATGATAAGCTTTTCATCCTGATGATGGATCATGGAGTATGATCCGAAACATTGATGTAAAAAATTGGCACATAGTTTATCAAGAAATCTTACTCACTTACTATCATGGACTGTGAAAATTGAATCTTATGCCAACTGTTGAGCTATATGATAAGGTTAATGATGAAGGGACAGAAACAATCATAAATACTTTTATTCAATACATAGTTATTTGTAATATAAATATGGGTACAATACAATAAAAAGTTACTAAAAGATGTGTGAAAAGAGTTAGTACTTAGAAGGCAAGATGCCTTAAGTGTTGAAGACAAGATAAAAAGTGAAGCCTTAAAATCCATTACTTTCACTTTTACAGAGATAGAAGCTACAAATCTGCTGAAAGAATGTTCTACATTGTTTAGAGTCAAGCAGAGAATTGACATGTTAATGACTAAGGAAGATGAATATATGGAAAAAGTGAGGAAAGAAACTCAGGATATAATCAGTCAAGTAGCAAGGAGCTATGGGGCAAGAACTAGTTATTCATCTCGCACTGCTCAGGCACAGGAACATGCTACCATTGCATAAGTAACAAATAACCTAGTCTTGGAGACTATTGATGAGATACTCGGTGCTTCAAAGACCCCTGCCCCTCTAACTGACATAGAAGAAACTACCAAAAAAAGGTCTAATGATCATCATAAAGATCATTCCAGTGATAAGAGAGAAGAACATAAAGAATCTACCGGGAATAGCGAAGAGAAAAACAAAGATGAAAGTGAAGGGAGAAAGGAAAAAATAATAATAATGACAAGGATGGTGAGGATAGAAGGGAGAAAAAAAATAGAGATAAGTCCTCTAGAAAGTCATCCGGAGAAGAAGAAGAAAAAGAGAAGGAAAAAGATGAAGAAAAAAAGGAAGAAGAAAAAAGAAACAAGAAGACAAGGAAGCCAATCTAGTCGAGAAGAGAAAATGAGAAATTTCCAAATGCCCTGAACTATCTAAGCCATCTGGAGAATCATCTGGAAGTACCCTTAAAGGTCTTCTTTCAAGGCAAACTGTATTTCAACATGTGCTTCCACCACATCTAATCAAACTTCCATCACACCCAGGTTATG
Source organism: Sequoiadendron giganteum (assembly GCA_007115665.2). Classification (NCBI taxonomy): domain Eukaryota; kingdom Viridiplantae; phylum Streptophyta; class Pinopsida; order Cupressales; family Cupressaceae; genus Sequoiadendron; species Sequoiadendron giganteum. The sequence continues at coordinate 394,678,894 of CM021107.1, forward strand.
TGGACTTGTGAAAGATTGCAGCCATTGATAGAATAAAACTAAGTGGCACTTTTCTTAGCTCTGCCACACAAGAAGTTATAGAATCATATAAAAAGGAAATGAGTTGATAAATGAAGCCATCAAAGCTTTACAGGAGATAGCCCCTGGTGTTACAACAGATAACTCTTTAGCTCCAATTGAAAATTTGAGGGTTATAGTTGATTCATTCAAAGAGTACACATCTAACCTCAAGGTATAGACTGCAAAAGAAGTGTAGTTGAGTCTAATAGAGAAAAGACTATTGTTTTTGCAAGACAAGTGTACAATTGCGCATGAAAAGGCTTTGCAAACTTTGAAAGAGGTAAAAGAATGTGATAAAGAAGCCTAGCTACTATTTTTTTACTACATGAAGTGGTCAGAAGCCACTCGAGGTATCAAGGACTTAATGGACTTGATTGAGTCTCAACTTATAGATGCTTCCAAAGATTATAAGATTGCAAATGATAGAAACTATTTTAGGTGGGTTTCTATTGCAGATCTTCAAAGAAATTTTTTCATCCTACAGAGGCTAAAAGAAGATGCTATGAGATGGTATTCCCAGCTTGGAGACCTGGTTATGTCCAAACATGTCTCTATATCAAATGCATTGATGGAAGAAGAAAAACTTGAGAAGATGAACATTTCTCCATCCACTCCAAAAGAAGGAGAAGAATTCCCGACGGTATTAGAATATCTGCATAAAACTCTTTCCATGGAAAAAGGAGTTTGGGATGATGGAAATCCTACTTGGGAAGTGATTCTCAAGGAGTTAAAGGTTGCCCCCAGTTCCTATTTGAAGTTTCTTTTCCTAGTCCTTTGTCCTTTATGTCAAAGGGGGAGAAGAGGAGAAGAGGAGAAGAATATGTATAAAGTATGTTATGTCTCGTACATATGTTAGGGGGAGTTGAGCATAATATTTTGTTTTGAAGCATGTCTCATTTTTGGCACATGTTGCCATCAATGACAAAGGGGAAGATTGTTGGAAGAATGAAGAAGGTGACCTCTGGGTTTGTTGTCATTGATGCCAACATTAGTTGGTAATTGGCTAAGTAAACTACATGTCGATATTGATCTGGTATTTTGGTCTAGAAATCCTCTTAGTAAAAGGAAATTCTATGAGTTTTTGATATGTTGCTTAGGATTGTCAATTACAAATTTAAACGAGCCTTCAACTATCATTATTGATTCAGCTGTGTAATCCAAGTGACGAAATTTTGGTATTCTTTTGGCTGACAAGGTTGAGAACTGTTTGTACTTTATGTGTTCCTTATTAGGTTTGGGCTGACCTAATGTATGGATGACACATTTTGTTCTATGCACCAAAAGGAATTTTGAATTGGGCCAATAAGTTATTTCGAATTTTGTGTGTTGACATTCAATTAGGCCAACCTAATTGATGAAGGAAGACATGATTGTGTATATATGTGTGTGTATGATGGAAAAATTAGATATAGATATAGAGATGGAGATAGATATAGATACAAAATATGGTATGCGAGAAATGCGATAAATAAAATAGTGTGAAGTGATTGATAATGATTGTATATTTGCAACTAGGGAAAAATTTAGGTATTTCCAAAGCTTGATCATAATTGATTTCTGCACTTTGTAGGTGCACATCTCCAGTTCATTTTTGGCAGTGAGTCATCTCTCTTTTTGTATCTTGGTTATAAGCCATCTTTTGTATTCAGGCTATGAGCCTTTCAAGGATAGTGTGTCCTAGCAGTGAGTGTTGTAATATTTTATGACCAGTTATAATATATTGTGAGTTAATCCTCACCGCAGCTTTTCTCTCTTTGGGTTTTCCACATAAAAATCTTGGTGTCAATGTGTTATGATATCTTTTATGTTTTGGTGCATTGCTCCAGCTAGATGTGGATTGATAATTGGATGGTTAATAATTAATTTTGTTAGTAGAATACTAATTCACCCCCCTCATTATTTGATGTATTCAACACAAAGGACATGTGACAGCCATTGATCTTGTTTTAAAACAATTAGATCGATGGTTAAAATTCAAATTTGAACAACTATTTGTCAAGAGCATCCTTTTCACTCGAGCGAGTTGTCTTATGCCATTAATGTAATATCTACAGAATCCAAAGGACCATACAACATAGAATTATGTAGTTTTTCATTATTTCAATGAGATTTTGAAGACAAAGACTCAAGTGGAATCAAAGGCACAAAAATTCAAAAAGTAGAAGAAGCTAGGGTTTTCCCGGGTAAGTTGATTTTTTCTTCTTGTGCATGAATCTTTCTTAGTAAAAGGGAAAATTAAAAGGGGAGGTTTCTAGTAAAATTGAGGTTTTCTAAATTAGAGTTTTTCACTGCAATTTGGTGTGTTGTGTCTTCAAATAAAATTTAGTTGTCCCTAGGTGAATTGGGAGGTTTCTTAAAAGGGTTTTCTTGCTTGATTTTAGTCGAAGAATTTGTATAATTATGCTAAAGTAGTGAGTAATTTAGAACCCTGGTTTTAATACCAAAAATTGTGAAACCCTAGTTTGATATAGAATTTTAAAATGAGTAAATCCGGTGAGCCTTCTAAGGTGAATCCTAAAGCCAAAAGGGACAAAACCAAGATAGGAAATCCTAAACCAGAGGTTTTAGAAACTCAAACAAAAACCAAGGGTGTCAAGAGGGATTATGCTCAATTCCTAGAGGATGATTAATTGGAGCTTTTTCCTGGAGCTAAGATGATTGGAAACAGGGCTACACGAGAAGGTATTCTAACAAACCATGTGCATGATTGGACTAGAGGAATTGGAGAAGTTGTGTTGCCACAATCTGGTTGGTAGTTATTTTTATATGCATACAGACATAGTTTTGCTCCTCATCCAACATGTCATTTGTGGACTTGTGACCTTGGGAAGCTCATTGTCCCAAATATGTTTGTGGAAGTGGAGTTGATAACAGAGATAGAAAAAATTCTATGAACCAAAAGAGAGAGATAAAATGTGACAAGGGAGCCCTACTACTAGACATCTCTAGGAGCCAGATTATGGAGGTGTTTCAGCTCAACCCTTCTACCATCATTTCTATTCATTTCAATGCCTTGTACCAAGAATATAAATGAGACAAGTATGGGTATAGACACCATCTATTGCCAAGGCATAGGAGAAGATACTTGGGGAAGAGAGATGTGTGGTTCACCCCAAAGGAAGTGGAGCCCTTTTGTTGTAATGAGTTTGAGGATTAGTTCAAGAACACCTTTTATGGTGTATGTTAGGTTCTTGGGAGGAAGTATGATCCAAAGATGCATGTTCCTCTTATGGTCATGGTTATGGATATCCAACATAAGAATTCAAAAAGGGGTTTTGATTATGCCACCTATCTTGTAGATGAAATCCACAAGAATGTAGTGGATTTGAAAGAGACAAATATTTATTATTTTCCACACTATTCTTCCCTTCTACACATGATATTATGGATTGGTCGAAAGGCCTAGAAAATATCAAGAAATTAACGATGACAGATGAAATTAACGATGACAGATGAACAAGTTAATGACCTACCTATGCATATGTGGAATAATATATGGGGATCAAAATTTCCCAAAGTTAAATTATACTGCTTTTTGTGATAGTTTAAAAATGGGAATTTTGGAAAATTTGGCTGTGAAACCCGTGTACAAAATTTCTAGAAATATCAAGGAAATTATCAATCCTTCAGAGTTTAGGGAAGGAACAAAATTGGACCATAATTAGGAAGATTGGTACCTCCACTCCCACTACACTGTGATCAAATTTTATGGATCATTGGTGCAAACTCATTGCTTGTTAGTCTATGTTTTAGGTAGATTAGTTTTTATGGAAATATGTGCCAAATGGATGCCATGGACAAAGAGAATTTCAAGGTCTCAAAGAAAGGATATTTTGTCCCTACTCAGTTTTCTTACTCACAATTTAAAGTCACCTCAAAGGAGGGACTTGATAATTTTTCTCTTATGTCAAATAATTACAAGATGAAAGTGGAGAAGGTAAGAAATTGTGACCTCGAAGCCTTTGTTGACAAGGAAAGAAAGAACAAGGGTAGGTCAGGATTTTATCACCACTTTTTGTACACTGAGGATGTAATAAGAAATATTCCATCAGATGCTACTATTGAGTAAATGAAAAATCAATGTGTTCTTATTACAGATGTTGAAGCAAAAAGAATTCAGTTCAACCCTCTTTATGTTAGTTGTTATACCCAAATTGAGGAACAATTCAAAAGGGATATGACAATGTTGGGTGCTCTAAAACATGGAACCTTTTATGACAAGGTCTATCATGTTGAAGAGGCTAAAAGAATTGCAAAAGAGGAGAAAGATGCCAAAATAAGGAGCCAAGTGGCTCAATCATATGCTCAAGGCCCCTCAATTCATCCCATGGAAATTGAAGAGAGACCTAATGTTGACCCACTTGTTGATTATGTTGATATAGAAGGTGGATTAGAAACAATGGAGGAACAATCTACAAAACATGTTTCTAATGAAGAAGAGGTGAAACAAAAGGTTCCCCTCCCCTATTATTAATTATTTCATGGATTCCCCTATTCCTGAAGAAGGAAATGCTACAATTTTCTATGATGACAATTTTGTAGATGATGAAGATGTGTGGATCAGGGCATGCAAAGAATTCGTGGGTGATGACTCCTTTATTCAGACCAAATAATTCAAGGAGTTTGTTATACAATTGAAAAGAAAGATATCAAAGACATGATTGAGAAGGTAAAGGAAGGAGTTGATCCTTCACTTCATGAAGATTTTGAGAAGTAAGAAGAAGATAAAATAATGCAAGAGATTGTTTCTATTACTCTTGTTGATGGTAGGAGATTGGTCAAGAGTAGTGGAATTATTTTATTGCCAGGATGAGATCTTACTTATTCCATTTCCTTGGACACAATAAGAAATGAACTTGATACTTTTATATCATAAGAAAAATATGATAACAAGGTATTTGGCTCTTGCTTTAGCCTTAGGTTACATACTTTAGCAATTTGGTCAATGGCACCAAATACAGGGAATCCAAAACTTATCAGGCTAGTGGGAGACATCATTGGAGATGTTGTGGTTAAAAGAGCTTCAGAGATTACTCCAACAAAAGTAGCAAAGCTCATTGTACATGCAACCATGCTAAGTGCAAATACTGTTGTGATGTCACAAGAGAGATATGATGTGTTATTGGATAAGCACAATAGATTGTTGGATGAATATAATAAGTTGAAGTCCGCCACTGTAGTTAAAGGGAAATCATCACAAAAATCCTTGCCACCTTCCACTTCCACACTAGAGTTCTCTACATAGGACAGAGAGACGTTGTCTCTTATAATCTAAAGATTGAAGGAAGAATTGAAGATAGCTAGAGAAAATGAAGAAAAGAGTAAAGAGGAAGTTGGAAAGGTTGTGATTGATTTTATTTATGATATTTTGGGCCACAAAATTTCATTTATTTTGCATAAATTGGATAATGTATGGAATGTTTATAACAACATTCATGAGGCATACAAGAAGCACTCCCAGGTTCAAGAAGCTTTTCAGAATACCTGGATCAAATGGAGTACAAGGGCATAAGCTTTGACATAAATGATGTCAGGTATGGAAAGTGATCTTGAATCTCCCACCAATGTACCAAAATTGATAAAAGCAATCGGATTGATTGGGGAAATTTCTGTTTTTCAAAGTAAGCTAGATATGTAGCTTAAAAATAAGATTAAAATGTTCAAGGATATGGAGCAAGATGGTATGCCTCAAATTCTAAATGAGGTAGGAGAAATGAAGGGGTTTATTGAATGGAAGGATTAGTTTGGGACAATTATCCCATCATTGTCATCTTTTATTTATAGGGAAGGGAAAGTAGAATTTTCTCAATTGAATAATTCTTTGGATGAATTATTTAAAATGGAGATAAATTTCGATTCCTTTGTAAAAGAATCTAGAACCATCATGGATGCAAGATACAATTCTAAGGTGTAGAAATTATTTGAGGTTCTATGGCCAAGTGAGGAGTAGTACAATGCATGGCTTGAAAAGTTTACAAATTAAGCCTTTGATGAAGAAATATTTAAAGATTGCTTCCTCTCGGTTTGAAAGTTGTTGATGTTAGAATGTTGATGTGGAAATTCTACTTCAATTTTCCTTTTTATGCTTTATGTCCTACAGTTTGGGAGGCACGTGGAAAAGGAGTCAAAAAGAATATTAGGTTCATTTCCCAACCATCTCCTTCAGTGAAAGGACTTTTGGAAGGTGAGAATATATTCACCAACAAATGGAAAGAGTCTTTGTCTTATATGGAATATTCCCCCACAGTTTGCAAATATAACCATATTTTGAAGTGTAATTGAAAACTATCAAATGGGTATATGACAAGTGTCAATTGGCCTGAAGCTTGTTGGCTCCCTTGTTCTTTAAAATGGAATTCAAGGACATTTACAAGGTTGTGATTTATCTCCTATAGAAATTTTACAATGCAAGGACAAAGAAATAAAAGCCGAGTCTTATTTTAGGATATTGAGTCTATATTTTCTATAATTTTAATGTTGTATAACAATACTAGCATTTAAATTCAAGAATGGCATAATTCTGAAGCCATTTATCTCCTTGTGTACAATCTTTACATGAATTATCAATTAAAATGATCAAGGGTATTTCAATTGATCTTCATGGTGTTTCCTATGAATGTATGATTTTTTCTTTGTTCTAATTCAAAGAATTGGTTTTAAAATTACTTTGATAGAATCATAGATTTGTGTAATCTGAGTGTAGGGATTTGATAAGTAGTTTTGGTTCAAAGTTTTTGAGTACAATGCTGCAATGCAGTTTTGTAGTAGCTCTATAATGTTACGATTAAATATTGTTATACTCAAGGATTTATGTTAAATTTGACTCCATACCCTAGGGTATGGTACTGGTCTGTTATTTGTTTCTAAATTTGCATTCTCTAGGATCTCTCGCACCAATCAAAGAACAATTATCAAATTTTCATTTCAATTGAAGTATTATTTCTTGAAGTTTCATGTTGAAACTTGCATTCCCTTACTTTGAGTGTTAACTGCTTAAAGATGTGCCAAGTCTTTAAAATTCTTATATATCAAGTAGTAATTATGGGAATGAATCTATTATTTGTAATGTGTGAGATGAATTGGCACACACAATCTTGAACACATTATGTGGGATCACCCTCCTAGGTCTTGCATAGCCCAAAGTGTAGGAGGAAAGTTGTAAATTTCACTCATGGTTGGTCAATCCCTCCAAATAGCTGACCATTAGAAGATGGAAATTCCATAGGTTATTTGTGAGATTAGTTTGGTATTTAAAAGACACCAAAACATTGCTCTCATAGGATCAAATCTCAATTAGATTGGTTGGAGGAGTAGTAGGAACAACATAACCATCTTTGACAAATTTCCAAACACCAAACCCTAAAGAGGTTAGATGAGTTTCCATCTGATACTTCCAAAAAGTGAAATTAGTTCCATCAAACCTAGGCACCTTGAGAGATTCCTTTTATTCCATCTTAGATCTACCTCAAGTTGTTAAAATACTTGTAAGGAACCAAGCTCTAATACCAATTGTTGAACACAGATTGAAATACTGAGAGGGGGGCTGTATCAGTATTCAAACAAATTTAAAACCCTTCAAATCAAGCTAAAACTTAAACTTTATAGCACATGTAAGAACATGAAAGATAGAAAAAATGCACAATAACATGCAATAATATATGTACATTGAAAACCCCAAAAGGTTAAAACCATGGTGAGAAAATATACTAAGAGATATTGTCATAATCCAACCTCATAAATGAATCACAATGAAAACTTTATTTTAGGGCTACAACACAAGGAAGCTACTACTCCTTGAAAAGGTTTTAGGGTCACTCCCAAGGAAGCTACAACTCCCTACAAACTTTGTTTTAGGACTACAACCCAAGGAAGCAACTATGCCCTGAACTGAGAACAATCTCAAAAAAGATTATAGCATGACAGTCCTTCTACTATCTAAATCTGAAAATGAAGCTCAATCCTTTTGATGATTATAATTCCTCTTTTTCCCTTGTCTTTTGATAATTATAATTCTACTTTGACAACTTCTACAGCTTCTTCAAATGTCTTCTCTATAGCTTATTGGAAAACTACTTTTATCCTTCAAGAAGGTTTTCCTTTAGCTCACTTCCTCCAACAATTAGTTAGGCACACTCCTCACTTATCTTATATCACAAAAATGTCATCAAGATGAGTTCAGATAGTTTATCCTTCAGATTCTTACATAAACATCATAATGCATTACACATCATTGAATCTTCTTTAATTGATATGTGACCTAGATCAACTAGGTTTATAATTTATACATGGCATTACATTGATTGCATTACATATGTTAGCCTATAACAAAAAATATTATAATTACAAGTCAGCCAAAGATGAACAACAACATGAAACATGTAGAGGGAAAGACATAAAATGAACTACACAAAACACCAAGAACGGGAACATGCCTTGTCGATTCTAACACACTTAACCTGGTTCTAAACACTCTTCACACCAATGGCCTTCAATTAAAAACATCCACATTCTTTGCACATTCAAAATAGGTTGGCCTTAAGCAAGAAAATATGAAACTTGTAGCATATCAGCCATTACAACATGGTGGTACTCATGAATGATTAAAGATTACTTACACTTCACCCAGATGATTCAACATAACCCATACAACACCTTCAAATTCTTATTAGACTTTGCACAACCAATAACTTGTGGCACACACCTTCAACATACTTTAGTCGGCTAGGAAAAAACATAACCCAACAACACCTTCATTCCGGACTACAACTTGTTTTGGGGAAAATACAAAAAACTATGCGGAGCAATAAAAAACATCACAAGGTCTTTAGGAACACTCTCATACAACTCTTTCACAACTTCATGCATCAACAAGTTGGCACAAGCCAACAGACATAGAAACCAACCATCGAACAATACAATCCTAAACTCTGTCATATACAACTTTCTCTAGGAAAGACTAATGACATGAAACTTTGGATATAGCACCTTCACAACATGTTGAACTTAACTTCTAATCTACATAAATATCTTTGCAAACATAGAGTAATGTAGAGCCAAAATTCACACCTCTGTGAGCATCCTCACATGAACAACAATGTCAACAAACTATCACTTACAAAACACTTTTTTGGTAATCCAAACAACATGAAACTTGGACCATGTACGCTTTAATAACATATGAATCTATCTTCCAATATGTAGGAGCAAAGAATCAACAACATAGAAATGAGGAGCATCTCTTAGAGACTCTAGCACCCAAATAGCCAGACTCCAACACTGACAACCAAACTCACACAAGTTACTTACACTTTTGAAATCAATGACAACCAAATTGCAACATATTTTTCAATCAAGCATCTTGTGAATAAATTTGTGTCTACTCATATGTAAGGAATTTCATCAACCATATTTATCTTTGAAAGCATAGACAAACTTTGATAATTAAGTGATCTTGGAATACTTTGATGTCACAAATTAGTTGTATAGGAATGTGTAGCTATGTAAGTTGTGTTGTCTATAGATGTAAAAAATTATATATTTCATACTATCAATTCATATAGCCATAATTTTGAATCTATCATTAATGTTCTTTGTTAGACATTTATCAAAAAAATCTCCTCATTGTAACCATGTTGAGTTATTCGATTTACTTAGAAGATTTTATTGTTAATTTAGGTACAATATTCACATATACATGTTATTTCTAATTCCTTGCCATCATGTCCTTTCATTGGAATGGAACCTATCAATTTCATGTGAACTATCATCACCAAGAAATATCATTACAACTTTCACAATTTCTAAGGAATCAAAGATATTTTATTGTACATCATATGTTGCTTATCCCATGAGTCAATACACCATATGCTATTTGAATTTTTTTGAGTAGTTGAGGAGACTATTGATATATTTTTACTATAATCTCCTTCTTAATAATAAAAAATATATTTTCATCTTTGATAAAGATTTGATTGTCTCTCCTACATATGATTTCCTAGGCTATTGATCACTCTTATACCTTTCTTCTCAATAATTAGATGTGATGGATTTTTTCCTTCTATAATTGTTCCTCTAATTCCTCCATTCATTTTACTTCTTCTTGAAAATTCTACCTTTATTGATTCCTTTAACTTTGATTATTTCTTTGTGGATGTAAGAGTCAATATAGAATTCTCTAAACCTTACAAGATTTGACTATGCATTTAGCCACCCAAGATCTAGGAGCTTCAAGGAAAACACAAGAGAGATCAAATATGAAAGAATAATTTTATTCTATCACAAGATGCAAATTTACAATATGATTATGTGATGGATTCATGATGGATTATATAATGGATTAATAACACAATGATAACCCCTTGTTTATATAGGCCAAGGTGAGGCATAGGACTATATAAAATTATGACATGTATCTTGATCTTATGAATTGAGACATAAAGTGATAAGTATCCTATGTGTACCCTAAGTAAACTTATTTGAGCTAGTGTGAATAGGACCTAGATAGTGAAATAATTAGGTAAAATAGGTCTCACTCATACCATCAGTGGATTCCCTTGAGTTTATTGTCTTTGATTTTGGTATGATTTATCTTGGTTGCAATTCTTATATTTTCCTCCACCCAAAAATGTTGTGAACTCTTCTTAGACTTATTTATAAAAAATTTAAGCCTATATTCTTCATTTAACAAAGCTTTATATACTTCTTCAAGTTTTATAAATTATCAAATTTTCCAATCTCTATAGCAAATCAAATCATTTCAAAAGACTCAATTTTAGACCAAATCTATGTATGCATCAATTATTTTTATTGATTGTAATTCTTATATTTTCCTCCACTAGTAAATGTTTGTGAACTATTTTTAGACTCATCTATGAACTTTTTAAGCCTACCCTCTTCATTTAACAAAGCTCTATATACTCTAGTTTTATATTGTCTATTGACTAGGAAAATCAGGGTGAAGGGCATGAAATCATCGATAGCAACAACAAAATATCTAAATCAAGCCCAAAGATACCTAATCTACAATGAAGCACCAGATGACAATTGAAATCACAAAATAAAGCAATATACCTCAAATTCAATGTCAAGATTGATTCTCCTTCATTTCTCTTCTCAATTTTTATGCTTTCTCCTAGCAACCAAGTGTGCACAAGTTGTAATAAGCTCAAGAATGATAGTGATTGAAAAATCTTGAAGAATGTGGTTGGATTAGAGTGAGGTTGAATTCTTTCTTTTATAAAAATTTGGATCAAATGAACAGTGTAGATTAAGAGGTGCAATCATTATTATCAATGGTCAAGATTGCTTGAGATAATTAGATTAATTAGTTAACTCAATGACATGATAAGTAAAGTGAGCTAATTTTAGAGTTAACTAATTACATGGATGAAGAAGTAGAAGAAAGAGTGAGTTAGATTTTTGCATGAGGGACTACTAATTAAGTATTATTGAATGTGCAAAGTGACTAAATAAATAAAATGAATAGTTTCATTTATTTAGAGAAGAGATGAATTTAGATAAATTAAATAATTGAAATCATTACTTAATTTAGAGGGTGATGTATGAATAATTAAATAATTGTTTTAATTATCTAATTATAGAGAGAATGAGATAATTGATAATTAAATAATTAAAACAATTATTTAATTATAGAAGGAAAAGGATAATGAATAATTAAATAATTAAAATAATTATTTAATTATAGAAGAAAGTGAACGATAAATGAATAATTAAATAATTATAAATAATCATTTAATTATAAAAGAAAAGTGAATGGATAATTAAATAAATAATATTTATTTATTTGATTAAATTAGAGGAATAAGATAATTAGTGATGTAATTAAATTTATTTAATTAATCAAGGAGGAATGAAGGTAAAGTGAATTAAGTAATTAATATAAAATCATTTAATTAATAGAATAATATGAAATGAATAAATAATTAAATAATTAAGAATTATTTAATCATGTTGAAAATGACAGTAATTAGTATAAAAATGTTGTTCATAGGCTTGAGACATTTTCATTGTCTGCATTTTCAAAGTTTTCAATTAGCTTTAATGTGCATATGAAATAATTATACTCATTTGAAAGGTTTTAAATCAAAAAATATATAACTTTTAATTCTTCATATTTTTCCTTCATCACTGCAGGTTAACTTCTCAAATTCTTCAACTTTACAATTTGAATGTTCATGTTATTACTTCACTTTTATACGAGTGAATTTCATTTTAATATCCATGATTTTTAAGTTGTTGGTTCTTTCATACTATAGTGTATTTTCTATTACAAGTAACTAATGTTTTTAGCAACCTTGTCTTTTATATTACTATGTATTCTTCCCTTCAACAAATTAACTTCTCAAAGAGTTTCTATGGTTTCACTATGCATAAAGGGGCATCAAAGAATAATTTAGTCATGGTTGATTTTGTGTCATTTGATCATCATATAATTCTATGATCTAATGATGTATGGGGATTCTAATAAAAAGAATTTAAAGTATTGTGCTAACATATTTTCATTGGTCTAAACCTTTCAGTTGGCAATTATTTTACTTGCTAAATAACGCAGCTTGTGGTGGGACCCACATGTTGCCCTACTACAAAGAAAATCATCTACCAAAGCCACATGATGAGATAACGAGACTTTATGAAAGAATAAAAAAAATTTCAATAGGTCTTACCACAATCCATCTAATCAAACACAAAGAACTTAATCCAACAATTTGTGGGTATTGATTCCTATCTTTAGTATTTATTACTTGCAATAATATTTTGCAACTAAGTTCTCAAGCTTGCAAATCCTATATGGCTATATAATATTGTTCCTATTCACAAGAGTCCATATTATTTAAGTCTTAAATGACCACTACAATAAAAAAAATTGCCTTCCTAATCTATTCATCATTCATGGCTAATCACTTCTATACAAAATCTTCATCTATAATAAAATAGTTTACCTATCCTAATATGGACTTCACAATGCACAAGTGGTGGAATTCATTGTATATGCACTATAATCAAGGCCCCTTGATTAATCTTTAAAACACTCAAGGTGTTGAATTGAAAAAAAGGGACAAGATTTATGTATAGATTATGGACTTCCCATCACTAACTAGTAACTTCTCAATAAGATTTGGAGGGAGGTTCTGACATAGGGTCACAATATTTCTACATATAATTGCATGCATGTCATTTTGAATTTTAGGACCTGATTTGTATAGTTAAGACATTGAGCTTGATATGTAGAACTTCTTCTCATAACTTTTATACCCAAGATAGGGGAACCTATATAGGATGTCCAACATTAATCTTTGTTGCACCATATGCAAACTTAAGGTTAAAACTTTAGATATATGTGCCAATTTTATAAAGGAAATGGCCAACACTAATCTAACTTTTTAATTTGAATCAATAGAAAGTGACATATTTTAAATTTTGAAATGATTTAAATTAATAAAATATAGAATTTTAGTATATTTTATGTTTGTGTTTAAAATCCTAATTTTTATTTTATCAAATTAACACTATAATTTATTAGTTAATATAATGTTAAAAATGAGGTTAAGTAAGACCCCACATTTTTAATAGTAAATTTCATTTTTTCTTCAATTTTTTTCATAGTTATAACTTGAAACTCTAGTGTATGGATTAATCTTTTCCTATTTTGATAAATATAAAATTTTAGATAAATTTTGAATGTCTCTATATTGAAAACATAATTGTTTTGATGGAACTCCACTTTTTGTCTTAGGTATTTATTGGAGATAAAAATATATATCATCTCAACATAGAATATCTTGTAGAGTGCATCATTTTTTTTCAAAATTTTAAAATAAACTTTTGTATTTTTATTGGGAAAACAAGCAACCTTATATTTTAGTGTTGATGACCTAATTTAAGTAAAAATAAAAAATAAAAATTATAAACTCTAATTTCAATATTAAAAAAACTACTTTTATATATCTACAAATGGGTATTTTTTTTAATAAAATGTTATCTACATGAGTAGAAGTTGTGAAAAGATTAATATTTTTAAATATTTTTTTTAGTAAATTGGCACTGAAGTGATGTTACATATGTATTTAATAGACACTTTCAACTAGAAACATTGTGTTCAAGATATAATTTACTTGGAATGAATCTAGTTATAATATATTTTTGATAAAAAATAAATTTTAGTTTAAAATACCTAAATTTAGTTATTTTAATACGTTGGCTTGAAGTGGGAAGCATATTTGAACTTCCACTCCTAAACCATATTGAAACATTAATATATGAGGTTTATACTCATGGATTTTTTATTTAGTATTTTATGTGTGTGTGTGTGGTATTTACTTGATTTATTGTTGATCATAATGTCACAAATTAAAAATATCTATTAGGGTGAATATGGAAATATGTTACAGCTTATGGCCTTTTAATTTTTTAATTTTCTCCCCTTTTCCTTCATACATTCTAGTTGTAGGATAGACTAGATAAGGAGACATCCTTGTAATCATAGATATTAATTTGTCAATTGTGTCCCACACTTGTAAATATGTCAGTTATTGTTGGTCTCATATGATGCATCTATGTATTAGAACTAAACACACTTTCACCTTGGCATGTCCAATGGAACCCAATTTTTTTAAATCTTATCCTTCATCCTAAGGAATTAATTGAAAGTTGATCAAGTTTGTGTGTTTCCTTGGCCAATAAGTCTTCATTACGACCCCACAACTCTATCTATTCTAGCCCCTTGGCTTTGTCCCAAGATGATGGCCATATCATCATCATCACCTAGAATTTTTCCCAAATGAAACACTAGAGGCATTCAAATTTCTCCTATCTCGCCCAATGTATAGGGGTTATACCACATTCACCCTTACATTCTCTCCCACAATTCACCAAAAAAAACCTTATAAATTCAACTAAGCATTTGCATTATATAGTGAAGCATTGTATAGTATACAATACTGGTAAAGGAAGTATTGATTTAAGACTCCTTATTACATCATTTAAAGGTAAATATTTTTACTAACTTATTTATTCTTTTGTTCCTCATTCAATTGGTGATTATAATCAACTAGGTTAAGCCTTGATCAAAAAATATAAATAGAAGGAGATGTAAATTTGTTACTAAAACAACTCACCACCATCAAAAGGGATCCCATAAAAATGTGAAATGATTTCAAATAATAAATTTCAAAAGACTTGGCATAGGATTCCCCTTGAAATGTACCATCCATTAGCTATGGCACATATCTATTACTTAAAACTTGTATATTTTAAAATAGCAATGATGATTATGTCCAAAAGAATAAAACTCTTCCATATGCATATGATATTTCATAACAACAAAAATGATCTAATTTAAATTGTTGGGCTAGGCCCTAGCCCCTTGATACCATTATTCCCTAATATATAGTCTTCCTATTAGCCTTATTTCTAAAATCAACAAACTCTTAATCATGTTTCAACCCAAACACCTAAATAAATCTCAAAATATAATTTTATTGAACCAATCACCACTAATGAGCTTGATAAGAATCCTACTTAGGAACATGCCTAATGAAGTAATTTCTCGCAAGAGATAGCAAGGCTAACAGAAAATTGCATACTCTACAATCAATATTGTCCAATACAATAACACCATACCCAATAAATCCTAAGTTATAGATCCTACCAATACAATCAAAGCTACAAACATAGGCCAATATTTTAGTCTAATAAGAGTTCAATTTACTTACAAAATTGATTGGTTCTGAGCTTCCTTGTCAAAATATTCCTTATAATTCTACTAAATAATTGGTTATGGTGTAGAGTAACTATGTTAATTAATCTACCCTATGGTGTTATCTTGACTCGTCCCATCCTACTCCTACTACTTTTCCTCACAACCATTAAACCCAAGCCACTTCTTGTCCTAGCCAAACTCAAGGTAGTAGCCAAGTAGGGTAGACATAAGTGGGTTCCTACTAATAAACCATCAACTATTCAAGATTACATCATGTTCACTTGGAAGGAATGTGAAGCATATGTGCTTAAATATTCAACCTTAAAATCTAGGATACAATACATTTAGTTTAGTTATCTCACCAAGGCTAAGAAAGGGTAGCAAGACAAAAAGTTCAAGAAAAATAGTCAACACTAAATATTCAAGGGGAGGAAGTAATTTCTATTTTTTAAGTGCTACCCACATCTTCATCAAGGTTCATTTATTCAAGAGGAGATAGGATAAATGAATTTGAAACAACAAGGAAAATTGAGAACCATCAGGTAACTAGAATAAGGAAATATAACCCCTAGGACAAAGGCCAAAGGTGAGTTTGGATCTTAACACAAAGTGTCTTATATAATTAACCAATTATTTGAATATTATAAATCAAATCAAGAAATCCATGGTCAATGTACCTCTTTTGGATTTACTTTATATTCCAAAATAGGTGAAATTTATAAATTAAGTCCTCAAAAATGGATAGTAAGCAAACACATGCATCAATTATTAGGTAAATAAAACCAAATCTAAGATATTTTATCATACTATAATTTTACGGATAAATAGATTCATAATTGTATGGTAGATTCTGGCTTTAGTACCTCTATAATTCCTAAGAAGGATGTTGATTCATTATGAATTATGTATGAACCTATCGATAGAGGAGTAGTCCAGTTAGATGAGACCTAGATTAATGCAATAGTGGTAGTGAATAATCCTCAATTATCTCTCTATGCTTATCCAAATGTTGAATTCCTTCAAGACATTTATAATTTATCTCCTAGCTACCTTTTGCACATGCTTATCTAGATATTTCAATTCAAAATAGTGGATATATGTTATTAGATTATAATAATATATTCTTAAAGACTAGGTATAGAGAAAGAATGAAAATCCCTTCTTAACCTTTAGTATGCACACCCTATAGAGTTTAATCCCTTGACACTTGATTAGCCTCTTATATAATAAAAATGAACTATCTTCCCCTAAAATTGAGGAAGAAAACAAGGTTCAAATGAAGACATGATAAATTATGGACAAAAGAGAATACACATATTGAAACCTACAAATCATTTTAAGAAACTAGTTTGGGAACATAACTAGTTCATAGAAAAACTTCGGTCATTTCATAGATATTTAGAAATACATATGATAGTGCTAGGATATGGAAGCTATATATTGATGGCATCAATTGTAAGATTGGAGCTAGCAACGACATATGCCTAATACCACCTCAAGGGGAGAAATAATAACAAGCATATTGAGTGTAGTTCAACTATAAGAATAATATTGCTAAGCACAAAACATTGGTGCATAAACTATTATATGCTAAAAAGAAGGACATAAAATTACTTCATATTTTTTACATGAATTTAAGATACTAATTAAATGATTAAGATCTTAATTTGTAATAAACAATTATCTAAAAAATTATAGAATCATCATATTTTTTACCTTCAAGAATATTTTAACACAATAAACTCTTAGAAAAATATGAGAAAAGGGATGGTAGAGGCAAATGGAATCAATCTAATGCTTACTTATTTAATCCAATGATAGAATTATTGTTGAAGAAAAACACTATAAAACTTATAATCAAACCCACTACACCTAACAAATAGTTTCATTAGATGGTATTCTACAATGATGAATAATTTTCCCATTTTATTCATTAAAATGGTGAAAATTAATTGATGAATTAGCCCAAGAAATTGAAAAAGACACTCAAATCAGCAAGGGTGTATGCAACCAAAGAAAGAGTGTCTTATCAATATATGCATGGCATATGTACTAAGTTAAGGCATGTAACTATGAGGCATTTATGGGGTATAATAAAATTGTGATGCAACATACAATCAAGATTCAACCTAAAATAAATCTTTTAGATAAAAATCGACATCAATTAACCCAAAGATAGAGCCTATTATGATGCAAGAGTTATTCAAGTTAGTGAATTCAAAGATCATATATATTATATAATATTCAACTTGGGTACCTAATCTGGTCGCAACAAAAATATAATAGGGAGACCCACCTATGTTTGGATTTTAGGGATCTTAAAAGGCCTTCTCTCAAAGATTACTATCATTTTCCATCAATGGATTAAATCTCATAAACTATAGCAAGAAAAAGTAGGTTCTCAATGCTAGGTGGTTTATTTGGATTCAAACAAACATTGGTAAAAAAAAGTAGGATTAACATTAAACAACATTCACCATGAAATGAGGCACTTTTTTCTTTTAAAAAATACCATTCAATTTGTCAAATGTTGGAGCCACTTTTCAAAGAGCTATAGGTATTTTTTTAAAGATCTTATTAATGAGACCATGTCTTGATATATCTAGATGAATTGATATTATTTTAAAAGAATGAGGAGCACTTTTATCACCTAGAAAAGATATTTCAAAGATGTAAATAATTTGGGATTTCCTTCAAATCCTAAAAAGTGTATATTTGACGTTCCACAACAAAAACGATGTGCATATTATTTCTAGAACCTTGAAAGAATATAAAATATCTTCAAAATCTCACCATCCCAACACAATAAGAACGTACAATCCATCCTAGGAAATATTAATTTCATAAAAAAGAAACATGTAATATTTTATAGGTTTAGTGTGTCCCATTACTTTCATGCTAGAAAAGATCAACAATTCAAGTGGTCGGAGGATGCTAAAATTGAATTTGAACAAATTAAAGAAGGTATTTATAGATCCCAAGTACTATATAATCTTAATTTCTCTAAATATTTTTTCGTATATGTGTAAAGTTCCTATAAGATAAGATAACAAAACAAAAAAAACCCTCTAAATGAACTTAAATCTAGTGTGGATAGGTCTACTAAGTAAACCAAGTATGTAATAATATTTTTCACATTAACAAAATTTACTTTTAGTGTACTATTTTTCCCCTCTCATCTATTTACTTTTCATGTACTATATTCCCTCTCATCCAATTCCTCTATTCTAATAGATGCAACTAATTAATGTTGGGCATATATTGTTACTAACACTCTTTTGTTAAGCTTGTAGATGGTTAAAGTTTTGAGACATAATTATTATCATGTTGTAAAGGAGATGGATTACATGACATAATAGTTCCCAATATGTAATATTTTGATCACACAACGTGGCAATGCCTAAAATGCCACACCACTTCCCATACATGCAAAATTTCCCAATCATACTCTTATTTTTCATTTTCCTGCAAATTTAAAGCATTTTTTTGTTTTGTGTTTATTCCACTTGTGAGAGAGGATGACACTCATTACACATTTTATTGATTTTGTGAACTCTTGTGGATGAACAAAAAAAGATCTCCAATTGGGTTAATGTAAGAACACACATAGATATCCAATTAGTTCCATTACTCTACATGAACATAAATATCCTTTTTATGTTTAGGTATTTACTTTACGTGAAAGTTTTGTAAGTGTTCAATTACTTTGATTTACAAGTTCATGTTAGGATTCACAAGAACCTCAAAGTGAGAGAAAAATGAAATGGAAAAACTTGCATACCAATGCCAATTCCCATTTAGCTTTGGGCCCATTTTGAAAGAATGTCTTAATACAATTACATAGATAAATGTGACACACTTTTGTACTAATTTAGTCTTCTTCCCCAATCTATATTCATTCATATTCACACATTTCCATATATCCATCATGATTTTTACCCTATTCAATTTTATTCCAATCTATTCACATCATTTATCAACCTTGCTTCCATACACTCATCTTTAATCTTCAAATTTTACATTTCTCATCTTGGATCATTTCTATGATAGACAAGATTATCCCACATAACATAAATCTAACCTAAAGATCATTTAAAAAAAAAATTAAATCATTGAATCTCACCCTTTTCTCATAATCCATTGGGAGTTGACTTGGTATGTAATTGTATGAAAATTTGTAATATCTTGGTATCTAAATTCATACATTTGAGCATTAAACCTACCTAATCACATAAAACAATTATTATAAATCATTCACATTTAGAAGGACTTAGGAACACATAGATTAAAGCATTATAAGAAATGATTATTTGCATCAAAATGATCACTTACATGCATATCTCTTATCTACCATCTTTGTCATGACTATAACATCAATTCAATATGAAAATTATCCTAGGAGAACTTGGTCATTACAATCTAGCAATTCAACCCTTACTAGTCAACTAGAAGCAAAGATTTCAATGAATGAAATAGAAATTTTTTACACTACACAAATTAGGACTGTACATTAGAGATCAAAACCATATAGCACAAAATAGATTTACAACAAAAATCAATCCCTAATAAACTAAAACTCTCTATAGAATCATAAGTAGCTCAAATACCCAGATTACCCATTTTTAATAACTAGATAAATGAAATTTACACTACATCAAACTTTTATTTTCAACTTAGTCATTACAGTCTGGTGATTCAAGCCTTAGTATTCAATAAGGAGCAAAGATTCCAATGAATCACATAGCAAAAGTTTACATTAAATACAAACTAGAATTGTGTGCTAGAAGAGATCAAAACCACATAACACATATTAGATCTACAACCATAATCAACCCCCAATGAACTACAACTCTCTATAGAATCCCAACAAACTAGTATCCCAAATTACCTATTTTCAACACTTAGACATGAAAGTTATGGTACATCAAATTTTTATCTTTATTATTATTTCATGAAACAAATACCAATTCTTTCACATTAATTTTCTAAAATAACACTAATTTAAATTAAATTTATTTATGTCAAATGTATGTATTTTATTTCATTAGTCTAAAATAAGACTAGGAAAAGGTTATTTTTTCTAACCACCCCACTTATTGCTATTTTCATTTGACTAAAGCAAGATTAATTCGATGTTGAATAAGGATCTCCTTAACAACTCTAATAATTCCATGTGTGAGACCATGATGTGGATATATACCCGCTCTTCAGTCTATCTCGAAAGCATGAAAATATGTTTGTCATTTCTTAAAATGTAGAGGAAACTCTCTTCAACATGGCTTCAACTTTTCCACTTCATTCAATTGGTGGAACAAACATATTCTTCATCACAAACAACCACTTGCCTTAAGCTTCCTGAAGCATTTCTATACCTTGTTTAAAAAAGGGGTTTGTAATGTTAGAGACCTGTGGGATTTTCATTTAATGAGCTAGTTTCCATGGAATATATGGTTAAAAACCATTTCAATCTAAACAATAAATACAAGGAGTTATTAATCTTCGTGCAGTCCATGGTGTTAGAGTTGTCTTTAAAATTATGTACCCCTATCGAATGCAATTTTTTCAAAGATTGGTTATGAATGTCATCCTATCATTTTTTATTGTTTTCTTTAAAAAAGATATACTTGCAGCTACTACATGATTTACCTTTGAAGTCCCATTTGAATTCCAAATGGAACTGTGTAACACCCCGCCACACAAACCCCATAGGACATAACCACTAAACAATAAACATAAATGTTCAAACAAAACATTTTTTTTTTAAACAATAACATTACACAATTAAATAATTATTCAACATTAATATAACATAAAACATCAACCTAGTCCCATAGGGTAACATGGTGCACTACTCGAAACGAACCCAAATCAACTACAACATTAAACGAAACTAAACTAAATAAATGATAGACTTGCGTGAATAAACAATGACATAAATCATACATCCAAACATGAATAAGATAAATAAGGAAATACAAGAATATCATACTATTACATTTCAACTTCCAAGTTCATAGTACATTTGTGGAACATATTTCCATAGATACAACACAATAAGAAACCAATATTACATTACAAATTTGCTTCCTTTATAATAATAGGAAGAGTACAATGTTACCAAAATGATACAACATCAATGAAAAGAGTACATAATGAGATCCTTCGGAAGGAAATATAGGTCATAATACCAAAACTGGAAAGCTTAGGAACCACTGCAACTGGTACATCTCTACAACATCATGATCGACAACGGGGAACCCAATGGTTGTGTAGCATGTTCCACCCGACCATGTGAACCCGAAGGAACACCCCCCGTGTTAGGAGATGACAAGAGGACCCTCATCCAACAAGGTCAAAAAAACATAAAGGACTAACACCACACAACATAAAACCACATAAAAACATAAACAATCACAATAATACTTTAGAGGCAACAAGAGCAGAGCGGGGACAATGGGCACGGTGGGAGAGTGTCATTGCATTACCTTACATGGATTCACCAGACTACCTAACATTAGGAGCCACCTCCATCTATGTGGATTAACTAGGCTACCTAACACTAGGAACCACCTCCATCTATGGTTAACTTGGCAGCCTATCTCAAGGCACCGTCCCATAGGGTGACTCATGCGGAGCCACTTACCTTTCGTGGAGACAAGGCAATGACCTTACCAACCAGGTCTTCCCACCCGTCCTTAGCCTTTAAGAGCACTAACGACAAGGGTGAGGTGCATTTTTTAGTCTTGTTATGTGTTTACCTAACCCAACCCACTAGATACATTAATTAGGTTATCACTTATTTAAGGGAACTCTTCCATGGACAACCACTTGTACACCGACCCCCATGAAGAGCCACTCTCCCCTATGGTTATCCAAAAACTAAATTCAAGTGAAGGGTGTACCTCAATACTCAAAACATAAAGGGCATTCTTTTAAAGAAATACACATGAGGCATGACCATCTCATGACTACAAGAAGTATCAAAACTCATAAAACAAGGAGGTACCACCCATACACACATCCTCAAGGTAAAAAGAATAAAAGTGCAACTAATGCGCAACACACAACTTCCCTTAGCCTCTGGAGGTAAGTAAACATCTACCCAATGATGAGACTTAAAACATGGATTCCCATAACTCAAAGTCAATACAAAAGTGAATCAATCCAAAATGAAACATCATTTAACTCATCCTTTGAACAAATAGAAAACAAAAGGATTATCGCATCCACAATTATTCTACTAAGCCACCAACTGACAAATCAAATCAATTTAAACATGACCAAGAAGACATTCACAACTCATAAACCATAAAGGAAAATGGCATATTAACAAATAAGGGATAAACCAAGACATCTATGGTTAACATAGAATCTATATTGAAAACATGCTTAAGCCATTGAAATTACTTTTGTATAATAATATTCTTCTAATTATTCCTTAATCCACTATAAGTATGGAATATAGATAAATTAAGAACTAAAAACTTTCCACTCTAGTGGGTTTCACATTAATTTCTTTGACCGATTATGAACAACCATAAAACAACCTAATTCTATCATGAATGCAAGTTAGGGGTATAATATAACATTTGTATAACAATACTAGACGTATATACAGTTGATCTAGAAGAATCTACTACTAACCACTTATCCAAGTTCAAGATAAAATGTAAACTAGGTCTTAATTGACAAGGGATTTCCTTATTAAGGTTCAATTACCTTGTATCCCTAACTATAAGAGTGCATTTCTAATAATTAATGCTCTTGAGAAAATACTATGTCAATGAAAGGGCACAACTATCATCTTCATATAACTATGCCAACTTTCTTTCCTTATATATTTTCAACAATATAAAATGGTCATAAAACCATACATACACAAAAATACTCCCTCCTAGGCCTATGAAAACAAACCTTAACCACTTTGCACCAAAAGACTCCCACTTTAGACAATTGCCAAAATCAGCTTAATCCCAAAATCAACACGAACAATCAATGAAAACAACCATGAAATACTCCATATAAGACATTTTCTCCATAATTCAGATTTCTCAATAACCTAGCCACAAATTCACTTAATAATTCATTTACCACAATAATCATTATTCTAAATAACTAATTACATAGAGAATTCACAATCAATTATTAAGTAATTATGGAAGAAATCAACATTTAAAAAGATAATCAATTTCATTTATTAAACAAACCCTTCAATACTTTTAACCATTATGTATATAATGATGATGGATATTATTTCATAAAAGTTGGCAATATTATAATTAGATAACAATAAGAGAATGATATTAGCATAAACTCAACTCCTAGAACAAGTTGGCATAAACGATCGTTTAATCTTAAACATTCAATATTACTCTAAATCGTTAAATAACCTACCGGTTCACTTAATTAAAAACACGATCCCTTTACCTATGTTCATTTAGATATTCCCTGAGAAAATAACTACCCCATTTCAATTCTTTTGTTACAACCATAATAAATATACACGTATATATACAACTATAAACAAAGGAATCATGACCTCTAAAACCATATCATCGATAAGAATGAAGGGTCAATGTTACACTTAATCTAGGGTTATATAAGATATATAATTGATATCAATAGAGGCAATGAAATATTCTCATTTCTTACTAAAAATTATATTATTAAACATACTTGATTACAAGAGCTTATTGCCTCATAGTAACTGCTACAAGCCTATATTTCTCAAAATAATTTAAGCAAAACAATAAATTTATTGACTCTCCAAACTAACTAAAGTACAAATATAAACTCTAGATAATATGACTCCCACCCACAATCCTTAACTCTCTACAAGAAATCAACTCTCAATAGTTTATTAATCGACACCATAGATAATACACCCATATTTCTATCAAGAATTACTACAATTAGCATGGAATTATTTATGATTTATTTCAAACATTGAAAATAACAGATTCCTAAATGGGCATTTTATTTTCACTCTCCCCTCGCCCCCATAATTCAATAATATATAAACACAATATATGTATTTATTATACAGACAATAGATGTTTACATTACAGAGCAGTATATCAAATGACAATGTGACATACATATAAATATATACATATATTTACATGTACATATACGGATACATATTTATAAATCAGAAGCCAACATATCAGCTACCCAATATAACGTATAAACAGTGAATTTCGAAGCATATTGCATATTTTCTAATCACAAAAACAATGCAAGTTTGATGCAAGAAGAAGAGGGTTGTGTTGGCGCAGATCTGAAAGGTTTTTTTTTAAAAAGCTTGCAAGCAAATGCAAATGGCAGGCATTTAAAAATAAATACATGCGAAAAGTTTCCCGAATACCCTTTCTTTTTAATTACTTTTTAGTAATTTAATGTTATCACTTGATTTCTATTTAAATCAAATATCAAATAAATACATAATAATTATCAAACACTTATTATAAATAATAATACTGCCATAAAAATATTATTCCAATATCAGTTGATTTATTTAAAATTAATTTGATATACACTTGACAATCAACATTTAAATTTACCATTGATATTAAATTAAATTGTTGACATACTAATTACTCACATTAATATTGACATTCAAAGTGCTAATTAAATATTTTATTAAAATAAACCTATCAATTTTCATATATTTAAATCAATGGTATTCTCATTATCAATTAATATATATATAATAATGATAAAACCACTGAAGTCCCACTCACATTTAAATACATTAATTATAATCTCCTAGCCAATTAATTCATTAATTAATTAACAATGTTCATATCAAATAAAGTTCAATTATCCCAACTAACATACTCAAGAAATATTGTTCAAACTGAAACAACAACTTACGATATCATAATAACTATAATTGAACCAATAAAATATCATCAACAATGCTAACACAAGTGGCACAAAGAGCAGAGCAGAGGGGCATTACAAACTGCAAGTTCAATGGAAAGTATTGGTCAAAATTATCGACTCAAATTTGAAGGTCTAAAGTCAACTTAAATGCTCAATTAATTGCCTAAAAGATATTACACTTTAAACTGCCCATTAGGGATAGGTTAAAATGTGTTATGATCTAGCCAATTAAGTGCCCTCTTTGTCATAGGAATGAAAATATGAAGCATATTTTTTGGAGATGTCAATTTGTTAAAAAATACTGGAATGTTGTGTTTAATGACTTCTCTATTATTTTTCATCACAAACTAAGTTGGAGAGAAACTCTACTTGGAGCTGGTTTTCATGTTAATATTATTGTTGCATAAATGAAGAAATAGATGTAAAGTTGTCTTTAATAACTGATCATCAGGACTTGTATTTTGAAGGCTTTACTCTGATATACTTTATTGTCTTGCTACCCTCTTTTCTTTGCTCCAATTCAAGGCTTTGAAGAATCTCAAGATGAATCTTCAGATTCAACAAATCAATATGAAGTTGAACAGATGCTCAGTAAGAAGAAAGTCTGTATAGCACAAGGATTAAAATCCTTTTTGCAAAATTGACTGTTACTTGAAGTTTTACTTCAACTAGTTATAATTTTGTTTTGTATCTACAATAGTTTTTCTATGTTTATATCTGTTGCTGATCTGTTTTGTACAACTACTACTTATAGTTTTTTAACTGCATCTTTTTCATTGTGACGGCATTCTTTCCATATAAAAAAGATTAATTCTTTATTCTAGGGTTAATTTAGGAAATATTTTTTTTCAGGAAAGATAAAGATTGGATGAACACGCTGTCGGTGGCATTTACCAGGCAAAGTATCTTGTCTTGGACTCTGCCTACCCCATTCAAGTATTTTGAGTCACTCAAAGAAAACTCTTCATTTTGTTCCATCCATATATATCGTACTCCACACTCCAATAATATAAAAATTCCATACAATGTCAAACTCAAACATGTACATGGGGGCTCACCATGCATGTATTTTTGCTTTGGGATTCGTACTATGCAACATGTTGGTCAACATGCTCAAAACCCAATTTTTTAATATCATTTCAGCTTAAATTACTGGGCCACTGCTCTCTGGTACCTACACCTCTTTATCCATTCCCAAAAGTCAACAACTAGTACTATCATTGTACGTCCTCCCTTGTTTCATCATTTCTATATGATACAATAATAGTGTGAATCATAAAAGGATGATATTGTTATCAGGATTCAACCTTGAATCAAATTCATTGATCCACATTTCATGAGTAGTGGTTTACAAGAACCCATCTCTCATGATAATGAATGGTCCACAAAGATGAAGCATCAAACTCATTGATCCATATTTCATGAATAGTGGTTCACAAGAACCCATCTCTCATGATAATGAATGGCCACTTAGCACTCATTGCATTTAGGTGATGCTTCACCTTTGTGGACCATTCATTATCATGAGAGGTGGGTTCTTTTGAACCACTACTCATGAAATATGGGTCAATGAGTTTGACTTGAAAAACCACACGGTTGGAATCCTGATAGAATTATCATAATTTGACACGTTGTGGAAAATATCTCCTACTTATCAATAAAATGAAAGTTTTTAATGACAGTTCATGAGATCAAACAGTCTCTATAAGATTCTAAAAAATTGAACTACATTGAAACCAACAAAAACTATCTTGATTAGATATAATTAATATTTAATAAATCTAAGATCAAAGATTGTAATTGCAACTAATTATTTGTTGTAAATCCAGGGATTGTGAGTTGTTACTCTACACAGCTCAAAGATAAGTTGGTGATAAATGGGCTTACATTGGTGAAAAAGTAATTACAAAAGGAAGTGCATGTTGGGTAAGGATACTTTAATTGGCCTATACCTTTGGAATCTTCCTATTGATTTTCTTAGCATGTGTCTTTGTTGCTACTGCAATTTACAGACCTTTTGGGAATGCATCCAGATAGATATGTGCACAATTTCCATTGGCTTAAAAAAAGCCTCAACACCTTTTCTCTTATAATTTGAACCTTAAAAATTAAAGGTATACTGCAAACCCATTACCAAAAGTGCTCTCCTGACAGAAAAATAATTTTGCAAAACTGGGCAAGTTTAGTTAAGAGGGTACATCATGATTCCTCTATAGAAGTTAAACAAATGCCCATAACATAGAAGCTCAATCTACCAAGGAAAAATTTGGTGCCCATTAGAAACTGTTAGAGATGCAAACAAAGCACTCAGAGTTCTTTCATATGCCTATATTAGTCATACTAATACACAAAATATGATTTTAAAACCACATATTCAGAGCTTATTTTGAAGATAGATATTGACAAGACCTGTAACCTGCAACCAGGAGAAAGGGGACTTTGAATCCGTAGTCCCATTCAAGCAAGGAAAGTCATTGAATCAAACAAAGAAAATGGTCATTCAGGGACCATACTGCATAAGAGTTTACTCTCTCATAGAAGATTGGAAATAATTTTTGAAATCATATTCTCCTTTGATGTGACCTTTAATATTAAGAGTAATAAAATAAATGAATTTTTTAATTAAAAGGAAGAAAAATAAGATAGGAAGTAGAAATTAATTAAAAGTCATAACTTTTCACAGTCTAATATGATTAAATAGAATAAAAAAAATTGGATTGAAATTGTGTATAATATTTTATATCAACATTTCAAATAATGTTCCATGATCCACCATCAGGATGTTGTGCAAATAGAAAGAAGAAAAATGTAAAAAAACCTAATGATAGATCATGGAACATGATCAGAAAGGTTGATGTAAAAAAATGGCACATGGTTTCAATCCATAATTTTTTACTCTATAGAAAGTAATTACTTGCAATGTATGTGAAACAAATGATGTGGTCAAATTATCAAATTATTAAATTGTGATTAAATAAATTCAAAATCATAGATCTAGAATAACATAAAGTAAAAAAAAAATCATTGCGTAAGTGAATGATTAAATTATGGTTGTGATAATATGAAACAAATGATGTGGTCAAATTATATTTTTTTTGTGGTTAAATAAGTTAACAATTGCAAAGTATAAAAGGGTTAGACTACGAATTTAACAATTGCAAAGTATAAAAGGGTTAGACTATGAATTTAACAATTGCAAAGTATAAAAGGGTTAGACTATGAATTTTTTCATGCCTCGACCAAATTACGTTGGCAAACAAATAGAATTCTTTCAATCTCATCATCTTTAGGATCCATTCTTACTTCTGAAAAGGATATTGCTCTTGAGGTGGTAAATTACTTCAAAAATCTCCTCTCTTCAGGTGGTCCCTATAATTCCCTTGGAGAGAATGAGATAATCAACAATATTCTGGAACTAATAAATGTTAATTATAATAGAATGCTGATGGTAAAGTTTTCTCTTGAGGAAATTTAAAATGTGGTCTTTTCAATGGAACCCAAGAAAGCCTAGGTCCGGATGGGTTTACAATTCTCTTCTTCCAAAAATATTGGGATATTATGGGCTTTTGATGTTTTTATTGCTTTAGAGGAATCTAGAAGATACAAAAATGTATTAAAGGATTTCAATTCCACATTTATTGCTCTCATTCCTAATAAATTTTTCCCTTCATCTTTTCATGATTTCAGGCATATAGCTCTTTGTAATTCAATCTATAAAATCTTCACCAAAGCTATAGCTTCTAGGTTGGAAAAAGTACTACCTCTAATCATTTTAGAGGAACAAGGTGGTTTTGCTCTTGGGATGGACACCCCCGAGGATGCCATTGAGGCTCATGAGGTCTTGCATTCAGTCTTATCTAAAAAATCTTTACCTATGATTTTGAAACTAGACATGTTAAAATCCTATGGCAAGGTCAATTGGGATTTTTTAATGAAGGTTCTTAGAAAATTTGGTTTCTTGCAAGCTTGGTGTAAATGGATTCATTCATGTTTCTCAGGGGCAAGCTTCTCAATTCTGATCAATGGTTCTCCTCATGGATTTTTCACCTCCTCCCAGGGAGTGAGACAAGGGGATCCCCTTTCTCCCTCCTTGTTCATACTTTTAGTAGAAGGCTTGAGTAGATCAATAATTTCTCTCGAAATGCAAGAATTTGAAAAGGTATTTCTATTGATTATTTTCCTTTCCCAATCTCCCACTCTCTTTTTGTTGATGACACTCTTCTGTTGGGACAAGCCACCATGGTTGAGGCTAAGGTTATGAAAAAGATTATTTCAACTTAAAGTCTACAATTCTGCAAAATCAAAGATTTTCTTTCTAAATGTTGATCCTTTGATAAAAAGGAAATTACTTAAGTTTTGGGGTTTTCAATGTGACTCTCTTCCATGTAAATATTTGGGAATTCCTTTCTTCTCTAGAAAGGAAAAACATGACTTTTGGGACAATTTGATTTCTTCAATTTCTAACAGAATTTCTCTTTGGAAATCTAAGTGGCTCTTCTTTGCAACAAAATTAATCATGATCAAATCTGTTCTTTGTGCTTTACCAATTTATTTGATGTCGGTTTTGAGTTTTCCCAAGGGGAAAGGTCAAATCCTTCAAAAATTTCTTAGAGATTTTCTTTGGTCGGAAAAAGTGACAGCTAAAAAGAAATTACCTGTGGTTGCTTCGGACACCATTTGTAAACCTAAAATTTTCAGTGGTGCTGGTTTGAGAAATACTTTTCTCCAAAATAAAGCTCTAGGAGAAAAATTGGTGTGGAAAATCTACACTAAGCCTAAAACTAAAAGGTGTAAATTAATGAGATATAAATACTTGGATTCTCTTGATAGAGAAAGAATCTTCACTCAAAAGCAGCTTCCCAAGGGCTCTAAGATATTGAATTTTATCTCCTCTTACAAATCAATTCTTCTTTCGCACCTTTCTTGGGTGATTAACAGTGGGGATAAAGCCCTTTTTCTAGGATGATGCCTAGAATGGACACAAGCCTCTTCATCAGTTGGGGGATTAGAATAAGATTGAATCAGAATTAAAATATAAATGAGGTCATAAAGTAAGAGATTATATAGATTTTGATCCTTATAATCCTTTCATTTGCAAATGGAAAGACTTCAGTTTTCTTCAAGTGTCATCTCATGTAAAAACCTCTTTAAAGTCTGAATTAGACAAGAGACAAGTCTATCTATCAAATAAACAAGATGAAATAATATGGATTAAGTCTAAATCGGGACACTATAATGTCAAAGATGGCTACACCTCTCTTGTTAATGTTAACCACAAAATGTCTATTCCTATTAAACTTTGTTGGGGTCCTCACATTCTTCCTAAGGCAGGTGCATTTGCTTGGTTAGCAATTAAAGACAAAATTTTAACTAGAATGATATTAGACCGATTGGACATCACTAATCTTTTTCCTTGTGTAATGTGTGGGAAATTCTTCGAATCTATTGATCATCTTCTTCTGAATTGTGAATTTGCTCGAAGTTGTTGGTATTGGCTTCTTAATAATCTTGGATGGTCAAGCCCTTTGCATAACTCTTTGTATCTCCATTTTATGTCTTGGCCATCATTGTTTCCTTCTTCAATATTCTCTCCTATTTGGGACATTAGTCCTTCCATTCTAATATGGAATATCTGGTTGGAAAGAAACAACAGGATTTTCAGAAAGAAATCTTCCACTTTGCCCTAGATTATTCAGAAAATTGAAATCTCAATCTCAGAGGTAACTAATTCTGCCACATTTAAGAAATCTCTTTCAAATAGATTCTTTTCTGAGTGGGATTCCTTTATTCTGAAAACATGGCATTTCTTAAAATCTCCTAAGGCGGGCTCTATTTATCACAAGAACTCTATCTCCAAAAGAAGCACTTCCTCTTGGTCTCCTCCTCCCCCTGGCTTCATCAAACTAAATTTTGATAGATCCTCCAGGGGCAACCTGGGGAAATCAAGTATTGTTGTTGTATTGAGAGACTGGAATGGGAATTTTATAAAAGCAACTTGTGATCAAATTTTGGATGGCATGAATAATGTGGCTGAGTTTAGAGAGTTAAGTCTTGGTCTAAAGCTCGCCAAAAACCTTTCAATCTCTCATCTCTTTATTGAAGGTGATTCAATGACAACAGTTTCGGCTTTAAGGAATCATGGTACTCCTTCATGGCATTTAGACTACATTCTTGATTTCATTCTCTTACAACTCAATGATTTCCCAAGTTACACTATTGCTCATTGTTATAGGGAATCAAATGTTGTAGCTGACTTCTTGGCCAATAAAGCCATTGATGCGAATCTTTCCTCCCGTGAATTCTCGTCAGAGGAATGCAATCTTCTCTTTCACGATCTTCATCAATGACTTTGTCTTGCATAAGGATTTTATGGTTTCTTATTAAAGTTCCTTTCTCATCCTTTGTCAGCCATTGGTGATCATAGCACTATTTATTGTGAAGTGGAAATTATAGATATACAATGAATGGGAATTTTTTAATCCCTAGCCATCGATTTTGAATTTGTATGTAATTATTGGCATCCATTATTGGCATTGGTTATTTCTTGTGGTAGTCATTGAATTTATTTACATTTGAAATTTCTTGGGACTCGGCTTGTCACATGATGATTAATAGGAATTAAAGGTCTTGTCAATGTTTAATTTCAATTCAATATTGACCACATCCCCTTCCTATAGGAACATGTTATATATTTGTTATTTCCAAGAATTCAATTGATACGTGTAGCGCTTTGTTGCTTCATTCTATTGTATTGTCCTCTAATCGAACATTCTCAAGGCATATTCAAATTTATTGGATTGTCATTAAAAGCATTATGTATTGTTTGCTCCATTTGCATAGGCGGTGGTCCGGATTTTTGGGCTAAATTTAGAAATGTTTCTACTTCACTTCCTTTAGTGTTAGATCAAGAGAGATTTCTCTCATGATTGGACATTGGAAGAAACCATTCTATGATTTAGCAGATGCTATTTGCTTGAAGACGCTACCATTCTGCTTCTTTTCTAGGACAAACACTTGGTAGTATTGCAACATTT
Source organism: Sequoiadendron giganteum (assembly GCA_007115665.2). NCBI lineage: Eukaryota > Viridiplantae > Streptophyta > Pinopsida > Cupressales > Cupressaceae > Sequoiadendron > Sequoiadendron giganteum. The sequence goes on from CM021107.1 coordinate 394,711,594, forward strand.
GATGGTACTCATTTTCTTTGGCTTATTAATTGCGCATGGATTCGAGAAAATTAAAGGCTTTATGCTAGTTATGGTGGTTCCCATTTTATGCATCTTTTATATCTATTGACTCCTTTCTTCTTCATATTTCTCTAGTTTTGGGTCTGCAAATGGACAATCTCTTCAAGGTTTTGGTTCATCCTCATGTCCACGAAGTAAGATTTGATTCTCCACGCATAGAGGAAATGCTTTGAAGGGATTTCTCCTTTGAATGTAAGTAGGTATTTGATGAAATTCATATAGTTCTGGGTTTATACTGGTTAGACATTCACACAATGGTTTTGCCATACGAAATGGCCTCTCAGTTTGCTTCAAATCTGATGGATATTTTGGGAGATATTGAGATGGTCAAATTCCTGGCAGGCACCTACCTTTTGCCGCATGTATGTCCACTTTCTTCTCTTCAACCAACATTGGACAAATACGATATCCTTTAAGGATCATGTCTGGTAGGAGGAATTATTAGCAGACAACATCTTCTTATTGACTATCATCTCTCCAAATTGCTTTCGAAAATGGCATATGGATTGCTAAATGAAAGTAATAGTGAATTCAAGGTTCATCTTAGGCTCTTATCTCAGCAATATGGTAATTTAGTTAGTGATCCAATTTGCATGATGTATAAAGCAGTTCGCCTTCTGATTCAACATGCCATTGTTGAACCTCATGATGAAACCCATTTTCCCTTGCCTTCTAATATTGCCTCCTCTAAGGGAAGCACGACTTGAGGGATTCTTCCTCAATCTTTCATTTTAAAATTTTGGTCACATCTCATTGCTTATCCTCATTCATGGAATCTCTATTATTTTGGAAGAAGTTGGTCTCTTTGGTTATCTTTTTGCAAGTCTTCAGGGTCTTCGGGATGGAAGCACTTCGGTATACATGGCTTCTACTCCATTTCTTGTTGGATTTTTGGACTCCAATCGGTTTCTTCTCCATCGACTTCTTTTTGTGTTATCTCTTTCTTTTGGATGTTTCACCAGGATTTTGTATTGTCCTCCTAGTTCTTTGTCTTTTCAAACTCTCTTGCCTTGGCCTAATTGGCTTGATTTTGTAATATTCGAAGCTGCACTTTTGATCTCCTTTGGAAACTCCTCGTCCTTATGTAACACATTTTTATATCAATAAAATTTGTGGCTCAACCACCTTTACCTAAAAAAAAAACTAGATTAGATCAGTTATGTGAGTGTCTTGTTTATGTCTTAATGTGAAAAAATTTGTGGAACTTAAATTTGTGTTGTAACATGTGAAAACAAATAATTTATGTTATCATATCTCAAGTATGTGGTATAACATATCTGACTTGAAAAACATATCTAACTTGAAAAAAAGAGTATTATGGACATCATGTATGTTCCTCTTTTGTGAACCCTCTTGTAATAAACCATGTATGTGTAAGCGACAATAATTGCAATTAGTTTGAGCATGGAGTTATTTTTAGTTATTTGTTTAGGTGTGCCTCCATGTATAAGGAAAATTTTGTGAAAATGTTGTGACTCCCTTTTCATGCTCCTATATGCTTCTTATGTTTATTTTTTCCCCTAGCATATACACACACCACCATTAGATTGTAGTAAATTAGCTTCAATTGTCACATGCCTTTGAAATGTGTTCTTCCCTAAGAGAGAATAGGCAACAAACAGAAGACATAATTCCAAAAGAACACTCCAACTAAAAAAGAATACAATATAGAGGAGAATGATGTCTATAAAACCTCACAAAGATTTTATGGAAACTCAAAAATGTAGTTAAACTACTTATCATAACATAGTTGGTCCCTAAGATGGCTTCCCCTTGCTTACAAGCAATACTGATTGTCCTTTCTGTAATTATAACTAGTTTTTCTTTTGAAAGAGATAATCCGATAGATAATTGTTGGAGAGGAGACCCAAATTGGGAGCGAAACAAAATGAAACTTGTAAATTGTGTTTTGGGCTTTGGAAGCCAGGGGAGGACCTATTTATACTGTTACAAGCCCAGTTGTAAATCCTGCACCAGGAACTCTGCACTAAGGAGCAACCAGAAAAGAACTTATGTGGATAATTTTTGTTAGGGATCTACATATAAAGCTTAATATGCCTTAGTTCATTGTCGGGCATAAGACTATTGACTCTTACTAGCTACTAGCTCTTATTTTCTTCATTGGTTATTGGCCTTGGAATTACTACCAATTATGGATCATTATAATGGCTTTTGGATATAAGTGTTGGCCATGGCTATTAAGGCTTAAAATTAACTTTATATATTAGTTCAAGCATTAAGGACAAATTGGTTGGTAACTATTAACATTCGAATATAGTTATGAGTTAGGATGATTGGTATTATGATAGTTTCGACTTTTTATAATATCAACAATTGAACAACATTAATGATATAGCAAGGTGTTCATAGTGAGTTAATCATTATGTTACATCATAATATGGTGGTAACTTGAGGGTTATGAGATGGTAATTGATATTATATATAAGGAATTTTGGTTACATTATTCTTATTTCAGGAAACTACATTCATTTTTACACTACAATAATTTAGACACTTGACATTGGTTTATATTGTCGAACATGTCCTAGGTTGTGTGGGATATGTGATTTCTTGACAAAATAATGTACTTTGTGATCTTCATATGGTTTGAGACTGCCATAGTTCAACATGATACTATCCTTTATTTTCTACATGTGGATTGAGACCACAATGGTTTGACACGATATTATATATTATGATTTGCATATGGTTTGAGATCACCACTCTTCAATATGATACTATTTTTTATGATCTTCATGTGGTTTAAAACCACCATTATTCAACATGCTATTTTCTTTTATGATATTCATTTATCTTGAAACCACCATTCCCTCCCTCCCCTTAAGTTTCTTTTCTGAAGTCACATGGTGTTCCTAATGTGAAAGCTCTTATGAGATTGTTGGGTTATTATTTGTTTTATTTGTGACTATCAATAAATTTACCAAGCCAATAGTGTTTTACTTTCTTTGGACATTAGCCATTTTGAATTTGAAATGGTTCTTTTTCCCTCGAGGACTTGTTTGGCTTTAATTTTAATTTGAATATTGAAATTTTTCTTTCTACTTTTGAAAGTTATTTTCTTTTTATGAATTTTATTGTTGGATTTAACTTTGAAATCTTACTTATTAAAATCTTTCCTATTTTGAGGCTTTCTCAATGTTTTTGTAACTATTAGTATGTGTGGAGTAATGTGATGTCTAAACTGCCATACCCAAGAGGGGTCCTTGGCAAGTTGTATAGGGGAGTAGATGATATAGGGAATTCTATTATGAGGATGGGGACTAAAAATTGGATTGATATGGGATTAGTCATAGTCTATTCCCTATAAATTTGTGTGTAATATCATGTGTACCTTCCTCTTGGAGGCTAACCCCCTTAAAAAAACAAGAGAAAGGTATTAGGAATGTATTGATGGATCCTTGAGGAGGGCCCTAAGACCAAATTTCCTATTGATCAATGTGGTCCTATGATTGATCGGTTATATGGTGACACGTGTCCTCCTTGTAAATCCCATGTTGTGAACCTTGAGATGAGTGTTGTGTGGAATCATTTTTTGTTTTCGCGTTTAGTTGAGACATGTGAATTTGTTATGGATTGTGTTGTGAACTAAGTGTTGAAGAAGGGTAAATAATTGATAAAGGGAAAGTAAATGCATGTAATGGTTTTGATTGAGCATGAGGTCATAAAACCTCAACAGGTATGATAGTCAATTATTGATACATGTATTCAAAATCATAAATAATTATAATGGAAAGTGATGTTTGGCATCAAAACTAAGTGTGGTTCAAGTGACAGTTAAAGTGACACTAGACTAAAATAGTGTGGGAGAAGGCTTGCAATTAGCCATGATAAACCAATTAAGCAACTAGTATATATAAATCCCCTTAGTAGACTGTAGGACTTGAAAACTAAAAAAATATGTAAAAGACCAAGTCATGTCAAAGAGATCCATAAATATGTGTTGAATATCCTAAAGCATGGATGAAGAGATACTAATAATAATCAAATCATCTACATTAAAAACTAGTATCAAAAGGTTTTTTCCATGTCTCTAAATATACATTGTGTGATTTGAGTGGCAAGGATTGAAACTATTTAAAGCAAGCAAGAAACCATCAATATTTTCATGTACGAAGCCTAAAAATATTATTTGACACCATAAAATGAATGACAAGTCCTACAAATAAGGGAAGAGTCTTACATGAATCCTAGGGGTTGCTCCATGTACATCTCCTCATGAAGATCACCATGCAAAGTTGGATATCTCTAAAATATAACAGTATAAAGTTCAAGGAAAATAGAACCCACCTTGGATACAAGGGAAAAATTCTTGAAGTAGTTAATACCCCCAACATATGAAAAAAAAATAGGTACAATATGTGCCTTGTATCTTTTGATAGGACCGCCTTGTATCTTTTGATAGAACCAGATCAATTACAAACTTGATGTGGTACATCCAATTGCACCAAACCATCTTTCTTCACTTTAGAAGATAAACCAAATCCCATGTGTTATTCTTTATCAAAGAAGAATACTACTCTACCATAGCATAATCCCACTTTGAAATAATCAAAGCCTTTGTAAGACTCTATAGATTAGTAGAATAATATGACTCAAAATATTATGCTAGAATTTTGCAATATAGTGCAACAAGAACTCATAAGATCACCAACTAAAGATACAACCTCCTCAGCAATACTACATTTCTATCAAGGAAAAACATGAGTAGGAGGTGGTGGTGGTAATGGAAAAACATGACCATCATCTAAAGTATCCTTAAGTGCAAAGGTATAATCATGGGATGAAGAAGGTGGAGTACATACCAAGGAAGAAGAATTGGAGGGAGAATCTATTTGTGTCAAGAACTCGTTAAAATTGAACATCTCTATAAAATTAGCCCTCTACCAATTGGATAAAACAAATAGTTAACCTTCACATCCTCACAATAGAAAACAAAAATGAAAGGTTGAATCTTATTCTCTATTGTCTTACACCAACCATCCAATATGAATTCCCAAGCTTCACTACCAAATACCTTGGAAAAGGAAACAAAAAGCTTAATATTGGACTAAGCCTCAGGTCTAGAATGACCTTTCAAACTACCTTGTGGGGAATTTGGTTCTAAATATAGTTGGAAAAAATTATTTTTTTAGCCCAAAAAGATGGGGCCACATATTGTGATTGAAGCATACAATTTTTCATCTCCCTTAGCAGTCTATTCTTTCTTTCAATGACTATTCTTTTGAAGAGTATAGAGACCCAAACACTAATGATGTATGTCATGCTTAGTGCAATAATCTTGAAAGGAATAATTCACATATTCCCTTCCATTATATATCTATCTATCAAATAGAACTTTGTTGATTCTCAACAGACACCCTAAATTTCTTGAAAGTGGTGAATATATCACTTTTATACTTAAGAAAGTTCACCCATGTCTGATGATGGCAGTCATCAATGAAGGTGAGAAGATGCTTAGCTCCTAAAAAAAGAGTTGGAATGACATGATTCCATTATGTACTCACCCAATAAAATTTGTAGCATGGATAGTCTTACCCTTAGGAAAAGGTTCTTGATGATGTTTACCAAAGACACAACCTCAACAAAGTCTCTTTATGCATGAAACTTTAGGAAGACCAACTACCATATTCTATGTACTCAACTATTAAAAATATATATAATCAAGGTGTCTAAAACTCTCATACCAAAGTCTACTTAAAAAATTACATGGGCAATGTGTGATGATCCACAAGATAACTCAAAACCATGAAACTTATACAATCTAAACCCATGATCAAGTCCAAATGAAGCAACAATTTTCTCAAGATGTTGTAGTTCTCTAATATTATCATTTGGGGGAGAAATCAATTGTCTACCCATCCCTAGTATGAAAAATCCAATATATGGAGAAAATATTGGAAAAAATCTCAAGACCATAAAGAATATCCTTAATACAACCATCTGTCAATTATACAATACTTGACCCCAAAACCAAAATCTCTATAAAGACCCACTACAATATGAGAAGTAGAGTTATAAAAATTGTATCAAGTAGATCATATAAGTTGTTCATATGATGAGAAGTTCTTGTTCATAAAATATTGAAATATGTGTGGATGAATCCAAACCTTTGTAAATGATTAACCCTTGCTAGGTTTGGGAATAATAATGGTATGTTTCTTCAAGACCTCTTATAAGGTTCCAATCCTTTGATGAAAACAAGTTATGTCATGATTCTATAGTATGTTGGTGATCTGAGCTATAGGCCCCAAATCCCTAGGGTCTAATAATCTTCCAAGTGTCAAGGGTCTAATAATCTCCCAAGTGTCAAGGGTTTCAAACTTAGGAAGATTACTATATTTAGGTTGGGAAACTTAGGACCAATTCTTAAGGTGGCTAAGAACTCCTTCACTTTTGTCTCTACAAGTCCAAGGGGGTTCGCTAAGGTCGTGGAACATATATTACTAAAAAAATAAAACTCTAACCAACCCTAAGGGTGACTGGTTTCGATGGTGTAATAATTCTACCCTAGCTGATTTATTAGAGGAAATATTCTAGTTTCTCACACTAGACATTACAAGCACAAAATAGAAGAAATTTGTGAAGTCTTGTACGAGACAAATTTCAAGGAATAGAAGGAGTTGTAGAGTTATGATAAAAAGTGAATTGATATATTTTATTTAGCAACTAACAATACAACCATAGCATTTTAGAGTGTTGTGGCAGACTGGTATATATTATTTACACTTATACAAAAGAGGGAAATATTATTCATTATACAACTAAAGGTATCTTTTCCCATCGTGAGTCTTAGGGAGGAGTCACATTTTTATAAGTTTTTGTATCATAGTATTTGCACCTAAGGAGAATGTGGTAGGGTTGGAAAGTCACATTAAGGCGACTACTTAGCTCCATCTTATCGACTACAACTATTGTTTAAGGAGGCTACAAATTATGCGATGGGTTTGTGGGAAGAGAGGTGGTCATATGAAGAGTCATAAGGGTCTCCAACTCTGCATACTACAACCTTCATTTCATATCTACCACTTTACTTCTTGTCGCCGCCTATAGTATCATTCCCAAGCGCCAAAGTTAAGGAATTTGTGAGATTTGGAGGCTACGTGTATGAAATAAAGGGGTCGCTGCTTATGGACAAATGTCACAAGCCGGTCAATTATTTTATGTATACATCTACAGGTCAAAGTTAACGTTAAAATTAATTTATATCTATTTTTAGTTGATCATGAAGACTTTGAAACACTCTTGTACGTGCATTTCTACGTTATTGATATAAGTTTCAAACATATTACTTAATCTATCCATTTAAAAAAAAATCACTACAATTACAAATTCAATTCAAACAGTTGCCCAACTATTTGAAGAAATGCATTTGTATAAAATCCTATGAACTTGGAAAAAAAAATTTATAAGAATTCAGTTTGGGATATTTCAATGGTATTAGAGCTGGAGATTTACCAGCCAGTGGAATTTGATGCATTTTTTAGAAGGAAAAATTTATGATCATAATTGAGGTTTTCAACAAGTTGCATGCATATTAGTGAATCTAGAAGACAAGAAATAATTAAATACAAGAGAATAAGAGGTGTTGAAAATTTTGATTTGAAAGAGGAAAATATGGGGGATAGATAGGACATGCCAAAATAAATGAATGCTAGTATATTAGATGCACTAAATGACTTAGAAAGGGGACACCAAAAAATAGTCCAAGAATGAACTCAAATGATGTGGAACATGAACCCTAATAACATAAAAACTAATGAAAATGGAAATAATGAAAACAAAAATGACAACAACAGGCATAATGGTAACCAGGGTGAAGGCAACAACACTGTAGTGTAGAAATATGTATCCTTTGACATTTTCACACTCGTTTGGGTCCTCCTTGTGGATTTTCGCTTAATGTTGCCTTTATTTAGTGTTGTAATGTGGATAACACATTCACATTAGGTCTTGGGCCCTTGTGAACTAATGGAATTTAATGGTGCCTTGCTAAAGTGTTGTGAAGTGTTGTAACACACTTTCACACTTTTCTAGGGTTTTATTAATTAACTAAGCATAATGAACATAATTTTAATCAAAATAAACCTTAAGCTTGCCTTATTTGGAGTGTTGTAAAGTGTTGTAACACACTTTCACATTTCTCTAGGCTTGTCATTAATAATTGGTATTTCTTATGCTTTAATTGGTCCTATTTTGCATCCACAAACCTCATTTATTGCATCTTTTTGAGGATAATCCTAACACCAATCAGTAGCCAATCATACTCCAAGTGTTTCTGACTTATGTGGTCCAAATTTAGGGATCTGAGACTCATTCACCACCTTGGGCGAATGGGTCCCACCTGAATCTTTTGGTCCCGAAACAGGTTTTACACCTTTCTAAGCACTTTTCAATTTTGGTCCCATACATTAGGCTTGGGTGGACTCATTTGCCACCTTGGGAAAATAAGTCATATGTGGCCCATTTATTCAAATTTAATTCAAATTTTTGAAGAGATTTTATTATCCTAAATCTGATGTCGGCTTGTAGTGTTGCAATTTCGGGAATTCTTGCATAATTGGGTATAAATACAAGGTTATTTCTCTCATTTTAATACTTAGCATTCAAAAGATTTCACAAGAGTATTTGAGAATTCAAGAGCATTCAAGGGTAGATTATCAAGTATTTTAGAGTAGCATTCAAGTGCCAATCATCATGTCAAAAATTGCATATATCATGTTTGTTATTGTGCTAACAATTGTGATGTACGGTTTATGATTCAAGCAAGTGTTTCAAGCAAGATCAACATCATTCAAGCAAGAGTCAAGAACCACATCCATTGCAGTCATTTCAAGCATGTTTGCAACACCTCATTGCTAGGGTTTAGTGAGTTACAACATTGTCTTTTGTTCATTCATCATTCTCCATTCATATTTCCTTTCATTTCAAGTTTTAATTACCAACAAGGGGTTTGACCAAGGAAAACCCCTATCCACTAACCCCACAACATTTTTCTCTCTTCTTGTGTGTGATTTGTATGGCTAGGTTGTAGATTTATCAAGAAGAAAAATTGGAGAAAAGTTGTAAAATCCCCAAACTTGTCAAAGTTGTCATCAAGCCTTGGAGAAGCTTGGAGAAGACCTACAGGTGGAAATTTATAGTTCCAGATTCGAAAACCAGTCAAAAAGAGCAGAGCAGACCAAGAGACACAGAATCATGTCCTGAACTTCCAAAAAAGCAGAAGTGGATTGATTCACCACAAGTGGCCAATGAGTCCCACTGTATAGCCCTGACAAATATTTTCACAGATTTGGATACCCTTTTGGCTGAAACCTGTATCTGCACATTTTCCTAGAAGCGGGACTGATTTTCCCAGCTTGGCAAATGAGTCCCAATCAGCATTAACAATAAAGTTTCCAGAATTCTAGACCCCCATTCTATCTTCTTTAGTCTCCTAGGTGCACACTTTCTGTCTCATTACTGTCTATTACATTTTGTTCATATTTCTAGGTCATTCAAGGTTTGTCATTTCACATTGTCTTGCATTGTCTTTTCCAAGTCCTTACTTGGTGGTGAACCCCTCATTAGATCTCATTCAGCCTTTAGGACTGTCCCTTCACAAGATTTGAATCTCCTTTGCATTGAAATCTCAAGGGTTTGTTCTTGAGTGAATAGTGTGAAGATTGTCTCTCTCCCTTTAGGTCCTAAACCCTAAAGGTGAAAGAAAGTTACCAATTTTCCACTTTTCAAACACAAATATACCTATGCACACCTAGGACCACAATTAGAACCATTCCTAGGCCTCAAATTCCTAAATTCTTTGAGGACCAACATAGAGAACAAGAAGGGAAACAATGATGTGATGAAGGATGGGCTAATCATTTGTGTGAATACCAATCTCTTGGTGAAGAATTTCATGCCTCAATTTCCTTGGTATAAATTTGTGGCATCAAATATAGAAACAAACCTACAGGAGAGAGAGGCCAAGGAAACAACATGGGTTTATAGCGTAAGGTGTGTAAGCTAGCCATTTCTAGCTTTGTACTATTAGAGCTTGGGTTCAGAAGTTGGACACATACTTTTAGTTGAATCCTATGAAGGAAAGGGAAGCAATCAAATATACAACCCTTCATCTAGATATAGAGGCTCATGAGTGGTGGTACCATGGGCTAGTGACATTAGGTCACGATATCATAACTTCATATGTAGATTTCACTATGAGGTTAATAAACATATTTGATAGGAGAGATATTGAGTTGCATTTCAAGGAGTTGGCACAAATAAAATAGGTGGGCTCTATTAAGGCATACATCTCATAGTTTCATAAGTTGTTTTTGATGGTTACAAATGTGTCTAAACATAGATTAATAGTGTTGTTCATGGAAGGATTGGTAGAACCTCTGCAAGGATGGTTCAAGTAATTTGAGCCTAAAACCCTATAGGATGCCATAAAAAGGGATAGGAACATGGAGAATGCAGCCTCAAAGAAACAATTCTAGCCTAAACCTTTCCAACCTAAGAAATATTTTAAGAATTCATTTCAAAGGGAAGAGACTAGAAGACCACGCATGGATGATGAGGTTCATAATGAACATTTCAAACGAGAATTTGTGTTTTAGTTGAAAGGAGCCTTGGGAGCCTAGATATAGGTGTTTGGGGAAAGTAAAGGTGCATTATATAGAGGTTATATTTTATGACAAAGAGGAAGGAAAGGGAAATGATCTTTGGGGCAGCAAACATAGTGATTCAAATAGTAAGTGTCCAAAAATGAGGGAGGACCACCACCTAAGGTAGTTAAGGGTGGAACTGTTGCTACTCTCTCAAGTACCCCTAGGTTCAACTCTTTCAGGGTTCATGGAGTTTTGAAGGCGTAGTGTATGATAGTCTTAGTTGATAATGGGAAAACCCACAACTTCATTAACTCTACCTTAGTGGAAAAGAGGGTATTCTAGTGTAGTATTTTGAAGGATTCAATGTTATGGTTGCCGATGGGTTTAATATGACTTACAACCAACAAGTTCCACAACTTAGTATCACATTGGGGAATTACACTATCACAAATGATTTTTATGTGGTGGAATTAGGAGATACTAATGTTATCTTGGGAATACAATGGCTTCATTCCTTAGGGAAGTATTCTCAAAAAATTTAGACTATGGAGCTGAAATTTAGAGAAGATGGTAGGAAGGTTGAATTGAGGGGTATGTGGTGCAGGAGCACCCCATAGTTCATCTAGGAAGGTTGTCTAGAAGGTTGTTAATTGGCAATTTGTTTTAGATCAAAGGTAGCATTCTCTTTCTAGTTCTTGAGTTTGTGCCTTAGAGGCATTTGAGAACATGTAATGTGTTAGTGAAGGTCATGTTGACCCTTTGTTAGATTGAGTTTTCAAGGATGGTCTAATACCTTTGTAGACCTTCCTAGGTGTTAGTTTGTTTTAGTTTCTTTAAAATTTGTCAAATAAATCCTATTGGGAAAGCCACAAGCGACCATGGAATAGTTAGGATCGAGCTTAACTAAATTGGGAAACCTATATAAGGTGTGTATTGACCTGAAAGGAAGGTTGGAAGCTTTTGTATTGGTGAAAATTCATGAATACCAGTGAGGACAATGATAAAGTTGTATAATTTTCTATGTTTGTTTTGAATTTGGGTGATCAGGAGCGATCATGGCACTGTGAATTGTTAGAGAATGTAGTGTAGTCGTGCTTAAAGCTTTGTGTGGTAGTATTTAGTGAGTGTGTTCAATTTTCAGACGTGCTTTGTAGTTAATTGGTTTCTTTTAAGCTGTTGATCTGACTGGCAGACTGTAAATAATGGAGGTTTAGTTACATTCCCACTGTACTTTGTGTACGGTCCCTTGGGAACTATGACTAGGCTCCATGTCTATAAATAGGTTAGAGTTAGGAATGGTTATGAGTCAGGGAATCATGGAGAAAGTCTTCTCCTAGGCGAGCTTGATAGTGCCCGGCTAGGAAAGACAGGAAGTGCAAAGCACTTGGTTTGCAGGGGTGACCTTTCCCTGTCAAGTCATGGTGTGGAGAGGGCAGGAATGAGCCTTTCCAAGGCATAATATGGAGGATAAATCTCCACCAATCTGACTGATGCTAGAAAACTTGAAACAGTTGCAGGAGGGTCAGGAAATGGCTTAAAAGAGGCCTAAATTGCTAAATGGAGGGTTATGGTTGTGTACGGTCAGGTGAGGATGGAGACCTCCAGAATCTTTGAGGGATGGGCATAAGGATCAAGAAGCCAAAGGAACACTTCAATGTTCTTTGGAGAACTTAGGAGAGCTAACCTGTTTCCTCGGAGAAGAAGACCTAATGGGAAAGCCTAGAACTAGTGGACTAAAACCCTAGATGAGGGTTTGGTGAAAGCGATGGACAAAGAAAGAAAGGTGGAGTTTTTCGAACCAAGTTGTGATGGTGTGAACCTGTTGGAATCATCCCCACACCCCTACAAAGAGAAAATTGAGTGTTGAGATTAGGTTAGCCTTTAGGGAAGAGTAGAATCATAGCACCAAGGTTGGCTTGGTAGGTTGGAATTGAGATGGTAGTGGGGTTGGCCAGGAGAACCAGGGGTACGTAAACATGAAGAAGGTCCTAAAGGTTAAGGTGGTTAAGACACCGAGGAGATCTTGCTACAAAGATCCAAAGCATGGAACAGTGATTGTTCCATCCAACCCTACCCTATCAGATTGGTATCAGAGCAAGTTAAAGATTTGGGATAGAATCTTGCATGTTAGACCTTGTATCCAGTGGTTCCACAATCATGGTGACAAAAATTGAGTTGGAAAAGAATGTCAAAGATCAGGAGGAAGATAATAGGAGATTGAGAGAAAGATTAGCACAACTTGTGGAAGCATTGAGCAATGTGCAGATCAAGGCCGATGAGGTCAGTGATAGATTGGAGGGCAGGGTACCAAAGAGTGAAGAGGTTGTAGAGGAAGACAAGACCCCTGAACCTAACCCTGTTCTATAGGAGGAGCCTTTCTTGAAGGCATTAAAAGCTTTGAGTGGGAAAGAACTTGAAGGTATACCACTGTTCAGTGGCAAATTGGAGGCTGACCTAGTCCTAGATTGGATGGAAGGCATGGAGAACCATTTTGAATGTGATGGAGTCACTGAAGCACAGAAGGTGAAGGTGGCCAAGTTTAGATTGAGAGGATCTGCCTTGACATGGTGGAAATTCATTCAGATAGAGAGGGAAAAGGAAGGCAAGAAGCCTATTTCAACTTGGAAAGGTATGGTGGCAAAAGTGAGAGAAGCATATATACCAGATGATTATGAGATTCAGTTACACAAGAAGAGACAAAGTTTGAGGCAAAGAGACCAAGATGTGAACACTTACACTGAGGAGTTTCAAAAACTTTGTATGAGGTCTAATGTTTCAGAAGATGAAAGTCTCAAGGTGGCTAGGTATCTGAACGACTTGAAGTGGAACATTCAAGAGGAGATGACTCTTCTAAGTCCTAAGATAGTACACCAATGCTACCAATTAGCTATTAAGATTGAGGAAAGAAGCAAGAGGAAACATGATCAGGCTTCTAAGAGTAGAGGCAAAGGCAGAGATCAAAGAGATCAAAGAGGACATAGAGGTGGCTACCAAGGTAGAGGAACTGAACAAAGAAACCAAGGTGAATCTAAACTCACAGAGCATGGAAGTGAAACATCTTCTAGAGGAGGGTATGGAAGAGGTAGAGGTTCTCAAGGAGGATCCAATAGAGGAAGAGGAGCAGGCATGAGCAATTCATATTTTGCTACTATGAAATATTATCATTGTGGTCAAGTAGGACATCCATCTTATAGGTGCCCGGAGAAAGCATCTTCATCAAATACTGAGAAGAGAGTGGCATATGCTCAAGAGGACACCATGAGTACTAAATCACCAGAGGTCAGTCACATTGAATCTGAAATGGGGGAGAACCTGATGTTTAGGAGAGTTTTGATCAGACAACTGGTCAAGGAAGAGCCAAAACAAAGAAGAGCTTTATTTAGAGTGATATGCAAAATACTTGGGAAAGTATGTAAGGTTATTGTGGATTCAGGTTCAACATATAACATCATCTCAGAAGAGGCAGTAAGGAAGTTGAGATTGGAGAAGGTACCCCACACTAACCCCTACAAAGTAACATGGTTAAACAAAGGACAAAGTGTTCTTGTCAATGAGCAAGTAACTGTGGAGTTTTCCATTGGAGGGTACAAGGATAAACTGATTTGTGATGTGTTACCCATGGATGCATGCCATCTTCTATTGGGAAGACCATGGCAGTATGACATAAGTGCCATGTATGATGGGAAGGAGGATAATATTTATTTCAAAAAGGATGGGAAGACATTTAAATTGTAGTCACTGTCAGAAGAGGAAGAAGGATAGTCAAAGACACCTAGTGTCTTGTTAAGCAGTGGGAAAGAGTTCCTTAACAACCTACATCAAGGGAGTGAAGGATATGTGATCATGTTGCAATCCAAAGAAGAAGACAAGACTGAGAAAACAGTCATACCCGGAGCAGTCCAGAAGTTGCTTGAGAAGTATAAGGACATAGTGAGTGATGGTGCACCTACAACTTTACCTCCAAAAAGAGCCATTAGTCATCAGATTGACTTCATACCTGGAGCTTCATTGCCTAACAAAGCAGCTTATAAACTTACACCGGAACAAAATCTAGAGGTAGCTAGATAAGTGTAGGATTTATTGGATCAAGGATTGATTGAGAAGAGCATCAACCCATGTGCAGTACCAGTGGTATTAGCAACCAAGAAAGGAGGCAAGTGGAGATTATGCATTGATTCTAGAGCAATAAATAGAATCACAATTAGGTATAGCTTCCCTATTCCTAGGATTGAAGACTTGATGGATTGTCTTGGAGGATCTCAGTACTTCACCAAGTTGGATCTCAAGAGTGGATACCATCATATTAGAATCAAGGATGGAGATGAGTGGAAGACAACATTTAAGACAATAGATGGGTTGTATGAGTGGAGAGTCATGCCATTTAGCCTCTCTAATGCCCCTAGCACATTCATGAGGCTCATGAATGAAGTGCTCAAAGACTTTATAGGGATATTTGTGGTGGTATATCTTGATGATATACTCATCTTTAGCAAGACAACAGAAGAACACCTAAAACATGTGGAGTTGGTTCTTAGAAGATTGCAAGAAGAGAAGTTGGCCATCAACCTAGAGAAGTGTGAGTTCTCTAAATAGGATCTTGTATATTGGGGTTTTGTAGTGTCCCAAGGATCATTGAAGGTGGATCCAAGCAAGGTGGAAGCTATCCTAAACTGGCCTACACCAACCACAGGGACAGAGGTAAGAATTTTCCATCAATTGGTTCAATTTTATAGAAAATTCATAAGGAACTTTAGTTGCATATGTGCACCAGTCCTAGATACAATCAAAGGTGGTTTAAAGACTATGTTTAAGTGGACTCAAGAAGCTAAGAAAGTTTTTGAGAAACTAAAACAAGAAGTGGCAATTCAACCTATACTTTTATTACCTAGCTTTGACAAATTGTTTACTGTGGAATGTGATGCTAGTGGAGTTCCAGTAGGAGGAGTGCTAAGTCAAGAAGGCAGGCCCATAGCTTTCTTCAGTGAAAAGCTTAATGAAGCTAAGAAGAATTATTCTAACTATGACCTAGAACTTTATGCTTTGGTTCAGTCGCTTAGGAAGTGGAGGCATTACCTTCTACCCAAGGAGTTTGTAGTCTTTACTGTCAATCAGACACTTAGTTATATCAACACCCAAGAGAAGTTGAGTAATAGACATTTGAAATGGATGGAGTACATCCAAGCCTTTACTTTCACCATCAAGCACAAGAAGGGACAATTGAACAAGGTAGCAGATGCACTAAGCAGGAGATTACTAACAGTGCAAGAGATACAGATCAAGAGCATTGGAATAGAGAGTTTCAAGGATCTCTATGGGGAAGATGAAGATTTCTCGGAGGCCTACAAGGTATGTTCTGGCTTTGAGAATCATTTTCATAGCCAATACTCAGAGTATACATTGCAAAGTGGATTTTTGTTCAAGGGGAATCAGTTATGTGTTCCAAGAGGATCAATGAGAGAAAACCTCATCTAGGAGAAGCATAATGGTAGTCTTAGTGGAAATTTTGGCATCAACAAGACATTGGAACTAGTGCAAAGGTTCTACTATTGGCCTAAGTTGTCAAGGGATGTCAGGAGGTATGTGGAGCAATGTGTAGTGTGTATGAAAGCTAAGGGAGGAGCTAGTAATGCTGGTCTATATCAACCCCTACCCATTCCTAACAGACCATGGGAGTGTGTTAGCATGGACTTTGCAGTAGGACTCCCTAAGACCAAGACAGGATTTGATAGTGTCTATGTGGTGGTAGAGAGATTCAACAAGATGAGTCACTTTATCCCTTGCAAAACCACTCATGATGCTAGCTATATAGCTCACCTTTTCTTCAAGGAAGTTGTAAGGATCCATGGATTGCCTTTAAGCATTGTTTTAGACAAGGATGTGAAGTTCATGAGTCACTTTTGGAAGACTCTATGGAGCAGATTAGGTACTAACCTGTCTTTTGGATTAGCTTACCATCCGCAGACCGATGGTCAAACAAAGGTGGTTAACAGGGTGTTAGGTAACCTTCTAAGGTGCCTAACCAAAGAATATGGATAGATATGGGACATGGTTATCTCACAGGCTGAGTATGCTTATAATGACAGTGTGAACCGGACCACAGGGAAGAGTCCTTTTGAGGTTGTGTATGGAATGCACCCAAGGGGTATATGTGAGCTCAGGGATCTAGGAGCTATGGAACATAGGAGTGGACATGCAGAGGAATTCACTCAAACCTTGAAAGAGATTTGGGAGTAGGTAAAGAAGACAATCACCAAGGCTGCTCAAAAATTGAAAGACAAGGTAGATATGTCAAGAAAGGATTTGCAATTTGCAGTAGGAGACTATGTCATGGTCCACCTTAATAAATATAGGTTACAGAAGGGTACATCAACCAAATTACAGATGAAAAGAGTGGGACCATGCAAGGTGTTAGCCAAGTATGGGAAGAATGCATACAAGGTGGAGTTACCTACAGATTTAGGGATTTCACTAGTGTTCAATGTAGCTGATTTGATCAGGTATAAGGGATCAGTCAATGACATGGATCAGAGCAGTGGGGAGATCTTCAAAGATGTCAGAAACATAGCCTTACCCACTCCAGACAAGCTACAAGCAGAGAGGGTCTTGGAGTCAAGAGTAAAGAAGTCTACAAGGCATAGAGTGTATATGGAGCACCTCATCAAGTGGAAGAACAAACATGAATCTGAAGCTACATGGGTGGATGAAGCTCAGTTCAATAAGCAGGGAATTGACCCATCTCTAATCTCTCCCCACATTCCTTAATGTCTGTGTAGAGGGGGAGAATAGTGCATGAGCACCCCATAGTTCGTCTAGGAAGGTTGTCTAGAAGGTTGTTAATTGACAATTTGTTTTAGATCAAAGGTAGCATTCTCTTTCTAGTTCTTGAGTTTGTGCCTTAGAGGCATTTGATAACATGTAATGTGTTAGTGACGGTCATGTTGACCCTTTGTTAGATTGAGTTTTTCCTACAAGGATGGTCTAATACCTTTGTAGACCTTCCTAGGTGTTAGTTTGTGTTAGTTTCTTTAAAATTTGCCAAATAAAGCCTATTGGGAAAGCCACAACTGGCCATGGAACAGTTAGGATCGAGATTAACTGAATTGGGAAACCTATATAAGGTGTATCTCAACTTGAAAGGAAGGTTGGAAGCTTTTGTATTGGTGAAAATTCATGAATACCAGTGAGGACAGTGATAAAGTTGTATAATTTTCTGTGTTTGTTTTGAATTTGGGTGATCAGGAGCGATCATGGCACTGTGAATTGTTAGAGAATGTAGTGTAGTTGTGCTTAAAGCTTTGTGTGGTAGTATTTAGTGAGTGTGTTCAATTTTCAGGTGTGCTTTCTAGTTAATTGGTTTCTTTTGAGTTGCTAATCTGACTGGCAGATTGTAAATAATGGAGGTTTAGTTACATTCCCACTGTACTTTGTGTATAGGCCCTTGGGAACTGTGACTAGGCTCCATGTCTATAAATAGGTTAGAGTTAGGAGTGGTTAGGAGTCAGGGAATCATGGAGAAAGTCTTCTCTTAGGCGAGCTTGATAGTGCCCGGCTAGGAAAGATAGGAAGTGCAAAGCACTTGGTTTGCAGGGGTGACCTTTCCCTGTCAAGTCATGGTGTGGAGAGGGCAGGAATGAGCCTTTCCAAGGCATAATATGGAGGATAAATCTCCACCAATCCGAATGATGCTAGAAAACTTGAAATAGTTGCAGGAGGGTCAGGAAATGGCTTAAAAGAGGCCTAAATTGCTAAATGGAGGGTTATGGCTGTGTACGGTCAGGTGAGGATGGAGACCTCCAGAATCTTTGAGGGATGGGCATAAGGATCAAGAAGCCAAAGGAAAACTTCAATGTTCTTTGGAGAACTTAGGAGAGCTAACTTGTTTCCTCAGAGAAGAAGACCTAATGGGAAAGCCTAGAACTAGTGGACTAAAACCCTAGATGAGGGTTTGGTGAAAGCGATGGACAAAGAAAGCAAGGTGGAGTTTTTAGAACCAAGTTGTGATGGTGTGAACTTGTTGGAATCATCCCCACACCCCTGCAAAGAGAAAATTGAGTGTTGAGATTAGGTTAGCCTTTAGGGAAGATTAAGGGCTAAGGGAAGAGTAGAATCATAGCACCAAGGTTGGCTTGGTAGGTTGGAATTGAGATGGTAGTGGGGTTGGCTAGGAGAACCAGGGGTACCTAAACATGAAGAAGGTCCTAAAGGTTAAGGTGGTTAAGACACCAAGGAGATCTTGCTAGCAAAGATCCAGAGCATGGAACAGTGATTGTTCCACCCAACCCTACCCTATCAGTATGTCTAATGGTACTCCCAAGATTGTGTCAACAAAATTGATTGAGATAATCTTTAGGCATGGTGATGTAGCTTGGGAAACATAGTGTCTAATTTCATCTAAGGCACCTACTGAGGATAACACTCTATATAATGTAGACATCCAACCCATATTGGATAAGTATATTTTGGTCTTTGGTGAGATTCCTCTATGTAGACCTTCAAATAGAGGATTTGAGCATGTTATTGAATTGGAGGAGGGGTCCAAACTAGTTATCACCACTCCTTATCAGCATTTGAAAAAGTTCAAGGAAGAGATTGAAAAATCCATTAAGGAGTTTCTTGATATGGGGCACATCAAGCCTAGTTTGATTCCCTTTGCTTCTTTTATTGTCTTGGTTAAGAAGGATGAAACCATGAGGATGTGCATAGAATATTGTGCCCTTAATAAGAAAATTATAAATAATAGATACCCTATTCCTTTGATTTATGAGTTGTTGGAAGAGTTGCACGGAGCAATATACTTCTCAAAGATTGATCTTTGCTCAACATATCATCAGATCAGGGTGAGAGAGCAGGACATCCACAAGACTTCATTCATATATATGTCATTATAGACGCTATGATTTTTCGGTTATGCCCTTTGGGATAACCTATACACCAGCCACCTTTCAATCATGTATGAACCACATATTTAACAAATAGTTGAGGAAGTTATTATTGGTGTTCTTAGATGATATACTCATCTACAACAAGACTTAGGAGGATCACTTGAGACACCTTGACGAGGTGTTGAGTATCATGGAGGCTCATCCATTGTATGTGAAGGCATCTAAGTGAGAGTTCAGGATGATCGAGATTCTCTACTTAGGTCACGTGATAAGTGCTAAGGGGGTTTAGGTTCACCAAGAGAGGACTCAAGAAATTATTGATTGGCAACCATTGAGGACACTAACAAAGTTGCAAGAGTTCTTTGGATTATGTAGCTACTAGAAGAGGTTTGTAAGAGGGTTTTCACAGTTAGGTACACCCCTAATAGACCTTACCAAGAAAGGGGCTTTTAGATGGTCAGGTGAGGCTCAACATGCATTTGATGGTCTTAAGGACATGATGAGCTCTAGTCTCATGTTGGTATTATTAGATTTTACTCACCCCTTCATTCTTGAGTGTGATGCATCAGGGGAAGGCATTGGAGCAGTTTTAATATAGAATAGACACCTCGTTGCATATGAGATCATAAACTTAGGGATAATGAGAGGCTCTACTCCATCTATGACAAGGATATTCTTGCCATAATGCATGCATTGGTGAAGTTCAAACAATATGTAGTAGGTGGAATGTTTGTGGTAAGGATCAATCATAATAGCTTGAGGTATTTTTTGGAGAAAAAAGATCTAAATGAATGGAAACAAAATTGGTTAAACAAGGTACAACATTATGATTTTGACATTGTTGGATAGGACAACTGAGAGGGGGGATGAATCGGTTGTCACAGATTATAACCTTAAATTCAATTACTAGAACTAACACATAAACTGAATAAGTGATTAACCGTCAAATGCCAATGTAAAAACATAGTAACACCAGATTTACGTGGAAAATCCAATGAGGGAAAGACCACGATGAGGATTAAATCACACTATAGAGAATATCAAAACCGATTACAAAAGGCTCACTACTTGAAATAAGGCTCACTGCCTGAGATAAGGCTCATTGCCTGAAATAAGGACTCATTGTCCATGGGGCTACAACCCGAAGGGCTCACTACCACACAGATACAAATAAGACTTGTTACAGAAATAAAACAATCCCAATGCAACAAAATATTCCACCACAATCACTGATCAAATTGCATGAATGATAGAGTTTTCCTTCTACTCACTGCATCCGAAAACTCAACGTTAAGCTTCGCATTAATCAACCACACACATAACTCACACACTTTTAGAATAGCATCAAATTCATATCTGCTCTTTCACTTATCTTCCTTCTTTTCTTATGTACAATATTCATTGCTAGCACATTCTATGTTTATACCATCTCCAGCTTTGAAAATATACAAAGTCAACCATCCAAATTCAAATTCAAATTAGGTCAGCACCAAACATCCTAGGGTGGAATTAGAATGAGGGTAACCCAAACACACGCTTCACTGGGACCCATAATAGACCAACACGCTTCATCAACTTTGAAGATAGTGCTTGACACACGGTCAACCAAACCAATGTAAAACACATAGATCAACTAAGCTCGATATTTCCAAATACTGAAACCATCTTCAATAGAACTAGGGCAACACAACTCTAGAACCACAAGTCATAAGACTTCAACAAAGAGAAATCTAGACCAGCAACAATTCTCTTGAACCTTGGCTAGAACACATAAAAACATAGTTCACAAGTACCGGATCAACATCCTCAACAACTGAATACCTGTAATTTTCTCTTAATACAATATTATCAATATCCTCAACATATACAATCAACAAAAACTATTAGATAGCCAGCTGACCAGTTGAAATCAATGATAACACTTTCATTCCTCTTTCCATTCTTGCAATAGACATAGAATATGTCAAGAGGAAGAAGAATGGAGTTGTTTATGCTCTCTCCAAGAAATCCACTATTTTCTCTCTTGCAAAAATCTCAGCTAATTGGAAGGCTCGCCTTTTGGTGGAGTATTCCAAAAACATAGGTGCATGTTACATCTTGGATGGGAAGACACATGATTACAAATATAGAGTGGTAGATGATATCATATACTACATGGGCATAATTTATTTGGTTCTTGAGTCCAAACTTAAGGAGAAAATCTTGAGATTCATCCATATTACACCCTTGGTAGGACATCCTAGATAATTTAAGACATACACGAAGGTTAGGGAGAGGTTCTCATGGAAGGGCCTCAAGGAGGATGTCTTGAGACATGTGAGAGAGTGTATGACTTTTTAGCATAACAAGTTAGAGCACACTTTTCCAACTAAGTTACTTTAGTCATTGTCCATTCCAAAATAGAAATAGGAAAGTGTATCTATGTATTTCATCACTGGTCTACCGAAGGTACAGGGTAGAGATTGGATTTTTTTAATTATTGATTTGTAGACCAAGGTTGCTCAAATATTCACCATCTCTACTGAGTTTAAAGCACCTCAAATAGTAGGGTTAGTTTTTAGAGAGGTGTTTAGGCTCCATGGGTTGTCGAAGAACATAGTCAACAATAGGGATAGTTGGTTCCTCAGCATTTTTTTGGCAGGAGCTCTTTAGATTAGCTGGCATTGAGTTGACTCCTAGCACAAGTTATACCCTCACATAGATGGCCAAACAAAGATTGTGCACAAATGGGTTGATATTTGTGTAACTATGTGGTAGGGTAGTAGAGAGCTTATATTAGGTGGTTGCACTTGGGTGAACATTGTTACAACGCCACCTATCATATATGTCGATCAGGATCAATCCTTTCCAAACATTATATGGTTATGATGCTCCATCATTCTTGGACTTAGCTTTCGGTGATAGCAAGGCTCCCAAAGCCAAGGATTGGATCTAAGAAAGTCAAGATATTCTTAGATCTCCTAAGGATAACCTCTAGAGCGCCCATAATCAGAAAAAAGTATATGTGAACTGACACAAGATAAATAGAAGTTTCGAGGTAGGTGACTTGGTTTTATTGCGTCTAAAGCCTTATAGGTAGTCCTTCTTGAAGAAAAATGGTGTTGAAAAGTTAAAACCTTGCTTATATGGTCCTTACAGGGTTGCTCACAAAGTGGGGGAAGTGGCATATGAATTGGATATTTTAAAGAGTAGTAGGATCCACAATGTGTTTCATTTGTCGTGCATCAAGAAGGCACTAGGGAAGCATCTTACATCTTCACCAGAGCTTCCACCTTTGGATGAGGAGGTTAGGTTGGTTTTAGTTCTAGAGGAGATTGTGGATACCTAAGAGAGGAGGTTGAGGAGCAGAGTAGTCAAGGAGTACCTAATTAGGTGGAGGGATTTACCAGTAGAGCATGCAACATGAGAAGGAGAGTAGATTCTTCAACATCCTAATCTAAAATTGCTTGAGGACAAGAAATATCAGGAAAGGAGGATTGTAATGTCCCCTTTTGATGCCTAAGTAGGAGTCACTTAATTAGCCTATTTTATTCTTGTAGGCTAATGTCAGAGCTAAGGGAATATTTTAATTAATTATTTAATACTATCTATTCCAACATATAGTAAGGATAATATTATTTAATTAATTAATTAAGTTCATAAAGTGACTTTGTGGTTATTCATTAAATTTTTAAAAAGGTCACTTTATTATTCTTAGGTTTATTTTAATATATCAAAAGTGGGAATTCAAAGAGTTAATGGGGAGTTGCATACAAAAGTAAAAGTGATGTTCATTTGAGCTATTTTTGGATATTATTCTATTTGGTGAATTTGGAGAGCTTTTCAAAGTCTGAAACCCTAAGACAAAAACCTCAAGGGTGACTGGTTTTGATGGTGCAATAATTCTACTCTAGCCGGTTTGTTGGAAGAATTATTCAAGTTTCTCACACTAGACATTACAGGCAGAAAATAAAGAAATTTGTGAAGTCTCATACTGAGAAAAAATTTAGGAGATAGAAGGAGTTGTAGAGTTATGGTGAAAAATGAATTGATATATTTTATTTAGCAGTTGATAATACAATCGCACCATTGCAGAGTGTTGTGGCGGACTGATATATGCTATATACAATTGAAGGTATCTATTCCCATCGTGAGTCTAAGGGAGGAGTCACATTTTTTATAAGTTTCCATATCATAGTATTTTCACCTAAGGAGGACGTGGCAGGGTTGGAAAGTCACACTAAGGTGACTACTCAGCTCCATCTTATTGACTGCAACTATTGTTTAAGAAGGCCACAACTTATGTGATGGGTGTGTGGGAAGAGACAAGCCATTTGAAGTCGTAAGGGTCTCCAACTGTACATACCTCCACCTTTATTTCATAGCCATCACTTTACTACTTGTCGTTGCCTATAGTATCATTCAAAAGCACCAAAGTTAAGGAATTCATGGGATTTGGAGGCTGGGTGTATCAAACAAAGGGGTCGCTGCTTATGGAAAAATGTCACCAATAGGTCGATTCTTTTATGTATACATCTACAGGTTAGAGTTAATGTTATCTAAATTAATTTTTATATTAGTTGATTGTGAAAACTTTGAAACACTTTTATGTTAGTGATATAAGTTTCAAACATATTGTAGTGATGATTTGCAATTGTTAGATTTGTGAATGTAATATTATGGATGAATGAGAAAAGCAATATTACTTGATCTATTTATGTTAAATAAAATCACTACAGCTAAAAATTCAGCTCAGACTGTTGTCCAATTATTTGAAGAAATGTCTGTGTATAAAAAGTTATGAAGTTAAAAAAAACTTGCATAAGAAATCAAATTGAGATATTTCAAAAAACCTAGCAACTAAAAATATCAACAATTTGAGATACAAAATGAGTCAAAAGTATTAAGGTGCAGAAGGTAAGGGTTTAGAGGTGCAAAACTAGTTGTAACCTTGACTACACCTTGCAACAAAGGAAAAATGTAGCAAACAAAAAAAATTAATCAGCATAGAGAATTATTTACAAACCATGGTGAAAATCTAAGTGGCTACAAATTAGTTCAACAATGCCAAACCTTCAAAATTTTGGGTAACAATAGAAGACTAGTCTAAACCAAAAAAGTTGTTGAAAAACCATCTAAGACACAAAATTCTTCAAATATGAACTAAGAATCTTCTCAGAAATGTCATGAACAAAAAATTGTTGATCAAGCACTACAAAAAGGGGTTTTCTTAAAAAAATTGTACAAGTATGATAATACAATATGAATTTAAAAAAAAAGAAAAAAAGTTGTCTATGTTGGAAAATGATAGTGGCAAGTAATTTTAACTTTTTCATTTCTTCTAAATTCAATGGCAATGCCCATTTGGCTCTACAATACATCAATGATAAGACTCAAGTGTGGAATTCAAAAAAATGGTAAGATATTTGTTACTCATGACTTTAATACCATGTTGAAGCGGTAATAAAATTAATATAAAAACTCAAATTTTCTACAAAAGGATGTGCACAAAAAATTCCAAAAACTATCATAAAGTGAATCTAAAAACATAAAATGAATTCCTTGTATATGCAAAGCAAAGAGGAAAAAGGAAGAAGGAAGGTAGGAGTAGACTATTAACTAACCCTCCAAGAAGTGACAAATATAGTACACCTAGATTAAGCATGAGGACATATGTAAAGTCCCTATGAGATGAGACAATAGAACAAAATAAAAACTTTAAATGATTTTAAGACTAGAGTGAATAGGTCTACTAGATAATATGTAATAACACTTTTCACTCTAGCATTTACTTTTCATGTACTATTTTACCTCTCATCCAACTCCTCACATCTAACAGATGTAATTAATTAATGGTGGGCATATATATTATTATTAACACTCTTTTGTTAGGCTTGTCAAGAGTTATAGGTATTGAGTTAGAGACTTGCTCTATCGTGTTGGAAAGGAGCTTGATTACACTTATATATCAATCAGTAATATATCATATAATTTTGATCACATAATGAGGCAATATCTTATATGCCACATCACTTCCCATACATGTAAAAAATCCCAATCATACTCCTATTTTTCATTTTCCTAAAAATCTAAAAGATAATTTATGTTTTTTGTTTATTCCATTTTAATGAATGAAACTTTAGGAAGACCAAATACCATATTATATGTACTCAACTACTGAAAATATCTATAATTAAGGTGTCTAAACCTCTCATGCTATTTAATTCTTCTTAAAAAATCTATATGGGCAATGTGTGATGATCCATAAGATAACTCAAAACCATAAAACTTATGCAATTTAAACCCATGACCAACTTTGCATGAATAACAAATTTTCTCAAGATGTTGCAGTTCTCTAATACCATCACGTGGGGGAGAACTCAACTATCTTCCCATCCCTAGTATGAAAAATCTAATACATAGAGAAAATATTGCAAAAAATATCAAGAACATAAAAAATACCCTCAATACAATCATCTATCAATTACACAATACTTGACTCCAAAACCAATTTTTTCGTAGAGACCCTTTATAATTTGAGAAGTAGAGTTTTCAAAAAGTGTCTCAAGTAGATCATATAAGTTGCTCAAATGATGAGAGGTTCTTGAATAAAATATCCAGATCTATGTGGATGAAGCCAAACCTTTATTTGTAAATGCTTAACCCTTTCTAGGCTTGGGAATATTAATGGTGTGTTTCTTCATGACCTCTTCCAAGGCTACGATCCTTTGATGAAAAAAATATATGGCATGATTCTATAGTCTGCAATAAGTACATAGTCCTCCACATTTCTTCTTTATTGTGGAAGTACTCTTGCTTGACTTAGAAGAAGTGACATGTGTATCAATTTTTTTCTTCTAGAAGACAAGAAAGAAGACACTCAATTGTAACCAAAAAATCTTCAATCAAAGGGAAGGCATCAGGGGATAAGGTCATCGATTCAAGATCCAATTGTAGAGACCAAAATTTAATGATTGTACCAAATAAATAATTTAATTATCTCACATTTGTTTAGGTGATATATAACTTACAAGATGGATTTTGAAATTATCAAAAACATGTAAACAAAGGATTCCCATGGATTCATCTAATTTGTTTTGATATACAAAATTGCTCATATTCCCTTGTAAATTACATTTGTTGTTCACTTAATATTTTTTATAGACCCTAAGAGTAAATAAATTGCACTGTAAGCTTTCAAAATGTGATAAGTGTGTGGAATTAAGAGATTAATTTTTTGATCTATAATGAAACACAAAAGACACTTGAAATTATGCTTTACAAACCCTCAACTTTGATTAGTGTTGTGAAAGTACCCCCTCCTAAAAACTTTAACATTTGTTGATTACAAATTTTCAACTTTGAAAGCCTAAACCAACCATTTATAATGCATGAAAACTTTTACAATGCCTAGAAATATAGGCATGTCAAAATTTGAAATTTACATGCAAAAAATAACACAATATTAATAAGGAGACCTAAAAATATAGTGAAATAACAACATAGGTGCAAAGTTGTAACAAAATCTAGAAGTCTAGAATATTGCATAGGTGCTTCAAATTTCTAAAGTAAAAAACAATAAAAATATAACAATTTGAAGAAAAAGTTTAGAAGTCCACAATAATCAAGCTCATGCAAACACATGTTGGAGTCTAGAAATTTGTCAAGTAGTTGGGTTGGTGCAAAGTTGCAAATGTTGGAGTCTAATAATCGACAACAATAGGTTATGTTAGAGTTTTTAAGCTCAAAATAGTTCAAACTTTGAAAACTTCTTATAATTTAAACTTTGTAGTCCACTTGCAAGTTAGACTTTGAAGTCAAGATACAAGTCAAAATTTCAAATTCTTCTAGCAATTTGAACTTCTAAGTCCACATACAAGTTAGAATTCTAGATTTTGTAGTAGTTCAAATTTTAGAGTCCACTTTTAGATCAAACTTTGAAGTTTGTGTGCAATTTGGACTTCATAACTCTATGTGTAAGTCACAAAAATTGGGTTTTATCAATCATGAAATTGCAAGAAAAAAACTTGACAATTGAAAAGACCAACAATTTGAGATGTAAAAATGAGTCAAAAATTTGAAGGTGTAAAAGATAAGGGTTTGGAAGTGTAAAACAAGTTGAAAGATTAACTACACCTTACAACAAAGGAAAAAATGTAGTAAAAAATATATCTAATCAACAATCAACATAGAGAATTATGAAAACCATGGTGAAAATCTAAGTGGCTACAAATTAGTTCAAGTATGATCATACAACATGAGTATAAAGAAAGAAAGAAATATGTCTATGATAGAAAATGATGGTGATAGATAGTGTAGACATCGAAAATTGGTCTAGGCGTGCGAGTACACATTCGACATAATTTTCTATAGTCCGTTGTCGTGATTAAATAATGTTTATTATTTAATTACCTTTCTAACACATATTTCCTCTATTAATTAAATACCCCTTTTTAATTAATTCATTAATTCATTTATTCAACTTGATTAATTAAATAAATCATATTTGTTTAATTATGTCCTTAACTAATTAATTCTTCATTTTAATTAAATATGTATTATTTAATAAACCCCCTTTATCTATCAATTAAATAATTTATTATTTAATACCCCCTTTATCATATTTCAACTATAATTAAATGTCTTTATTTAATTATTCATTTAACCCCTTTATCTATAATTAAATATTTATTATTTAACTATTCATATTATCCTTTTCAAATAGTCAAATTAAATAAATTATCTTTATTTATTTAATTAAAGTTTCTTATTTTTGAATGTTGAATTAAATTAACATTTAATTCATGTTTAATTATTTCTGTCACATTCTTCTATCATTTAGTTATCGAAGTCATTCACTCACCTTCTGACTCGAGATCTATTTTTAGTTCTCTAGTTATCTCTGGATTCAACGCCTGATTATCTTTGCGAGAGAACTCTCCGTCACAACTAGTCGATTAACTAGTTCTAACTCTTGTTTGCATTCGAATGCATTATTCTTCGAGTTGTAACTTTGTCTTTGACATTCAAAGTCTATTTCTTCTATTTTTCGAAGATTCTTAACTCGTGTTCTAACTTAGTCTTTATCTTGCAGTCTTTCCTGACTCATGTTCTAACTCATGTTCTATCTGAGACATAACTCACATCGCATGGCATTCATCAATCTCATTCCTCGATCTCTCTTTCAATCTAAGCCGATCGTTCAAAAACCCAAAATATATAAAATGGCCTATCAGTATCATAATTCCTCCTCCCGAAATCATACACTTTTGAGAAGAGACTTATCTTCGATATTTTTCTTAGACACTCGACGAAGTTATGCTTGTATTCAAACACAAAAATTTGAGGGCAAGAATACTGAAAAGGCAAAATGGAGAAGAGCAATCAAGATAATTCGAAGGAGTGAACGCATATTCGGTGAGAGCTTTCAATTAATTTGTTTAGTTTATTATATTTACTTATTCGTTCTTTGTTGTTTGATTTAGATTAATATTATTTAGATTAGGATTAACATCGTTTATTCTAGTTGCATATATATTTATCCAGATTTTATTCTGTGTTACATTTGGTGAACCCAACGTGAACACGCTTCAAAATTCACACATATTTTCATCTTTCTGTTTTTTCATTTTTCTTTTTTGCAGGTTTTTCGTACGGTGCACCGCATTTGTTCAACACACCGACGCATCTGTATTACGAGCCGCATCTGCTAAAAATAGCGACGCATCTGTCATCCTAAACCGCATTTGCGAAGTCCTAAACCGCATCTGCCTGTCAACAAATTCGCGAACCGCATCCACATGTCAACGTCGAACCGTATTTGTGGCTCCAAAAGCCGCATTTGGCTAGTAAATATTTTTCACTTTTTTTTATTGACTTCCATACATCCGCGTTTTCTTTTATCGATTTTGTGTGATTTTCATTTTTAGCTAATGTTTGTTTATAGTTGTGTTAAGGTGGATTAACCTAGCGTTTGCAGGACGAAGCATAGAAGACCATAAAAACACAAACCATTGTTTTCTGCAGGACGAAAGTCGAAGACACCAAGACAAACTACTAATCAATTTGCATGCAGGACCTAATGCCTTTGTCTTTATTTATTTAGCAAGCTTTTTGTTTGGTAGATAAATAACTATCGTCTGGATTAAAAAGAATCACTGTTTGCCTTGTCTGGTGCATTGCACATATTTGTCACCCTTTACGATTCAGTATATCGGAGTATCTTCTCCCCTTGCGCAGTCATGCGATCCTGGGTGTAAGAGAAACGGTTACTGACTCTCGAACTTGTGCCTGTCTTGGTGGGAAAAAGTACTCACCCCAAGATGACTCAGACCGGTAACGTGCTAAAGCCAAGCGACTTCCACCCGGTATATAAAAACGGGTTTCTGGAGAAAGCCCAAAAATCACGCTCACTATTCTGACGAGATGGACAAAAATGGACTCTCGCCGACGTTGGATAGTTCCCCACGAATGAAATACCCTTATTAAACACCTTGTTGTAGATTTACCAAAATCCTACCTACTTGTTGGCACAGCAAGGTCGGCCCTGTGAAGCCATCTTACATTCTTATAGTTTATGTGTGGAGATGAGATGTATGCCATGGGAGTTTCATGGGTACAGTAGCTTGGCTGCCCCGTATAAGTCAGTGTCATGGAGGGGAGCCAGTGGGGTCAAGCTACTAGTCATCCACCATAAATATGCGTAGCTAGAGAAATCCAAGTAAGAACTCAACAAGTATTGTCCAAAAAGCTTAGGTTGTAAATGTTTTCAAGTCTTAACAGTTCTATCATCACAAACTAAAAATACATTGATTGTTGTGTTTGTTTTTTGTTGTATTCATCAAAAATCTTGTTCAACAAACGAAGTTAGTCAAAACAACTTTTGAGAAAACTTCAACTATCAAATAGTGAGTCGTAACTGTCAGTTTTAATGCCGCATCTATTTTAGTGAGTTGCATTTGTTAGGGGAAAAGCCGCATGTGTCTGTCAAAAAAATTTATCATTCACAGTCTAGATATTACGAGTCACAACTATCATATTTTGAGTCGCATGTGTGCATACGAACTACATCTGTCAATTTTCAAGCCGCATCAGAAAATTTAGGTTTACATGGTCCATATTTAGAACCACATGCGTATTGCAAAACCGCATTTGTCATAGGAAACACCGCATCTATCAGAAGAACCACATGCGTGTTGAAAAACTGCATTTGTCATAAACTAAATCGCAACTGTCAAAAAGTCCAAATTCTGTCAGTGTCTGAAATGAGGTTTTAGTCAAAACACCACATGCACAATTGTAAACCGCATCTGTCAAAAGTTGAACCGCAACTATTAGGTGAACCGCATTTGACTATCAACACGAAACTTCAAAAACCGCAAACTAAGTCTGAAACATCACTGTCACTATTTGCTTCTGGTTCTTAAGATCAACCTTGGACAAAAATTGTTAATTTTTTCTCAAAAACCTTGCTCAATTAGGTGTCATATACATCTTAGTCACAGTCAATGTCTTAGTCATACTCATCCTAAGTTGCATGCATATAGATACTTCCTAGGAAATTGCATATCACAGAATAGATAACTTTCCTCATCATTGGAAACGTTCATGTTCTGGTTTGCAACAATCATTGAACCTAGTCACTTTAGTCCTATTAGTGAATCTTTTCAGCTCAACAATCTAGTTTGGAAAATTCACCTTGTCAACTGTCCTTGTCCTACAATCAGGTTCCTTGGTCAAATACAAATCATTGCATGCATTTATTCCATAAGTGGTAGGTTATAACTGTCTTAGACTCATTTATCGTCATACTCTACTCGAGATTTTGCATATTGTTCGTCCTATCATACGTCATCTTAGTATACTTCCTTTTAGAAATCATTTTAGCAACATCATTTATTGTCAGAAAATCCAAAAACATAGAAATAGGACATATCAATTTTTAGACGTAGTCTGCATTACCCCTTTTTGAGCAAATTTTTCATGGTCGAAACAAGGTCTAAAAAGAAACATAAAGCAATGTTAGACCCCAACAAATTCATCAATCCATTTGGAAATCAACCATCAGGAAGTGAAAGACCACACAAACCCTTGCTTGAAAAACACATCACTAGGGACACACATGGACAAATTTATATAGAAGACATAGATGCCACTATACAAGATCCTGAATTTGCATCCTTTATGGATGAGTGTTTGGGAAATGATCCCCAATGGTATCTAGCAAATTTGCTAGTAGAAGGTGCCACACTACCACTAGGATTTGATATTCATACTTTGAAAACACAGTCTACTCAACCAACGCAAACTGCGACGTCAAGTGTTTCTATTCCCCAAATTACCGTAGCGATACCAACTGGCATACCAACTCAAACATCGTCAATTGTAAACACAACCCCTTTCAACATAACACAAGGTTTACAATTTACTATGGGGCAACTTCCTCCAACCCCTTTGGCACCAACACGACTGGTAAGAGATCCAAAGTTGGTGGGAATATTCCTATACCAAATCATAACATTCAGACAGGAAACATTCCTATACCAAATCAGACCATTCAGACAGGCAATATTCCTATACCAAATCAGACCATTCAGACAGGAAGCATTCCTATACCAAATCAGACCATTCAGACAGGGAATATTCCTATACCAAATCAAAACATTCTAACAAGATATATTCCCTCGCCAAATCACAACCCGTCACAAAACATGGCATATTAGAACACCTACATTGATCCAAACAACACAGACACCATGTCCTTGACACAAGTAGATGTCCTTCAAAACCAAATGCAAACTCTTCAACAACAGATGGACAACATGTCTATGTCAGGCAAATGCACTATCTAAGCGCAAGACCTATGTCCATGTCCATTTGACAAAGCCCTTTATATGACACCTTTCCCCCATGGATACATTATACCGATTTTTCCTAAGTATAATGGGAGGAAGAATCCTTTGGAACACATTAGAGAATTCTCAATGGCATGCTTGGACATATCGTATGACCCCACATACTTGATGAGACTATTTCCATGAACCCTTATCGGGATAGGACTGGAATGGTTTTCTAAATTACTGTATGGCATACGATCTTGGGGTGAATTAGCTGAGAAGTTTGTCAAACATTTTGCCTTTAACATAGACAATGAAGTAACAATAGAAACCTTGTGCCACACAACACAAGAAGATGGTGAAACTTTCACCACTTTCTTTTAGAGATGGAGAAGTCTAGCTAGTAGATGTCCAATTGAAATACTAGAAAAGAAAAAGGTCATGATATTCCTAGAAAGCATCAATCCAAAACTGCGAAGTGACTTAAGGGTACACTGTTGTTTTCATTCCTAGACTTGGTACAAAAGGGCATCATCCTTGAGAAAGGCCTTATAGACAAAGGAGAAATAAAAGTACCAGGCAAAAATTCGGTTGTCCAACATTAGAACACACCAAACGATAGAAACAAATTCTAGTCTAGAAACAAAAATGTTACAAATGATAGCATTGTTGATGCTAAAAATATACATACGGGACCAATTATTACACTTAGAGGTTACAACTCCAATCAAGACATGATGAATAGTTTAGATCAAACAACCAATTATGTCCAAAATTCACAACAACAAAGACCTCGAAGGAGATTTCCTACACGTGAATTTACACCTTTAGGACAACCAATCGAGATGATTTTCAAAGAATTGATTAAACATAATCTCATAAAACCTTTGGAACCAAGAGAATATGATCCTGGAAAATTTAAACCTTCATGGTGGGACAACAATTCCTATTGTGACTATCATCGAACGAAAGGACACAACCTACAATAATGTCGCCAACTGAAGAATATTATACAAGACCTTGTTGAAAATGGAACAATAGAGGTCGATGGGCAGAAAAATACCAAGAAAAGTGATCATAAGGTCTTCACAGACCCGTTACATGACCATACAAAGGGAAAAGCCTCCAGTTCGGGAACCAAGAATAATCCATCAGCCAATTATACCAATACCAAGTATGACTATGGTAAAGGAACAATCATAAATCACCTCCGAGCCGCAAATGAAAACGTCAATACCATCGTCATTAAGAAGCATCCAGAATGTAATGTAAACACACGTAGAACTAAGATTAATATTCCAGGTCCTTCTTCTAAGCCACCTACGCAAACTTCCAAGTTTAAGTACAACCTACTTGATCAATTGAGTAAAACCCCCGCACAAATATCTATCTTAGAATTATTGACTTTATCACCTGAGCATCGAGCCATTCTTGACAAAGCTTTACAGAACACGACTGTTCCTATAGACTTAGATGTCAATCGGCTCGAAGAAATGGTGGGATATTTAACCAACTCACATCATGCTACATTTTCCCAACAAGATTACTCAACTGAAAAGTCTGATCATAATGACCCCTTACATCTTGAAGTCTTAGTCCATCAAACCAAAGTCCGACGAGTCTTGGTAGACGAAGGAGCAAGTTTGAACCTGTGTACCCTAAAATTGGTTAAGGCATTAGGATTCTTAGAAGACTGCGTAGACACCTCTAAGAGTATAGTCATCAAGGCTTACAATGATGAGGAAAGATCATCCAAAGGAGCTGTCACACTCCCTATCAGAATTGGCCCAACAATAATGAACACCAGCTTCCAAGTCTTGGATCTCACCCTTCCGTACAACTTGTTGTTAGGTAGACCTTGGATACACGCAATGAAAGTTGTCCCTTCAACATATCACCAATGTCTTAAGTTCTCGTATAATGGCACAAAGATCACGATTGATGGTGATCTAGATCCTTTTCAGTATTGTACGAGCCTAAGGGAAATTCCACAACGACAAGTACCAGTTAACCAAGAACCTTCATCATCCACTTTATCCCTATATGTTGACCCATCACATCTTAAAAATTCCATTTCATTCAAACCACTATCATCCACTCCTAAGGTCGAGATCCAAGACAAGGGTTGTGGTGAATATCATATAAAGGCATCATACTGTGTCAGTCAACTGATTCCACCTAAGGCATATGGCTTACCCATGGTAGATAGAAGATAGTCAATAGTCACATTGTGTGTTCCCCCTACAATGACATTGACCAAATGGGGAGAGTTAAGTGAAGAAATTTTGGATCAAGGTGATATTAACTCTTGGTTGTACTGAGAAGACAATGAATACCCCTCAACGTCTATTCAAATAGCTAAGGGCCAATATGGAAAAGGCTTTAAGATTATGCAAAACGAAGGCTATGATGGACACAGTGGGTTAGGACTACACCGAAATGAAAGGATGGAACCGATCACTGTCTCACCACGATCGAAATACCTAGGGATAGGGTTTCAACCACTTAGAATTGAGTTTACTAGTACTTCATCACCATTTCAAGAGGAAGTGAGTGCTTGCGCAGACATCGAGATGTCTCATGAACCACTTCCCCTAGTTTACGATGAATCCCCTGACTCAAGCAATTGTGAATGGGATTCCATTTCCTCTACCAGTACCATGAACATAGATTCTCTATTTGGAGAATTGGACCTAAAGATAAAACCTGTACCGAAACCATCTAGTCCCCGTCATAGGAAACACTTGTCCAAAGAAGAATGGCAAAAGAACTATTATTGGGAAACCCTTGATCATGCATCTTGCGCACCTGACAAACCATCTTCTAACGATTCAACCCTTACTATAGTCCCACATCAGAGTTTACCTACCCCTAGGAAGAAGAACAAGAAGGAGTTAGTCCAAAACTTCTATGACCATATCAATCATTCTATACTCACCTTGTCAGCAGCTACCTTTAAAAACTCTGATGATGACATGCCCCTTATATATCCCAAACTTATCGACTGGGATCAACAAGGTACACTTATCATAGATACATTCGAGAATGATGAAGCAATTGCTGAGTTCATGGGACTTAGAGAAGGCATACCAAGAGGGGATCATAAAGCGGGTTTTACCATAGACTTGGATGACAAAGCGTATTTTGGGGAGTCTATCTACACCTCTAGTCACAAAAATGAGAATAAAAAGAAAAAAGACGATGAAAAGAAAAATGATGAGTCCCTAGGTGAAAACCGAAAGGCGCCTTTGGATGAATAAATAGTCAAAATAAAGGACGTATCCGAGGGAAAAAACCTCTCAAAGGCACCCAAGGATAGAGGTTTAAATATTCTCCCCGTTGAACAAGAAAAGTCACTGATGCTAGTAGAAGAGTCTATTGAAGTCAACATAGGTACAAAAGAGAATCCTCAGATGGTGTATTTTGCAGCTTCTTTAACAGAGACAGAAAAACCTAAGTTTAAGGACTTCTTCAAAAAGAGATAGATAAACTTTGCATGGTTGTATGTCGACATGCCTGGGCTGGATCTAGACCTAATATTGCACCATTTACCACTACAACCAGGTATTAATCCATTCAAATAGAAGTTAAGGAAAATGCATCCGCAAATCGCTCTATTGGTCAAGGCAGAACTTAGGAAACTCTTGGATGTAGGATTCATAAGGATGATAGACTAATCAGATTGGATATCAAATCTTGTGCCCGTGACTAAACCAACTGGGGGCATTCGCATTTGCATAGACTTTAGAGACATCAATAAGGCATGTCCTAAGGATGACTTCCCTTTGCCGAACATAGACATGATAGTAGATCTTACAACAGGGTACAAGATGCTATCCCTCATGGATGGTTTCTCCGGATATAACCAAATCAAAATCGCAGTTGAAGACCAACACAAGACAACTTTCACGTGTCCATGGGGCACATACTATTGGAATGTTATGCCATTTGGCCTTAAGAATGCAGGAGCTACCTATCAACGGGCAATGAATACGATTTTCCATGACTTTGTACACACTCTCCTAGAAGATTATGTAGATGAAATTATAGCTAAATCAGAAACAAGGGAAGATCACTTGAAGGTTCTAGATAAGATATTCCAGAGACTAGAGAATTACAATGTCAGGTTAAATCCGAAGAAGTGTGTCTTTGGAGTGAAATCATGGAAACTTCTAGGGTATATCATCTCCAGAAGAGGCATTGAAGTAGATCTAGAGAAGGTAAGAGCTATCATAGAAATGCCTCCTCTAGTCAGCATTGGTCAACTAAGAACCCTACAGGGGAGATTACAGTCCATCAAGCATTTTATTGTACAACTGGTAGATAAAATACACCCATTTCAACATCTACTCAAGAAAGGAGTACCATTTATGTGGACACCTAAATTTCAAGAAGCCTTTAAACAAATTTTGGACTATTTGCTCACTCCACCAATCTTAATGCCACCTACAGAGGGAAAACCATTGATACTATACATTTCAGCAACTCAGTCGGCATTAGGGGCTCTTCTTGCACAAAACGATGATCAAGGTCATGAGAGAGCAGTCTATTACATCAGTCGTACCTTGGTACGATATGAATTGAATTATAGCAACATAGAATGTGCCTATCTTGCGGTAGTCTTTGCTACCCAAAAGCTTCGACACAATATGCTCAATCACCAAACAATGTTGGTTGCAAAGATTGATCCCCTCAAATACCTCCTAAGTAAGGCAACATTAATAGGACGATTGGCTAAATGGGTTATGATACTTAGCGAGTATGACATCCAGTATGTGGAGAGGAAGGCTATAAAATGGAAGGTGATTGCAGATCAGTTAACCAATGCACCTATGAAGGCAGACCATCCTTTAGTGGCAGATTTTCTTGATGAATTTCTCTTCAACATTGACATTAAAACTAAATGGAAATTATACTTTGATGGGTCACATACAAATCGTGGCTCAGGAGCCGATATCCTATTTGTTACGCCTCAAGGCAATACCATTCCTAAATCATTCAGGATTGCTTTCCCTTGTACCAACAACATAGTAGAGTATGAAGCCTTAGTGATAGGATTAAAAATGGCAGCTCAGTGGAAGATTAAGAGTCTACATGTTTTTGGCTATTCTCAACTAGTAATCCGGCAAGTAAATGATGATTACGAGACTAAGGATGAAAAACTTGCCCCTTACAAGCGTATGGTTGATAGTTTCAAGCAGTACTTCAATAAAATTATCTTTCAACAAATACCACGTATTCAGAATAGAGCTGCAGATGCTATGGCAACCATGGGTTCCTTGGATATTTCGAGTAACGTGCCTAAGTTTGAGTTTCTGGTTGAACAACTGTTGGTCCTCGCCTATGATGTCCCCAATTCTATGATGGTGTGTACAATTGTTGGTCCTACGTCCCCTTGGTATAAAGACATATTCGACTATCTAACTAACCAAACCTTACCTCTAGATCTGTCAAATAACCAACGCCGAACCTTTATCCGTAATTCAGCTAAGTACACCATCATCGAAGAAACCCTGTATAGACGTACCTTAGATAATGCCCTAATGAGATGTCTTGATGTTGAAGAAGCACAAACAACTTTGCGAGCGGTGCATGAGGGTATATGCGGATCCCATTTGAGTGGTCCTACTTTAGCCCATAAGATTATGAGACTAGGTTATTATTGGCCTACAATGGAGAAAGACTCATATATCTTTGTAAAGAAATGTAGATAGTGTCAGATACATGGAGATTTGATAAGAGCACCAACACAGGAGCTTCATCCGATTACATCACCATGGACTTTTTCTCAATGGGGACTTGACCTCATAGGTAAGATACACCCTCCATCATCCAACGACCATAAATTCATCATAACCACCACCAAATACTTCACCAAATGGATTGAAGCTATTCCCATGACTTACATCACCGGAACACAAATATCTAAGTTTATCCTAAACTATATCATTTTTCGGTATGGTGTACCCCAATCCATAATCATAAACAATGGCTACCCATTCAAGAACCAAGAAGTATGCCATTTATGTGAAGAGTTCCATATCAAACATCATTTTTCTACCCTGTATTACCCACGAGGTAATGGCCAAGCCGAGGCATCTAATAAAACCATTGTTAGAATCCTGAAAAAGACTGTCAATGATGCTGGTCATGATTTGCACCTACAACTTAATCCTGCCTTATGGGCTTACCACACAAGCATCCATACTCCCACTGGTGCCACTCCATATTCCCTAGTGTTCGGATCCAAAGCTATCTTACCTATTGAGGTTGAAATACCTTCCTTGAGGGTATCCTTGAAAGGTCACATTGACGATGAAGAATACCATGTATCCAGATTACAAGAGTTAGAATTACTGGATGATCGAAGACAGAAAGCAATAGACCATTTGCAAGCATATTAGAATCGTCTTCGTCGTAGCTACAATAGGAAAGTGCTCAATAGACACTTTGACATTGGTGACTTGGTTTTAATGGAGAATCCTAAGAATCAAGTTGAACGAGAAAAGCCAGGTAAGTTTGAACCTAACTGGTTAGGGCCTTATATAGTCACAGAAGCTTTTGGATCAGGAGTGTACCAACTCTCTACTCCTGAGGAGAGCCACTTTTTTCACCTATCAATAGCCTGCATCTAAAGAGGTTTTATGCTTAGCTTCTGAGAATCTGTGTCTTAATCTGGAAAATACAAAAGAAAATAAAAAAACAAAAAAAATGGTTACCTTGATGAAAACCTGGCAAACAAGCATCTTTGTAACACCAAAAAAATTGATAAAATCAAAAAAGTAAAGAGAAATAATTCGTCCAATAGTGAAAATTGTTTCGGTGGCGCTATGGATAAGTACCATGGTGAAAACCTGGCAAACAGGCGCTATGTGTAGTCAAATTTGCTTGTTCATCTACCATCATTCCAATCAAACTTTTTCACCATCTCTCATGATAAATAGTTGTCTTATCCATTGCTTGGAATGATTGGCATCTAACGTCCATTCCGTCACATTCCCCACTCCATCTCGCAAGTCTTATTCCCAACTGGGGGAAAATCCTTGTTCTATTCCAGGAGGACCTTGTACATAGCATTACACCATCGAAAATATCTTGAAAAAATCCAAAAAATAGTAGAAAACTTCAAAAATAAAAAAAAATCAAAACATGTCAGAAAATACCAAAAACAGAGTCAAGTCAGTCATGTCTAGTCAATCATAGTCGAACTACGTTGCCTCTGCGACTGGGACGTAGGCAAGGCCATCAATTGATGTGCCCCCGAGGCATTAGGTCAGTCAGTCGAGGTTTGTCATGTATCACACACATTTAATCATGACTCTTTGTACATTCAAAGCCATTGTTCATGTTGAACTACGAGGTATCTGCGTGTACAACGTAAGCAAGGCTAATCAATTGATGAGCTCCTGAGACCACACTAGGTTAGTCCAATAGGGTTCATTCACAATCACTATCACACAAGTTGCATATCATAGTTTAGGGTATCATTTCATGTCATACACTATCCACACACACACGTATTTATCAATCAAGGAATCAAAACAAGTCATGCATCAAATAGGAAAAACATCTTAAAGTCATCAAGTCAATATCAAACACATTGTCAAAATGATCAACTTATGTCTTAGCAAGATATGTCTTTCTTGTCAACAAACGTCGTCAAACTTGTCATAGTCTCATGTAGCTTGTCGCATCAACGCCATCAGACTCTAATGTCTTATATGACATGTGTCTTTTTTGAAGCCAGGCTTTGTCATGCCTTATACAGATAGTCATCAAGTCGAAACCAGACTCAACATCTTATGCAGTATGTGTCATCTCTCACATTATGCTATGTCAAACATCAAACAATCAAACAGTCCTACAAGATCAAGTTTTGGCAAATACTTTTATTTGGCTTTATGACTTTATATCTTATTTTGTCTTAGCTTTTTCTCGATTTGTGAATTAAGTCCAGTTACTAGCTTTCTCAAGGATGTCCCCTGAAGGATTTAGAGAAGCAAGGATGTCTCAAGACTCTTTTTCTTTGGTTGTTGTTTGTCACTGTCTTTTTAAAACATTGGTTTTTGAGTCATGTAACTAGTTTCCTCAAGGATGTCCTATTAAGGATTTAGAGGAGCAATGATGTCTCATGACCCATCTTTTATTTGTTTGTTGTATGTGGTTTGTCAAGACAACGATGACTAGGGCAATTTTGTCCTTAGTATGAGTTAAGACACTCCTTGTCTACGACTATCTGTTTTTCACAGATGGATGACTTTGTACACTATGGTCTATCTTATATCATAGTGTGTACTATCCATTTGTGTCATGTCCCGCCCAATGATGATAACAAGCAAGCATAGCATATTTTGCAATATATCAAAGATTATATGTTTTTCTCAATCAATCAACCTTCATTATTTCTTACTAACATTCTAAATTCATTCATGCTAACATTTCTCTTCTTTGACATAATGATAAAGTCTTGTGACACAAAGACATTAAAACATTTTCATTTGCATACATTCTATAAGCATTTCATATAGTTACATTGCATTTTACACATATAGGAACATATTTATGAAATCATTAGATAATAGGAATTTCATCATCATAAGATACATAATGTAAACATTGCATGTACATTTCACCATCACATATAAATAAGCATCATATAGAACATTACATCTATTATCATAGGTAAATTAAGACATCCATAATGTCATCATGAACTGCATAACTCATAACATGTAGAAACATTCATTCATAACACATGTACATACATCATCTAGGAAACATAATCATGTAGAAATAATGCATCATCCATAATATAGAACTACATATCATATAGAAGCCGCCAAAATCATATACATATACCGCTCAAAATAATGTGTCACAGTACAATATCAGAGTGTATCCATAAATAAAAATGAGCTCGCAGGCTCTCTGATCAAAATACAATGTCTACATGTATAACAACTGTCATCGTGTCCCACTGCCACTACTGTCACGTGGTGAAGGTGGTGGAAAAAGCCTCAAAGGTGCTCTCTGTGAGGTGGAAGGCCTCTCATATGGACCTACCCTCAGTGGTCCTACCACACCCTCTGTACTCTATGTCTTAGTATGACTCCTGCTCTGTGATCTCTGACTACGAACCTCTAAAAAGCTAGGAGCTCGTCTCTCTGTTGGCACCACTGCCTCATATAAGTCCCTTTAATAGGTAGCTCTCTCAACTGATCTGACTAACTCCCGTACCATGCCATCAGATGAAGACCCACTGCAAAGGCGTCTGACCTCTGTGAACTGATGTTCTATCTCCTATCTCTAAGCTATGGCCTGATCCCTCTCCATGAGTGCACTATCCCTCTTTGTATGTGCACTGTCTCTCTTTGAATAGGCATTGTCTCTCTCTATCCTCATAGCATCAAAAATTTTTGTCATTAGTATGAGTCTCTCCTCCAAGGCCTCCCTATCACCATCCCTGGGGACATCATCCTCTTGTCTCCCCTCCACAATCTAATCCTTGAGCTCTCTCTCCTGCTCCTCCATCAGTGC
Organism: Sequoiadendron giganteum; assembly: GCA_007115665.2. Classification (NCBI taxonomy): domain Eukaryota; kingdom Viridiplantae; phylum Streptophyta; class Pinopsida; order Cupressales; family Cupressaceae; genus Sequoiadendron; species Sequoiadendron giganteum. The sequence continues at coordinate 394,753,498 of CM021107.1, forward strand.
CTCATCCTCAACATCATCCTCCCCATATCCTACCAGAACACCTAGAGGGTCTATATCCATGTCCATGTCCACATCATCTACAACATCCTCTCCCCCAATCTCTACCTCTACAACTGCCTCCTCGGCAACATGCTCATCCCCAGCCTATACAACAACTCCACCTCCGATGTCCAACATTGGTACATCCTCTGTCGCTGCCTCTCGGATAGGTGAAATTCCACCTACCCGACCGTCCTCTTCATCCTCACTTACCACCTTTTCCATCATCACCTCTCCCTCCAACTCTACCAACTCTGGCACCTCCGCCTCTCCGTCATCCTCTCGGTCCTGTACCTCGTCTCTCCACTGGTCCTGGCTGATCCGGATCTGTATAAGGAATAGGCTGATGCTCTTCCCACCATGTGTCATATGTAGCTATCGTACATGGGTCTACTACTCCATCTCTCCAACCCCACTATACTGGCTATAATGCCAGTATCTCTGCCTCTGCAGTAGCTATTGGAATCATCGGCCCCCAATATGGAACCTCTCTAGATGAACAAGCAAACTCTGCTCTACTTCGAGGCTCATCCTAAACCTCGCCAAACTATCTCAAAACTCTATCTAGTAAGTGTCTCTCTATGATGTGTGCACTTGAAATAATCCTCCCAATAAGGTACTGTGTTTGTCTGCAGAACACCAAATGTCTGTCCTCATCTGACCACTCCTCACAATCCATGTATGGTCTCCACGTAAACTGATCCAAAATTTCCAGTGCATGTCTTCAAAATCTAGTGTCTCCCACATGACTCTGAGTGATGTGTCCCATATACCGAAACACATATGGGAATCTCTCTCATTTCTCTATAGTAACTAGAGGACAAAACACAGCTATCCTCTCCCAAGCCCACACCATCAGCAGAGTGGTCCCACAACTCAATGACTGAGTGTCTCTATATACAATATCATGTAAGTGAAAATATAACATCCCTAATAAGCATGGACCCCAAGCATATACGGTCTCTCTCTCCAGCATGCCAACCAACATCTCACCCCATCCCACCGGAAAACCATGACCCCGTCGATCAGGTAAAACTATCCCCCCTATCAATGTACATAATATACAGTCAATCCTATTGTATCTATCCGCCAACACTGGCCATCTGATCTCATAATGCTCGATGTCGAGCCTACTGATATCATCCACCTGATAAAATCTCGCTAGCTCGGTCAATCCGCGTTGGGTATCGTACATCACCCGCTCTCCCCTAATAGGCAGTCTTAGTATCCTGTACACATCCTCTAATGTGACAGTCGCCTCCCCAGTCGACAAATGAAACGACGATGTCTTAGAGTGCCATCGCTCACACAACGTCGTAAGCATCCCCCTATTCGCTTGAATGGTAGGCATCAACAAATAGTGACGTAGACCAAGTCTCCATAGAAGCCGTATCTCTACACTAGTCAAACGATCTCTCAGATCGAATGTGTCAGGACGTTTCTCCCGCATATATATAGGATCTAATACAACCTAAATTTAAACCATGATGTCAAGAATTTTCAAGTTTTCCTTAGAAAAAAATTTCGGAAAATTTTACCAGCCATATGCAGCTCACTTTAACAGATACAGTGCAGTTTTTACAAATGTGTTGCATAACACCTCATTTGCGTTGCATATTACATATGCGTCACACATTTCCCACACCCGTTTCTACCCACCACACATGCGATGCATTTTAACAAATGTGGTGCATTTTCTACAGCCTATCTACCTACTACATATGTGTTTCGCTAATGCACATGCGGTTCACTACCCTACATGCGTCTATTCCTAATGCAGATGCGTTGTTGAATTATAGTTGCGGTGCATTATAAATCAAATGCGTTTATTCCCTAAAGTACCTAATCTAGCCTAAGCATGTTTTAGCACATGCGTCGTTTTGCAGTCAAATGCGGTGAATACAATGGCATATGTGTCATTCACGAAGGACCACATATGCTAAGAAACTTTTAAAGACCTAGAAATACGTGCAAAAATAAATTTCAAGGGTTCATTTTTGGGCACATACTGGTGGTCCTGCGTCGGCTGGCCGCCTGAAGGTCCGGATCCGATATCCTCGATGCACAACATAGGGAATGGGTGCCATTTTCGTCCGCTAGTCAGAGAAAATCTCGTATTTTCCAAACTCCTCTGGGTGCAAATAAATTAGTTTTCAAATAAATTAGGGTTTGGGTGGCATTTCTTCAGATCTAGTCTATTGGCCGCTTAACCTTTCAACTTCAATTGACCCGTACACATTCGTATCATCTCCAAATTCAATTATGTCAACTCCATAGAATTTCTGAGTATCAAATTGACTTATCAGGAACATTTCTTGATTTTTTTGATATTTTTCAAAAATTGTCAATTTTCCTGAGGGGGCATACCTTAACTTGTTTCATGCTGGGGCACGATTAGGGCATATTTTTCTTTGACACAACGCCGTAACAACATTGTATCAAAGAGGGGCAAACTGTAGACACCGAAAATTGGTCTAGGCCTGCGAGTACACATTCAACATAATATTCTATAGTCTGTTGTCGTGATTAAATAATGTTTATTATTTAATTACCCTTTCTAACACATATTTCCTCTATTAATTAAATACCCCTTTTTAATTAATTCATTAATTCATTTATTCAACTTGATTAATTAAATAAATCATATTTGTTTAATTATGTTCCTAACTAATTAATTCTTCATTTTTAATTAAATATGTATTATTTAATTAAACCCCCTTTATCTATCAATTAAATAATTCATTATTTAATACCCCCTTTATCATATTTCAAATATAATTAAATATCTTTATTTAATTATTCATTTAACCCCTTTATCTATAATTAAATATTTATTATTTAATTATTCATTTAACCCCTTTATCTATAATTAAATATTTATTATTTAATTATTCATATTATCCTTTTCAAATAGTCAAATTAAATAAATTATCTTTACTTATTTAAGTAAAGTCTCTTATTTTCGAATGTTGAATTAAATTAACATTTAATTCATGTTTAGTTATTTATGTTACATTTTTCTATCATTCACTTATCTAAGTCATTCACTCACCTTCTGACTCAAGATCTATTTTTAGTTCTCCAGTTATCTCCGGATTCAACACTTGATTATCTCTGCGAGAGAACTCTCCATCACAACTAGTCGATTAACTAGTTCTAACTCCTATTTGCATTAAAATGCATTATTCTTCGAGTTCTAACTTTGTCTTTGACATTCAAAGTCTATTTCTTCTATTTTCAAAGATTCTTAGCTCATGTTCTAACTCACGTTCTAACTTAGTCTTTATCCTACAGTCTTTCTTGACTCCTGTTCTAACTCATATTTTATCTAAGACATAACTCACATCGCATGGCATTCATCAATCTCGTTCGTCGATCTCTCTTTCAATCTGAGCCGATCGTTCGAAAACCCAAAATCTATAAAATGGCCTGTCATTATCATTATTCTTCCTCCCGAAATCATACACTTTTGAGAAGAAACTTATCTTCGATATTTTGCTTAGACACTTGACGAAGTTATGCTTGCATTCAAACACAGAAATCTGAGGGCAAGAATACTGAAAAGGAAAAATGGAGAAGAGCAATCAAGATAATTCGAAGGAGTGAATGCTTATTCGGTGAGAGCTTTCCATTAATTTGTTTAGTTTATTATGTTTACTTATTCATTCTTTGTTGTTTGATTTAGATTAATATTATTTAGATTAGGATTAACATCGTTTATTCTAGTTGCAGATATCTTTATCCAAATTTTAGTCTATGTTATAGATAGTTTTAACTTTCTCATGTCTTCTAAACTCAATGTAGTTGTTTGTTTAGATCTACAATGCATCAATGATAAGAATGAAGTGTGGAATTAAAAAAAATGGTAAGATATTTGTTATTCATGACTCTAATACAATGTTGAAGCATTAATAAAATGAATATAAAACTAAAATATTCTACAAATGGATGTTCACATAATAATGCCAAAGACTATCATAAAGTGAATTTAAAAATATAAAATTAATTCCTTGTATATGCAAAACAAAGAGGAAAAAGGAAGGAGGAAGGTAGGATTAGACTATTGACTACTAACCCTCCAAGAAGTGACACATGTAGAACAATTGGTTTAAGTGTAAGGACATATGTAAATTCCCTATGAAATGAGATAACAAAATAAATAAATAAATTTAAGACTAGTGTGAATAGGTCTACTAGGTAATGAGTTTAAGACTCTAGTGTGAATAGGTCTACTAGGTAAAACTAAACTAAGTATGTAATAACAATTTTCACACACATTTACTTTTCATGTATTATTTTCCCTCCCATCCATCTCCTCACATCTAACAGATGCACTTAATTTATGGTGGGCATATATTGTCATTAACACTCTTTTATTAGCCTTGTATATAATTATGGGTATTGAGATAAAGACTTATTATTGTATTGAAAATGATATTGATTACATTATATAGCAATCCCTAATATGACATAATTTGATCACATAATGTGAATGTCTAATATGCCACACCACTTCTCATACATGCAAAAATTCCCAATCATACTCATATTTTTCATTTTCTTAGAAATTTAAAAGCAAGTTTGTGTTTTTTGTTTATTCCACTTGTGAGATAAGATGACACTCATTAAACCTTTTATAATCTTTTCAAACTCTTGCAAATCATGCATTCCAAGGATGAATACACAAAGATGTCCAATTGGGTCCATGTAAAAACACACAAATACATTCAATTAAATCAATTACTTTACATTTACACTAATATCCTTTTTATGTTTAGGTATTTCTTTACATACATGTTTTGAATGTGTTCATTTACTTTAAAGCATAAGTTCATGCTAGGATTCACATGTATCTCAAAGTGGAAGCAAAATAAAATGGTGAAACTTTCATTCCCATGTCAATTCCCATTTAGCTTTGAGCCCATTTTGAAATAATATCTTAATACAATTACATAGATAAAAGTGACAAAAATTTGTGCTAAATTCATCTCCTTCCCCAATCTACATTCATCTTTTTTAACACATTTCCATACATCCATCCTAATCCCTACCCTATCTACTCATATTTCAATCAATTCACATCATTCATCAACCTTGCTTCCATGCACTCATCCTTAATCCTCAAATTCCACACTTCTCATCTTGGGTCATTTTTATGGCACACACAAGATTGATCCCACACAACACAAATCTTGGGTCATTTAAATTGTTGAATCTTATCCTTGCCTCATAAGCCATTGGAAGTCGACTTGGTACATACTTGCATGATAATTTGTTATATCTTGGTACTTAAAATACATACATTTGAGCATTAAAACACATCTAATCACATGAAAAAAATCATTAAAAAAACCATACATTTATAGTGACTTAGGAACATAAAACTAGAACATGATAAGAAACAATACTTTGCATCAAAATCATCACTTACATGTATGCCTCTCCTCTACCAATCTTTGTCACAATTGTAACATCAATTCAATCAAAATGGTTAACCTAGGAGAATTCGGTCATTGCAATATGGTGATTCAACCTTTTTAATAGTGAACAAAGAGCAAAGATTTCAATGAATCAAATAGTAAAAAATTCTAGTACACAAATTAGGATTGCACATTAGAAATCAAAACCATATAGCACAAAATAGATCTACAACTAAAATTGATCCCCAATAAACAACAATTTTCTATAAAATCCTAAATAATAAATATACCCAAATTACTTACTTTTAATACCCAAACAAATAAAATCTATACTATAAAATTTCTATTTTCATTATTATTTCACAAAACAAATTACAATTCATTTACATTAATTTTCTAAAATTACACTAAATTATACTAGATTGATTTATGCTTAAATGTATCCATTTGATTTCATTAGACTAAAATCAGAAAAAGGTTATTTTTCGTCCCAGCTTAGGAAAGATTTTTTCCTTTACAATAATAAACATAAAGATTGAATTGACACGCTGTTGGGGAAAAGAACATGAAATGGCGTTCAAAGTTAAAAGAAGCTCGTCTCGAACTCTGCACACCCCACTTATTTGAGCCACACAAAGCAAACTCTCCATTTTATTCCATTCCTTGCCTTGCATCCCAACTTCCAATGTCAAGAAAAGACACTTATCTAAATGCTAGATGTCACAGGCAGTCCAGACTCCACTCAAACATTAATATCGGGGATTCACCATGCATGTATTTTTGTTTTATCGATAAGTGCAGGAATAAAACAACATTGGTAACTATGCGTTCTGTGTAGCATGTAGGTCAACATGCTCAAAACCCAATAATAGTGTGAATCTGAATATAATTATAACTTTTTTGAAATGAATTGAAAGTTTTTAATGATGTTAATAAATTATGAGATCAAGCAGTTTATAAGATCTGAGAGTTGAACTTCGTTGAAATCAACAAAAAATATCTTTATTAATTATAATAAGTTCTAAATAAATCTAACATCAAGAATAGTGTGAATCTAAATATGATTATGGCTTCTGTAAAATGAAATGAAAGTTTTTAATGACAGTTCATGAGATCAAGTAGTCTATAAGATCCGAGAATTGAACTACGTCGAAACCAACAAAAAATATCTTTATTAAATATAATAAGTCTTTAATAAATCTAACATCAATAATAGTGAATCTGAATATGATTATGACTTCTGTAAAATGAAATAAAGTTTTTAATCACAGTTCACGAGACCAAGCAGTCTATAAGAGTCAGAGTTGAACTACATCGAAACCAACAAAAGCTATTTTTATTAGATATAATAAGTTCTTAATAAATTTAACATGTGTGAATCTGAATATGATTGATTTCTGTAAAATGAAATGAAATTTTTTAATGACAATTCACGAGATCAAACAATCTATAAGATCAAACAGTTTATAAGATCCAAAAATTGAGCTACATTGAAACCAATAAAGATATAATAAATCTAACACCAATAAAGATATAATAAATCTAACATGAAAGATTTCGAATTGCAACTAATTATTTGTAGTAAATCCAGGGATTGTAAGTTGCCATTGTGCACAGCTCAAAGATAAGTTGGTGATAAATTGGCTTACCTTGGTGAAAAAGTAATTACAAAAAGAAGTGCATGCTGGTTAAGGCTCTGCCCGTTACTTTAATTGGCCTATGCTTTTGGAATCTTCCTGCTTCTTTTCTTAGCATATGTCTCTGTTGCTACTGCAATTTGCAGCCCTTTTGGAGATGCATCCAGATAGATATACACATTTTCCATTGGCTAACCAACAGATAAAAGCCTCTACACTTTTTCTTTTATAATTTGAATGGTAAATATTGAGATATACTGCAAACCCACAACCAAAAGTGCTCTCCTGACTTAAGAAATTAATTTTTCTAAAATGCTCTGCTCACTTAGAAATTAATTTTCCAAAACCGGCCAAGTTAAAAGAGGGTACATCATGATGCCTTTATAGAACATGAGAGACACTGATCAAAAGGAGAAGGGAAAAACCTAGTTTTTAATACAAGTTTATTGTAGATTTTTTTTTTTTATATTAATTAAAATTGAAAGAATTATAAAAAGAATAAATGGTAGTTTAATAAGAGGACTGTTACGGAAAATATCATAAAAAGATTATAGACAACATGTAAACAACAAATTACAAAGTTAACCAGCTTATTTTATCCAATAATGTCTTCAAAATATCAAGGACTAATATACCTAGCAATACCATTAGCAAACTCTTGAAACGTAATATCAAAACATAATTACACCTTAAATTTTTACAAAAAAAAATGTATGTGTGACAACAAAACTCCACTTTATGGAGTTGTAAAAATTGATATTTAATCTCCTCCAAGCGCTAGAGTAATCAACATCTTTTTTATACCCTCTTTTGAGTTGAGAACATAAAAAGATGAACTAAAATTTGATGTCGGGGTAAAACTTTAGAATGACTACTTCTTGATGCAAAAATATGATTAAAAAACACTACTAAACATCTATTTTTCCATATATCTAGCAAAATACACTATCTCATAGTATCAACAACTATATTTTTATGAAATCTAATACCAAAAATTGTCTCTTTCTAGTATAAGGCATGACGAAAAATAGCAAGGGAATGCCCAAATATAATGTTCCTTTTTTTAGCTTTACTGCAATCCCAAAAAATATGTTTTAAGCTTTCACTGCAGTAACAAAAAGAACACTTGGCTGATTGAATTTTCAAATATTTTAATCTATTCCCTACAAGCAACTTATGATGCAAGATTTTCTAAGGAATTTTTTGAGAATTTGCCTCCACCTTGGACTTCCAAATTTGAGCACTTAGAATTCTCCATTTATTTTCTTGAAATCTACATTTCTATTTTCTATAAGTCTTGAATTCAAAAGAAGCTTAAAATAGATCTCCTTCAAAGAGAACCATAATAAGAAGGGGTATTTGTCATGCCACAACCAGTCCTTGAAGAAGTTGTAATGTAAAGATGTGCAAATTTTCATAAGGAGTTCTATAAGAACCAATAATTTACTTAAAGCCATGAACCCTTTAGACTTGTTGTTTAGATTAAAGGCATTCTTAGAATCTTGTTAGTTGGCCCAATCAAGGGAATTGAAATCCCAAATGGCCCTGAACTGTTTCACCCCTTTATTGAATAGATAATGTTTGTTTAGGAAAGGTGACGACAAGTGGCTTCCCATGATATTGAACAAGTTTGTTCCAGCAAATAGAAGAGGTAACAAAGTCGAAACCATGTCGTAAAGAATCCTTATTGGATAATTTAGAAACTTGCAAAATTGTTGCCAATCCTTCCATATAGATTACAAGAGTTAAGATTCTTTAACATGAAAAAAAGGGTAAGCAAAATTTTATCTAGCCATCCCATGTTCTACAATTTGTTGTTCATCGCAACAAGCAAACTATGATGACATACCAAAATTTTCCATTGTTCTTCTCCTAACAAAACTCTTATTATCCACTTAGTAGATAAACAAATCCCTTATGTCTTGGGATCCAAAAGACCCAACCCCCCTTTGTTCTTAGGTTGTATATAATGTAGCCAAGAGGAGGCCCTGAAACCTACTTTTCCATCCCAATTAGTCCACAAGAACTGTTGAATGATTTAAGTCTTCAAAACCTTTTTTGGAGGGAATTCAACATGAGGATTATAAATTCAACACTTATATCAATGATGGCATATTTTGGTGTTGAGAAAAATAATATAGGGCTCAAGATCTCCCAAATGGCATATATCCAAAAAATTGCCAAGTTGCTTTTTAGAGATGTAGAAGTTGGAAACATGTGCTTGCACTATCTATTGTTATCATTAGATGACCAAGTAATAAGATTCTTGACATAATCCATGCACAAATTCTTGGATATGGTAGTGATGGAGGGGAGTTGCTAGTAGTATTCTTGTACAAACACAAATTTATCAGATAAGATAACCATAAAACCAAATAAATTATCACAACAATACAATTATAAAACTACATACAAGAGGAAATCAATGCACAATCATAACTCTTGTCATTAAAACCCTATGGGTACAATAACATAAGAAGCTATACATTAAAAGTAAGACTTTTGTTCATGTGTATCAATAGTCAAGTGTTGGGTAGGGGTTGTTCTACTATTTCAATCAATTAACTTTTCCTCTGCTTATTGCTTACAAGTTAATATTTTTGGTTGAATGCTTATGCCAAGGTGTGTATTAGAACCATCCAAGTTGACAAGTAGAGAGGCAAGTAGTACGGGTAGTTATTCAATCAACTTTTCCTTTGCTTACTACTTTGAACTATCATTAAGGGTTGTGTTCTACTAATTCAATCAAATAAATTTGTATTTTCTTATTGCTTACAAGTTTTCATTTAGGGTTGAATTCTTATGCCAATGTGTGCATTAAAACCATCCAAGTTGACAAATAGAGAGACAAGAAATAGGGGTAGTTATTCTTGATCAAATTCTCCTTTTCTTACTGCTTTGAAGTTACCATTTAGGGTTGAATTCTTAGGCCAAGGTGTGCATTGGAACCAAATATTCTACAAATGAAAGTGCACACAATAATTCCAAAAACTATAATAAAGTGAATCTATGAGTAGAACAATGATAAAAAAGGAAGGAAGGTAGGAGTAGACCATTGACTAACCCTCCGAGAAGTGTGACACACATAATCTACACTTGGGATATGAGTGAGGACATCTATAAAGTCCCTATGAGATGAAACAACAAAATAAAGAAACCTTTAAATGAATTTTTCTAGTGTGTTCAATAAGTCTATTAGGTATGTAATAACACTTTTCACATTAACATTTACTTTTCATATACTATTTTTCCTCTCATCCAACTCCTAACATCTAATAGATGTCATTATTTAACGATGGACATATTTTTGTTATTAACACTCTTTTTTTAAGCTTGTAAATAATTACAATTATTAAGACAGACTTAATAAATTGCATCAAAGAGAAAACTAATTACATGAGATAGAATCGCCTATTATGTTATATTTTGATCACATAATGTGACAATGACTAATATGCCACACTACTTCCCATAGACATAAAAATTCCCAATCATACTCCTATTTTTCACTTTCATAGAAATTTAAAGCAAGTTTGTGTTTTGTGTTTATTCTACTTGTGAGAGAGGATGACACTCCTTACACCTTTTATTAATTTTTCAAAGTCTTGTAGATCATGCATGACAAGGATGGACACACAAAGACGTCCAATTGGGTCCATGTAAAACACAAAAAGATATCCAGTTAGATCCATTACTTTACATGAACAATAATATCATTTTTATGTTTAGGAATTTACTTTACATGCATATTTTGCAAGTGCACATTTACTTTTAAGTACAAGTTCATGTTAGGACTCACATATACCTCAAAATTAGAGCAAAATGAAATGGTGAAACTTGCATACCCATGCCAATTCTAAATTAGCTTTGGGCACATTTGAAAGAATGTCTTAATACAATTACATAGCTAAATGTGACACACTTTTGTGCTAAATTTGTTTCCTTCCCCAATCTATATCCATCCTTATTCAAACATTTCCATACATCTATCATAATCCCTACCCTATCCACTCTTATTCCAAGATTTGTTCACACCCTTTATTAATCTTGCTTCCATACACTCATCCTTAATCCTCAAATTCTCCACCTCCCATCTTGGATCATTTCTATGGCACATAAGACTAATCCCGTGCAACACAAATCTAACCTAAAAATCATTTTTTTGACTTAAATTATTGAATCTCACCCTTTCCTCATAAGCCATTAGAAGCCGACTTGGTATATAGTTGTATGAAAAATTGTTATATCTTGGTAATTAAAATACATACATTTGATGACTAAAACACATTTAATCACATGAAAAAATCATTCGCATTTATAGGGACTTAGGAACATAGAATTATGGCATTATAAGAAATGATACTTTGCATCAAAATCATCACTTACATGCATGCCTCTCATCTACCAATCTTTGTCACAATTGTAACATCAATTCAATCAAAAGGATTAGCCTAGGAAAAGTTGGTCATTGCAATCTGATAGTTCAACTTTTAGTAGTTAACAAGGAACACAGATTCCAACCAATCAAATAGCAAAAGTTTACGCTACACAAATTAAGATTGCACAATAGAAATCAAAACTAGGTAGCACAAAATAGATCTATAATTATAATCAGCCTCTAATAAATTACAACTCTCTTTAAAATCCCAAATAACAAATATACCCAAATTACCTATTTTTAATATCCAAATAAATAAAATTTATACCATCAAATTCCTATTTTTATTATTTTACAAAACAAATACCAATTGCTTCCATTAATTTTCGTTGGACTAGATTGATTTATGCTTAAATGTATGCATTTGATTTCATTAGCCTAAAATAACATTAAGAAAAGGTTATTTTTCTTCCCAACTTAATTGTTCTAGGGTTAATTTGGGAAAAAAAAAAAATTCCTTCATAGTAATAAACATAAAGATTGGATGGAGATGCTGTCGGCGAAAAGAACCTGCATACCCCACTCATTTGAGCCACTCAAAGCAATCTCTTCATTTTATTCCATCCTTATACCCTACTCCTTGCATCCCAACTTCCAATGTCAAAAAAAGACAATCATGTAAATGTTAAATGTCACCGGCAGTCCACAATCCACTCAAACATTGACATTGGGGACTCACCGTGTATGTATTTTTGTTTCATCGATTATTACAGGAATAAACGACATTGGTACTCGTTCTGTGCAGGATGTAGGTCAACATGCTCAAAACCCAAATTTTTAAATCGTCATTTCACCTTAAATTACTGACCCACTGCTCTCTACTACGTCCCCATTCCCAAAAGTCACAACTAGTAGCACCACTGTACTGTGTTTCATCATTGTATATTACCCAATGGTAGTGTGAATCTGAATATGATTCTGACTTTTTTTTTGAAATGAATTGAATTTTTTTAATGATGGTCAGGAGATCAAAGAGTTGAATTATGTTCAAACCAACAAAACCTATTTAGATATAATAAGTCTAATAAATCTAACATCAAACAACGGTGATCAAAAGTTTATGAGATCAAAAAATAGAACTACTTCGAAACCAACAAAATCTATTTAGATATAATAAGTCCTTAATAAATCTAACATCATACAAAGCTCAACAAGCCAGCCAACCAGCCCGCCCGACTTCTTGGACAACAAACCTGGCAGATAGAGAATCAACTGAATTGCAACTAATTATTCTGTAGTAAATTCATGGATTGTGCGTTGCCATTGTGCACAGCTCACAGATAAGTTGGTGATAAATGGGCTTACGTTGGTGAAAAAGTAATTACAAAAGGAAGTGCATGCTGGTTAAGGAAAGAACCTAAAGCATGGAAAGAATCTGCCCAATACTTTTTAATTGGCCTATGCCTTTGGAATCTTCCTGCTCCGCTACTGCAATTTACAGACCTTCTGGGTATGCATCCAGATAGATATGCACAATTTCCATTGGCTAACCAACAGATAAAAGCCTCAACACTTTTTCAATTATAATTTGAATGGTAAAAACTAAGATATACTACAAACCCACAACCAAAAGTGCTATCCTGACTTATAAAATTATTTTTCCAAAGCTGGGCAAGTTAAGAGGCTCCATCATGATGCCTCATAGAATTTGAGGAACACTACCCAAAAAGAGAACGGGAAAAGCCTAGTTTTTAACAAAAGCCCATTGCATATTTCTGTTTACCTGTGATTGCAGATTAACAGAAAATCAACATTTTCCATTGATATGACATCAAAGATAGACAAATTATTTTGGCGCTGAGCAAAATAATATAGGGCTGAAGACCTCCCAAATCACATATGTCCAAAACATTGCCAAGCTAGCTTCCAGAGATGCGGTAGCTGGAAACATACCCTTGCCCTGTCTATTGCTATTATTAGATGACCAATAATAAGATTCCTGGCATAAGCCATGCATAAAATGCCTGGATATGGTACTGATGGAGAGGAGTCGTCACTAGCAGTATTCCTGCACAACCACAAATTTATTAGATAAGATAACCAGAAAATCAAATAAATCACTACAGCACATACAAGTTTAAAACTACATACAAGAGGAAATCAATGCACAATCATAGGTTTTGTCATTATAGCCCTGTGGGTACAATAAAATGAGAAGCTATACATTGAAAATAAGACTTCTGTTCCTGTGCATCAACAGTCAAGTGCTGGATAGGGGGATGTTCTAGTAATTCAATCAATTAACTTTTCCTTTGCTTGTTGCTTACAAGTTATCATTCAGGGTTGAATGCTTACGCCAGGGTGTGCATTAGAACCATCCAAGTTGACAAATAGAGAGACAAGCAGCAGGGGTAGTTATTCAATCAATTAATTTTTCCTTTGCTTATTGCTTGGAGGTGATCATTCAGGGTTGAATGCTTAGGCCAAGGTGTTCATTAGAACCGTCCAAGTTGACACATACAGAGACAAGCAGCAGGGGAACTTTAAAATTCTAAGTTACCACAGAGGAAGACATTATGAAGAAGATATAACAAATCTAAAATGTGAGATTATGTGGGTGATGAAATTGTCTCATATCATTGGTAACAATCCATCCCCACAAATGTGGATTAAGTCTACAACTTTAGCATAGGACAGTTTTCCACCCACATAGTTATAGGGACGATAATGGCATCTACTAGCTGACATAAAACTGAGGCTTGCAGCAATTTATGCTGGTTAAATTAGAAACTGTAAGTAGCTTCTTTGATTCATTCAGATATCCACAATAAGAAAAGTGATATAAAAGCTAAAATATCTTGCATACCACACATGGTATAAACAAACACAGAAGTCACATCCTATTACAGTTTCAAACCTTGCAGGTAGATAAACTTATGCTGTCGTGTGCTTAAATATGGTGTCTTAAGATCACATCACATCTGGATAAAATACCACAGCTTTGAACAGCCCATAGTGATGTTTTATTTGAGTAAAACTGTCATTTAGACTTGGCTTTGTGAGAATGCCAAAACATAGAAGCTCAATCTACCAAGGGAAAACGGTGTCCATTAGAAACTGTCAGAGATGCAAACAAAGCCCACACAGTTTTTCATATGCCTATATTGGTTATACTGATTTTAAAAACACATATTCAGAGCTTACCCTGAAGATAGAAATTGACAAGCCCTGCAACCAAGACAAAGGGGACCTTGAATCAGCAGCCACATTCAAGCATGGAAAGTCATTGAATCCAGTCAAGAGATACTACCACCCACCTTATAACCCCAAATCAAACAAAGAAAATGGTCATTCAAAGACTAAACTGCAAAAGAGTTTGCACGCACAGACCAACCTGGAGTTTATATTTCATTCACCAACTATATCACATTGATGCTCTTTCACAGAAGATTGGTAATACTTTTGAAATCATATTCTCCTTTGATGTGACCTTTAATATTAAGAGTTGCAGTGAGAGAAATGAACTTTGGTTATTAAAGGAAGAAAAATAGGATAGGAAGTAGAAATTAATTATTCGCAATGCATGTCTTCGAATTAAAATAGTATTAGTGTGGTATTGATAGGAGAAATCCAGGGTAATATAAAAAAAATAAAAAATCGTAGTGCTATGTGAATGATTAAATTATGGTTATGATAATTTGAAACAAATGGTTACATAAGTTAACAGTTGTGAAGTATAAAAGGGTTAGGCTATAAATCTAGTTCGATTGAATAAGTTATGTAAATATTTTGTTTATGTATTTTAATGCAGAAAAAGTTGTGGAACTTAAATATGTGGTGTAACATGTGAACACAAGTAATTATGTGATCATATCTCAAGTGTGTGATAATTTGTGCACCATCTTGTAATAAGCCATGTATGTGTAAGTGGCTATAAATAGGATTGGTTTGAGTATGGAATTGTTTTGAGTTATTTGTTTGGGTGTGCCTCCTTGTATAACAAAAATGTTTGTGAGTCCCTTTTCATGCTCCTATGTGCTTTTGTTTATTGTTTCCCCTAGTGTTGGTCCTCCCACTTGATGAGCACACGCTAGTGTAACTAAGGATCAAGAGAAACAAGAACTCCATTAGAAGGTTGTACTTCTCCATGGGCTTCGTGATTCTTGATATACTCACACATGATAAGAACCATGTGAGTTGGTTCGTAGTGCAAACCTATACCTTTGGTAAATGCATTATGATACTTGAGGATGGAACATGTTGCACCATTAAATCCAAAGCCCATTTTCACTCTTGCTTACTAGCACTTGGTATTACTATTAGTTTCAAGCATTTACAACTACTACTAGCTATTAGCTCTTATTTTCTTCATTGGTTATTGGCCTTGGAATAACTACCAATTATGGATCATTACTATAAGTTTTGGATATAAGCACTTGTTATGGTTATGGCTATTGAGGCTTAAAATTAATTTTGCATATTGGGTCAAGCATTAAGGATAAATTGGTTGGTAGCTATCAACATTGGCATATGGCTATGAGTTAGGATAATTGTCATCGGGATAGTATTGAATTCTAATTATGTCAATAATTGGATAGCATTAATGATATAGTAGGATGTGGATAGTGAGCCAATTGTTATGTTATATCATAATACTGTGGTAACTTGAGGGTTATGAGATGGTAATTCGTATTATACATAAGGGAACCTTGGTTATACTGTTCTTATCTTTTGAAACCACATTCACTCTTATATGTCTAATACTTCACACACTTGGCATTGGTTCATATTGTGGAACATGTCCTAGGTTGTGCGGGACATGTGGTTTCTTGAAACGATATTGTATTATATGATCTTCATGTGGTTTGAGACCACCATGGTTTGACGGGTAAGTGAAAAAAGATGGGGGACCAAAAAGTGGCCACTCCACTTTTTGGTCTTGAAAAAGAGAAAATGCGAGTACGTTACAATGAAACACGCTCACATTATGGGTTGGTAATGGTTGAACTTAGGCTCAAGCATTACCAAGCCATAACGTGAGCATGTTATAACACACTCACATTATGGTTTGCTTTACACATAATGCTAGCCATTATAATGTGCTCATGTTATGTGAATTCTTTCACAAAATGCAAGCACGTTATAATGCACCCGCGCTATGTTTTGCATTGAAATTTTTTATTTCTCTTTCTTTTTTTCTCTCTTTCTTTTTTTCTCTCCTTCTCTTTCTCCTTCTCGAATAGCCAAACTATATATATGAAATAAAAATTTACATTTAAGTTGGCATTTAAGTATAAGTTTCATGTATATAGTTTCAAGATGTTTGAGTGTGGTTTCGGATCTCTAGGAGTTATAATGTGAATTCTAACTCTGGGAAGATCTTATAATTTTTCAAATAGTCAAATTTCAATAATAAGGAGATTAAATTTCAATAATCAACAAGTTGTATCATCTTTCTCTCTCTCTATCTCACTCATTGTTTATCCCTTATGCTCTAGACTTCTCTCTCTCACTATCTTCATCCCTTTATTTGACTCTCTCCCTTGAGCTCAATAACTATCTCTCTACTTGTACATCATTTGCTCTCTCTATCTCCCTCTCTCTCCTTCCCTCTCTAATTCTCGCTATCTTACTTCTCTCTCCCTCTCTCCATCCCTCCCTCCCTCCTCTCTCTACTCTCTATCTTTGTTCATCCCTCTCACACACTTCTCTCTTCCTCCCCCTCATTTTTTCTCTACTTCTCTCTATCTCCCTCCCTCCCTCCTCTCTCTCTCTCTCTATCTATCTCTCTCTCTATCTATCTATCTATCTATCTCTTCTTCCCTTTCTACTTCTCTCTATCTCACCTCTCTCTCTCTCTCCCTCCCTACCTCTCCCTCTCTCCCTATCTACTTCTCTCTATCTCACCTCTCTCTCCCTACCTCTCTCCTTCCATTGTTTTATCCATGTCTATCTCTATCTCTCTCCTCTTTGTCTCTCTCTTCCCCTCCCCCATATCTCTCTCACCTCTCTCCTTCCCTCCGTCCCTCCCTACTTCCCTCTCGCTCTCCATCTTTCTCTCACTCTCTCCTTCCCTCTCTACTCTTTATCTCACCATTCACTCTCTCTTTACTCTCTATCTCACCATTCTCTCCATCTCTCTCTCTCTCTCCCTCCTCCCTCCTCCCTCCTCCCTCTCTCTCCTTCCCTCCCTACTTTCTCCCTCCCTCCCCCCCCCCTCCTCTCTCATTCCCTATCTACTATAGAGAGAGAGAGTGGTAGGTAGAGGGAGGGAGAAGAGATATATGTTTAAAGAGGGAAGGAGGGAGGGAGGAAGGGAGATAGGGCTGAGATAGAGAGAAATAGAGAGAAATAGAGAGAGAGAGAGAGAGAGAGAGAGAGAGAGAGAGAGAGAGAGAGAGAGAGAGAGAGGAAATGAGGGAGTGAGGAGAGAGTTGAGATAGAGAGGTGTAGAGAGAGAGGGGTCATCTCATAATAATGGATTACATTTTTTGGCCAAACTTAACATTGAAATCAATATTTTCAAAAAAAACTTCACTTTCTAACACCTATAGTAGGTAAACTGTTAGGATTTGAAAATGATGTAAACTAGTGATTTGTGATATTTTGTGTCTAGATTTTAAATGTTTTTTTTTTAAATTGAAATTAAATTGTAATTTTTTTGTGTCTCCTTTGATAACTAGTTTTTAATAGTAAACAACAGTTTTAAAAAGTGGTGTGTACTTTAGCTCACATAACTTTTTTTCTAATTCTTTTGAATTTATGTTGGTAACACTAATGTCTAGTGCTTTCATTTTGTTTCATAACATTTTTTTGAATATTTTTGTTTTAATTAAGTTTTGAAGTCAAACCAATTACAAGTTAGACATAGGTGCGCTTCAGCTTGCATAACTTTTTTGGTATGTATTGAAATACAATTTTTCTTTCATAATACTTTATATCCATGGAGTTCAGCCATTCCTTGATGCCATCAAGTGAAGATTGAGGAATGGTGTACATATGGTGTATATCCCACTTGAAGCCTTTGAAAATAATAGCCATATCAAATTCCTTTTGCCCAAGCCATACTCTCTCAAGGTTAACAATCTCAATCTCACTAATAATGATTACTAAGAGAGGTAATTCCACCAACTCTACCAAACAGTTTATCGTAGGAACAATAAAAGAAGAGGCTTTGAAAGGAACTCCATGAAAACCAAGCTCTCTAACTGGTATATCAAACTCTAGTTCAAAATCTTTTAGATGAGGCTACTCTCATAGCTCTCTTACTCGCTTGACAAATCCTTAAAACTTTGTATTGATTTTATTTTTCCTGTCCCTCTCTTGTTGTTCTTCCTCAATTTCATCAGGATCATACATTGACCTTCTTGCCCCTCCTAAAGTTTGGACCACATCCATTACCTCCACATAAAACTGGACATCCTTGGTCTTCTTGGTTCCCATGTCATGATATGGTTATGCAAATGAAAATGAAGCAAAGTAATGATCCCCTTCTCCGCTGGCTAGAAGAATGCATGCTTAATGTTTTGATACATGATATTAGCTCTCTCTTTTGCTCTCATGGTTGAATACTGAAATCCATTATGGTGGGTCTCCAGAGTTTTAGTCATCTTTCTTCCTCTTCCACCAAATGCTGGCCTGATCCACAAGTCTGCCAGCCTAATTGGCTATGTTTTTGAAAGCGAAAGTTTCTCCTAACTCACTAGTATTAGCTATAACTTTTTTGAAATTTTATTATGGTATGTGCACTTTGATATGATGTAATATGATTATGGTTTTATCTCATATGTTGTAATATTATATATATAACATACAAATAAATTATTGCATGAAATAAATAATATCTTTTCATTCTAAATATATTTTTTTTGTAGAACACGGGTCTTCCAAAAGATCAAGACGATCCTCAACATGATATAGATCCACAAAATATTGGTTCTGTCAGTACAAATCACATGGAAAAGGATGATGATGATGCAGATACGGAAGACACCAAGGTCGATGACAACGACGACGATGACAACCATGATGACGACGATGATGATGATCACGATGGTGATGATGATGATGAGATAGTTGGTGGTAGTAACCAGTGACATTCATGATCATATAGACTGCATCATGAATCATTGCTGATATATCGTTATGATGACTCTTTTCATGGTTACTGTCATATGTGTCATTTTCACTATATCATTTGGACATGTATCATCTTGACTTGTATTAGTTTGAGTTACATAATTTATCAATTTTATTTATATCATTTGTACATGTATCTTTTTCACTTATGTCGACTGTTGGACATGTATCATTTTGACATGTTTTTGATGTACTGGCATATTTGACTTTCACTAGTTTTTGATGTACGAGGTTTATTTAATTTTTTACTTTGCACGTTAAGGTGCCTCTAGTTTTTGTCATTTGTTGTAGAATTTTGGTGGGTAATGACACTGAACAATAGATGTACTTTTTTATCTTTACAAGCAATACAAAAAATTTATGTTACCGACCCAAAAAAATATTTATCTTATTATTTAATCATATGTGTTAAATAATTAAATTACTTACTCTATAATCATATGAGTTATTTAAGAGGCATGATATATTTAACTAATTAAATTGAAATAAAACATATTAAAGTAATAAATGGAAGCAAAACAAGAAGCATTTTTAGAAGCAAAAAAAGAAGCAACAATGGAAGCCAAACTAGAAGCAAACTAGAAGCAATCTTAGAAGCAAAATTGGAAGCAAAACCCAAAGAAAACCTCGAAGCAAAACTGGGAGCAAAACTGGAAGCAAACTTGGAATCAAACTTGGAATCAAACTTGGAAGCAAAACTAGAAGCAAAATTGGAAGAAAAACTAGAAGCAAACCTGGAAGCAAAATCAGAAGCAAAACTAGAAGCAAACTTGGAAGCAAAATCAAAAGCAAACATGGAGGCAAATCCAAAAGCAAAAGTGGAAGCAAAAACAGAAGCAAAACTAGAAGCAAAATTGGAAGCAAAACCGGAAGCAAAAGTGGAAGCAAAATCGGAAGCAAAACCAAAAGCAGAACTAGAAGAAAAAATGGGAGTAGACATAGAAGCAAAATCGGAAGTCAAATTGGGCGTTAATTTAGGCACTATTTTTGACGTTATTTTCAATGCTATTTTAGGTGTTAATAGAGGCGCTATTTCCTGGTGCTATTTTAGGCGCTAATGTGGGTGATGTGATTTTTCAACGCTAACTACAGTGCAATGTACGACCCAACAACTAACGCCAAAGTCGGCGTCAAATTCGGCACCGAGATGACCATGCCTATTTGCGTCGAGTTTAGCACCAGCCTAATCGCCCAATTCATGAACTGAAATACACTGAAATCCAACACTACTTTAGGCACTATCTTTCTGATCTATTGTAGTGGTTGTTGTTGAGGTATGTTGTGTCATTGTTGAGGTATGTTGTGTTGTTGAGGTGTGAGGTTTGATATTGTGATGGAGTTCGTTGTGCACCAGTGTTGTGTTGTGGAGGATTGGGTGCTTGATTTTGAAGGTGTGTATTTTGTTGTGGTTGAACATACATTTGATGTTAGGTATTGACATTTAGTGGTGCTGAAATGTACATTTGATATTGAGGATTTCGGGTAGATGATGATCCATATTGGTATTGTGTGTTAGGATCATAGTATTGTTGTTGTTGCATGTATTGAGTTTGATTTTGAACATTTCCTTGGTACATGCTTTGATCTTGTGGTGGTTTTTGATATATGTGTTGTCCTTAAGGTGGGTTGTTAGCATGTGGTGATGGTTGCAAATGGTTGTTACCTTTTTGGTTCACTACATGTTGTGGTTGTCTTGGTGGAATATTTCCATGTTTTGTATATTAATATTGGGACCTTGTTGTTGGGTGTTCTAAGATGTCTCATATATGTTGGGTCCCATTGTATTAAATTTTCAACATTATGTTGTGGCATGGTTTGACTTGTTAATATGCTTGGATTTTCTTGAGCATGTTGGGCTACCACAACTTGTTCAATTTGTGAGGGATGTCTATACAATGGATTCTCCACATTTTGTGGGAAAGATTGATCATTGATAGGTGCTTTTGAGAAAAAAAGGTGGTATCTTGGGATCTACCATTGCCTTGGATATTTATCTCACCACTGATTGGTCTCCAAAAGGAATGAGATCAGGATCCTTAAGAATTTCAACATTAAAGTTTGTAGGTAGCTTGACACAACTTTGTGCTAGTTCGAGGAAATATGTGTTTGGATCCTTCCCAATCATCTTTTCCATTAGTTTTTGCATGTTTGGATCTTGGGAGTGCTCTAGAAGTACTTCATCAGTGATTTCCTCATCACTATCATACTCCTTTATGATCATATCTATAGGATTAGGAGGTTTATTTTGTTGCCTAGCAAACATGTCTTGATGTTTAAGGCGCATTTCTGCATCACTAGGTGGTGGATTTTGTTGAGCTTTGAATTTTGGTTGTGTTGGAGGATTTGAGTATGTCTTAGGATCATAACCCCATGGTTGAGATTCCTCATTAGTAGTATTGGTGTTTGGTACACTAGAGCTACTTTTGTTGGCTTCCATTTTATTTTTGTTGAGATCTTGTAGTCATAAACAAACTCAAAAGACCTTGGTAAGTTTGAGATAACAAATTATGGAATGGGATGACGTTTTGATTTGAGATTTTATTTGATAAAATGACGTACCAAGGAGATGTGTGTATACCTTTTGGAAAAAGGTTATTGGTGGTTTGTTATGGATTGATATTAGGATATTTGGATGATCAAGTTTGATGTTGGATGGTAAGATTTTTTACTCAACCCTATGATGAGGAGATGACTCGATTTTGGATGTTGTTTGAGAAATGTCACTATGATGTTGGATGTTCAAACCCTAGGATAATAGTATGAGTGGATGTTTGATGTTTTAATTTGATACTAGTTTAGAATACAAAGTTCACAAGATTCAAATCAATGTTTTTCTATGTCTTAGAGGATATGGTGATTTCTTTACTTGAACTAGCTATGAGGTTGCAAGTGAAGGTTGTTGTAAAATAATAGAAAGATGATGGTTTGATTTCAAATTTTCAATACGCGTCCAAGACTAGGTTGATGTTTGATTGTTGATGGTGATGTTGATAGGATATGGTGCAAGTTTGATTTTGATGTTGTGTCCAAAAGGTGATAGTTACGAATCCTATGTAAACCAAGTTCGAAGTGTAGGATGGTGATGTTTGATTATGTAAGTACATGTCCAATGATGACAATATTGTCTGATAGCTAAATAAAGTTTTAGGAAAATATTTTGAAACTTGTTTGTGAATTTTTTTGAGATATGACAACAAGTAGGAAAATAGATCAGTTTTTGTCCAAGATGATAGTGGCTTGAATTTAGAACAATAGTGGTTCTATTTTTAGGGTAATTGTAGCAAAGTTTACATAAGCGAATCTGTTTTAACAATGTCTATCATACAATCAAAGATAGCAATAAAAATCAAATGCACAATAGCAAGCAAATGTTAGGTTGACTACAATAATATTTTGCAATGATAGTGATAAAGTTCTGAGACAGTAGCAACAAAATTGCACAATAGCAACTATGTTTCAACAGTTTCTAGTTTTTTTATGGTAGTTTGTTTGATAAGTTTGCAAGTTTTGATGTTTGTTTGGTCTAATGTCTATGAAAATGTTTTTGAGATACAAGTGATAAAACACAAAAAACAAAGTGTATGAATCGATTGTAATGTTTTGAATGTTGATAGGCCAAAATTAGCTTAATTTGCATTGGAAATAACACATTGAAAATGCTTCAAGCATTTTTATCCATAAGGTCAAAGCCAATGGTAACACTTTCAAGCCCACAACTTGGAATCTCCTTCAACTACACTTTTGTCTTTGTGAGAGCAGACAGATAGGGGCCTCTTGCCATAGAAGGATAACCCAAATCACCCTTTCCCCATAAAGCTACAAGTAACTTATGCTAAGCTAGGGATTTTTGTCTCATCTCAAGGGAGTTCATATGGTGAGTAAAAACTTCAGGGTGCGGTATGCATCCCTTACACTGAAAATGTAGCCAATAACACGGTTAATCAATAAGGTGGGTAACTACAATAAGGAGTTTAGTCATTTCTTGAGGACTTTACACCTTGCGAGTGTCTAGTAAGCCACTTAAGGCTTTAACCAATCCTACTAGGGGCACTATATACCACTTGGATACCCCCCCTTTTTGAATGGCACTGTTGGCAAGGTACTTGTTAGTTAAATATTGGATTTTGCCTTAACTTTTTTATATAGTGGTTCAAGGGAAAACCCACTTTGGATCACCTTTGAGTTCTCCTTTTGGGATGTGTCTCATAGGTAGGCCCTATCTAAAAATGGAATGATGACCACAAAAATGCAAAGAGCCCAAAGTGTTTCTCGTCACCCAGGATCGTCCAAAGATGCAGGGGGAGAGGATACACACTTGGCTTTCCAAATATAGTGGACAATTCATCACAATTAGATTTTTAAGCCCAAATGAAGTGTTATAGATATCAATTCATGTTTTAAAAGAACTAAATTCAAATGTTAGAGACTTCAAACACTCATAGAAATCTTGTAAATCAATTTGTTGTCATTGTAATTAGATTTTTTTAAGCCCAAATGAAATGTTGTAGATAGCAATTTTTGTTTTTAAATCACCGAATTCAAATGTTTGAGACTTAATAACATCCATACAAATGCTTGACAACCAATTTTTTTGTCATTGCAATCAGATTTTTAAGCCCAAACGAAATGTTCAATTTTAGACACCAAAATGAAATGTGAAGATTGTAGGTAAATTTTAATGCACCAAATCAAAGCACGTTCAAGTTGTATCGTTCAATTTTAGTGCACCAAGGGAAAATGAGTTCATTTTAAAAGCACCAAATGTAAATGTTTAAAGACTTTAAAAAACATCCATACAAAGGCTTGGAAATAAAATGATCTTGAAAAATCTCTTGCAAGAAAATGTGTTAGTAGTTTAAGCTCTTAAGAGTCTTGGACCGTTTGTCAACCCAACAAGAAAATAATTATTAGTTTAGCGCAAAAATATGTCATTACCCTACAAGAGTTGCACCAACAATGTCAAATGATCTCAAAACACAACAAACAATAATTTCGTTAGGATTAGATAAATTGAGAATCCAAGAAATTTTGACAAACTAATGTAGACACAGGAGACTTGATATAATAGTGACTTTGTTACCTATGATAGTGGATTTGTAACTACTATGATATAAATTCCCTTAAATGATAATGACTGAGAAATAGGACAATAGCGAACCTACAACAATAGTTAGGTAAAAACCTATCAACAAAACAAACAATGACTGGTTTTGACAATAGTAGCCAGATTTTAGGACAACCACAGTAGGAAAATAGGATGATAATGGCCTTCTTCTAGACAATAGTAGCTCTGTTCCTGCACACAATATCATAAAAAGTGATAGTGACTATGTTCCTACAATGGTAACTAAAAAAAATGACAATCGTGTTCGGATTTAAGATTGTAGCGACCCAATTTGACAAAAGCGATTTCTAAAAATGACAACGATCTAGAACCTGCAACTAATCACAACACTTGATGAAAACATTAGAGTTAAGGACCTAGGTCCCACCGAGCATTCCAGAATGTGTAAGGGGAATATGGATCATAAGATTAGTGACAATGAATGAATTTAAATCAATTCAAAACAAGAGAACAAGACCCACTTACCCATGAAATGTAATTGTGAAGCTTAAGAATCCAAACAAGCAAGGTTAACATAAACAAATGAAACACACGATGAATTCAAAAACTATAATCATACCATCCCATGGTTGAGTTTATTTGTGTTGAAGATGGATGTTGGATTGCTTGATTCAACACGAAACCTCCACGATTGCAAAAGCTTGATAACAACGATGATCTAGTATGCAAGTATATGTTTGCTCAACTTGCTTCAATAATCAATATGGCATGACCTTTCTACAAATTCTCCATATTTTAATGAGAAGAATGAAGGTTTTTTTTATAGATTTATGAGTTACAAATGAATGATCAAGATTCAACAATGAAAGATCATGATCAATGGTTCATGTCTGTTGAGAGGAAATACATTGATCAATTAACTCATTTGATTGATCCAATCAAGGGAATTGATTGGATAACCAATGGGATTAGATTGAATGATTAGTGGGATTGAAGAAATTAGTTTGAGTGATCAGTGGGATTGGGAAAGTAGATTGTGAAATTTGTGGTCATGATTTATTCAATCAAGATACGTGAGGATAATTTAATTAATTTAATAATTAATTAATGTTGAGAGGAATGTGCAAGATATGTTTGTCTTTAATAAATAAAGGTATATTTATTAATTAACCATGTTGAGTGATTTTGGGGAAATTGAATAATTGATCTAATTATTCAAATTTGGAGAAGGGCGAGTAGATTAATTGACGGAGGAAAACTCAACCTCTCAAGAGCACACACATGCTTTGATATAACTGATGGAAGTCACCAGTGCTGCTCACAAACATAAAATGCAACATAATCTCTATTGCAAATAAGAACAACTTATAAAACCAAAAGAAATGCAAACAAATACAAATTTTTTATTGCATTCAATCAACTTGAAACAATTACATAATTTTATCAATACATAAAGGATTCAAATCTGCTCAATAGGCTCTTCCTGTAGCTTCCTTTTGCTTCCACAAAACTCTTTATACCTTTTCTCTTGAACTCCACACCTCCCTCTTCTTATTTTTCTTGCAATTTTTTTTAAAAAACTCATCACATTCTATCTATCATTGCTCCTTATTTGTCTGAATCTTCTAAAAAAAAATATGGGTTCTATGCGCCTCCTTCCCAACTTTCTAAAAAAAATTGAAATTCTTGATTTTGTTTAAAAATGAGAAAGTTATGACCATTTTACCGAGACTATCTCATAGATACGACTCTAGGCCATATTCCTCTCCCAAAAATCATTCAAACCTTTGCCTCCTCCATTTTGGGCATGAGATTCATGCATTCAATCCCTTAATTATTCTTTCCTAATTTTTTTTCAATATCTTCCTAAATTGACATCCATTATCTCATTCTTGCACCTCCACTACCTCAAGCACTTGCACCCAAAATATTCCAACACTAATGGCAAACAAATTCAAATTCTTGGGAGTTACAAATGAGCCCAAATTGGAAAATTCATGCATGGGCATGGGTTCTTGGCTCCTAGGCAATTTTTTAAAATATCAATAATTTAAAACTTTAAAACTTGCAATTTCAACTCCCTTTATCACCTTGCCGAAATGACTTCAAATAAATTGTGGGAAGAGGGGAGATGAAAAATTTACCACATGCCTACAAGAAAATCAAAATAAAATAAAGCCCAAATTTGGAAATAAAAGCACTAAATATTTTGGTGATGCAAGATTTCCCAACCCCATGGATGCTCTTGCATCATTAATTAAATAATTACTGATAACTATTTAATTAACTTAGAAGAATAAGTTATGTTAGTGACATAATTAAATAATTTGTATTTATTTAATTAATCAAGAGAAATAAGGTTAAATCAGGTGATGACATAGTGAATTAATTAAACAATTCAAGATTATTTAATTAATAGAGGAAAATAGGGTTAATGATGCAAATGATGTTAAAAAGGGGGTCAATGATGTTAATGAAGTGAAATACAATAGTGATAATGAAAGTGATGTCGATAATAGGAAAATTCCAGATGTGTGATATGTGTTAAGCTATTTTTACATGTCTACAACAACAAAAAAGTAATGGGGAGAACCACCTATGTTTGGATTTTAGGGATCTTAAAAGGTATTCTCTCAAAGATTACTATCATTTTCGATCAATGGATTAAATCTTGTAAACTATGGCAAGAAAAAATGGGTTCTCAATGCTAGGTGGTTTATTTGGATTCAACCAAACATTGGTCAAAAAGTAGGATTAACATTAGACACCATTCACCATGAAATGAGGCACTTTTTCTTTTAAAAAATAACATTTTGTTTGTCAAATTTTGGAGCCAATTTTCAAATAGTGGTAGATATAGATTCCTTTAAAGATCTTATTAGTGAGATTATGTCTTGATATATCTTGCTGAATTGATATTATTTTAAAATAATGATAAGGAGAAAT
Organism: Sequoiadendron giganteum; assembly: GCA_007115665.2. Lineage (NCBI taxonomy): Eukaryota > Viridiplantae > Streptophyta > Pinopsida > Cupressales > Cupressaceae > Sequoiadendron > Sequoiadendron giganteum. Next base: position 394,781,122 of record CM021107.1, read on the forward strand.
TTTATTGCATAGAAAAGATATTTCAAAGATGTAAACAATTTGGGATTTCCCTCAATCCTATAAAGTGTATATTTGGCGTTCCAAGAAAACAAATTATGCATATTATTTCTAGAAAATTCATAGCAATAAATCTTGAAAGAATCTAAATTATCCTCAAACTCTCACCATCCCAACACAAGAAGAGCCTACAATCCATTCTAGGAAATATTAATTTCATGAAAATTTTCATGTAATATTTTATAGGTTTAGTGTGCCCCATTACTCGCATGCTAAAAAAGATCAACAATTCAAATGGACGGAGGATGGTAAAATGGAATTTGAACAAATTAAAGAAATTATCTCTATATCCCAAATACTATTTAATCCTAATTTTTCTAAATATTTTATCATATATGTGTAAAGTCCCTATAAGATAAGATAACAAAAAAAAACCTCCAAATGAACTTAAGTCTAGTGTGCATAGGTCTACTAGTTAAAAGTAAACCGATTATGTAATAACATTTTTCACACTAACAATATTTACTTTTAGTGTACTATTTTCCCTCTCATCTATTTACTTTTCATGCACTATATTCCCTCTCATCCAATTCCTCTAATCCAATAGATGAAACTAATTAATGTTGGGCATATATTGTCACTAACACTCTTTTGTTAAGCTTGTAAATAGTTAAAGTTTTGAGACATAGAATTATTATCATGTTGTAAAGGATATTGATTACATGACATAATAGTTCTCGATATGTAATATTTTGATCACATAATGTGGCAATACCTAATATGCCACACCACTTCCCATACATGCAAAATTTCCCAATCATACTCCTATTTTTCATTTTCCTAGAAATTTAAAGCAAGTTTTTGTTTTGTGTTTATTCCACTTGTGAGAGAGGATGACACTCATTACACCTTTTATTAATTTTGTGAAATATTTTGGATGAACAAATAAAGATGCCCAATTTGGTCCATATAAAAACACACATAGATATCCAATTAGGCCCATTACTCTACATGAACATTAATATCCTTTTTATGTTTAGGTATTTACTTTACACACAAGTTTTGTAAGTGTTCAATTACTTTTATTTACAAGTTCATGTTAGGATTCTAAAGCACCTCAAAGTGAGCAAAATAAAATGGTGAAACTTGCATACCCATGCCAATTCCCATTTAGCTTTGGGCCCATTTTGAAAGAATATCTTAATACAATTACACAGATAAATGTGACACACTTTTGTAAGCTAGTCACCTTCCCCAATCTATATCCATTCTTATTCACACATCTCCATACATCCATCATGATTCTTACCCTATTCACTCTTATTCCAATCTATTCACATCATTTATCAACCTTGCTTCCATACACTCATCCTTAATCCTCAAATTCCACATTTCTCATCTTGGATCATTTCTATGACATACAAGATTGATCCCACATAACATAAATCTAACCTAAAGATCATTTAAAAAAAATTTAAATCGTTGAATCTCATCCTTTTCTCATAAGCCATTGGGAACCGACTTGGCATGCAATTGTATGAAAATTTACATTATATCTTGGTACCTAAATGTATACATTTGAGCATTAAACCACATCTACTAATCACATGAACAAATTATTATAAATCATTCACAATTACAAGGACTTAGGAACACATATAATTAATACATTATAAGAAATGATACTTTGCATCAAAATGATCACTTACATGCATGTTTCCTATCTACCAATCTTTTTCAGAATTGTAGCATCAATTCAATAAAAAAATTAACCTAGGAGAACTTGGTCATTACAATCTAGCAATTCAACCCTTACTAGTTAGCAAGGAGCAAAGATTCCAACAAATAAAATAGAAAAAATTTACACTACACAAATTAGGACTACACATTAGATATCAAAACCACATAGCACAAAATAGATCAACAACAAAAATTAACTCTCAATAAACTACAACTCTCTATAGAATCCTAAGTAGCTAGAATACCCAATTTACCCATTTTTAATAATTAGACAAATGAAATTTACACTACATCAAACTTTTATTTTCAACTTGGTCATTGCAATCTAGCGATTCAAGCCTTAGTAGTCAATAAGGAGCAAAGATTCCAATGAATCAAATAGAAAAAGTTTACACTATACAAATTAGAATTGTGTGCTAGAAGAGATCACAACCACATAGCCCATATTAGATCTACAACCAAAATCAACCGCCAATGAATTACAACTCTTTGTAGAATCCCAACAAACTGGTATACCAAATTACCTATTTTCAACACCTAAACATGAAATTTATGGTACATCAATTTTTTATCTTTATTATTGTTTCATGAAACAAATACCAATTCGTTCACATTAATTTTCTAAAATAACACTAATTTAAATTAATTTGATTTATGCTAAATGTATATATTTGATTTCATTAGCCTAAAATAAGGTTAGGAAAAGGTTATTTTTCTAACCACCCCATTGGTTGCTATTTGCATTTGACTGAAGCAAGATTAATTCAATGTCGAATAAGGATCTCCTTGAAGACTCTAATAATTCCCTAAGTGAGACCATGATGTGGATATATATACGAGCCCTCTTCTGTCTATCTAGAAGGCATGGAAACATGTTTTCCATTTCTTAAAATCGAGAGGAAACTCTCTTCAACATGGCTTCATCTTTTCCACTTCATCCATTTGGTGAAACAAATATATTCTTTATCACGAACAACCTCTTGCCTTAAGCTTCCTAAAGCATTCTTATACCTTGTTTAAAAAAGGGGTTTGTAATATTAGAGACCTGTGAGATTTTTGTCCAATGAGTTGGTTACCATGGAATATTATTAAAAACCATTTCAATCTAAGCAATAAATACAAGTAGTTCTTGATCTTCATGCAGTTCTTGGTGCTGTTAGAGTTGTCTATGAGATTATGTACCCCTATCAAATGCAATTTTTTTAAAGATTGGTTATGGATGTCATCCTATCATTTTTTACTGTTTCCTTTAAAAAATATATACTTGTAGCTGCTCCATGATTTACCCTTGAAGTCTTTTTTGAATTCCAAATGGAACTACAGGTTCAATGAAAAGTATCGGTCAAAATTATCTACTCAAATTTGGAGATCTAAAGTCAACTTAGATGCTCCATTAATTGCTTGGAAGATATTATAATTTAAGCTGTCCATTGGGGATAGGTTAAAATGTGTTATGATCTAGCCAATTAAGTGCCCTCTTTGTCACATGAATGAAAATATGAAGCATATTTTTTGGGGATGTTAATTTGTTAAAAAACACTGAAATGTTGTGTTTAATGACTTCTTTGCTATTTTTCATCACAAACTAAGTTGGAGAGAAGCTCTTCTTGGTGCTGGTTTTCATGTTAATATTATTGTTGATGGTATTAGACATGTTATTTTGTTGCATATATGCAGAAACAAATGTAAAATTATCTTTAATAATTGATTATCAAGACTTGTATTCTTAAGGCTTTACTCTGATATACATTATTTGTAAGGAAATTAGAGTAACGAAAACAATTTACTACACCAATCTTGATAAGAGATATTATGGAAATTTTAAAACTGATCTAACAGTTATAGAAAATATAGAAACACATTCATAATAGAAAATAAACAATGAACACAAGATATAAGTGGGGAAAACCCTTCCGAGTGAAAAACCCCACACTCCAAAGCTTGCTCAATGTATTTCAAATCTACGGAAATAGAAAGGTTGAGACACCTCATTTCCAACATTATTGTCTTGTTGCCCTCTTTTCTTTGGTCCAATCCAAGGCTTTGAAGAATTTCAAGATGAATCTCCAGATTCAACAAATCGAACTTCAAGTTGAATAGATGCTAAGCAAGAAAAATATCTGTATAATGCAGAGATTAAGATTTTTTTTTGTAAAATTGACTATTACTTAAAGTTTTGCTTCAACTGATCATGAATTTTGCTTTCTATCTGCAATAATTTTTCTATATTTATATCTATTATTGGTCCATTTTATACAACTACTACTTACAATTTTTTAAGTGCATCTTTTTCAAACATGGATATGGGGGCTCACTGTGCATGTATTTTTTTTTGGGATTCATTTTTTGTAGCATGTTGGTCAACATGCTCAAAACCTATTTTTTTAGTGTCATTTCAACTTAAATTACTGGGCCACTTCTCTCTAGTACTTGCACGTCTTTATCCATCACCAAAATTCAACAACTAGTACTATCATTGTACGTCCTCCCTTGTTTCATCATTGCAATACAATTCAATAATAGTGTGAATCATAATATGATTATGAATTAAGGATGATATTGTCATCAGGATTCAATCTTGAATCAAATTTATTGATCCATATTTCATGAGTAGTGGTTTACAAGAATCCATCTTTCATGATAATGAATGGTCCACAAAGATGAAGCATCAAACTCATTGATCCATATTTCATGAATAGTGGTTCACAAGAACCCATCTTTAATGATAATGAATGGCCCACTTAGCACTCATTGCATTTAGGTGATGCTTCACCTATGTGAACCATTCATTATCATGAGAGGTGGGTTCTTTTGAGCCACTACTCATGAAATATGGGTCAATGAGTTTGACTTGAAAAACTACACAGTTGGAATCCTGGTAGCAATATCATAATTTGACAAACTGTGGAAAATATCTCCTTCTTATCAATTAAATGAGCATTTTTAATGACAGTTCATGAGATCAAATAGCCTCTATAAGATTCAAAAAAATTGAACTACATTGAAACCAACAAAAACTATCTTGATTAGAAATAATTAATCTTTAATAAATCTAAGATCAAAATTGTAATTGCAACTAATTATTTGTAGTAAATCAAAGGATTGTGAGTTGTCACTATGCACAACTCAAAGATAAGTTGGTGATAAATGGGCTTACGTTGGCGAAAAAGTAATTACAAAAGGAAGTGCATGTTGGATAACGATACTTTAATTGGCCTATGCCTTTGGAATCTTCCTATTGATTTTCTTAGCATGTGTCTTTGTTGCTACTACAATTTACAGACCTTTTTGGGAATGCATCCAGATAGATATGCACAATTTCCATTGGCTTTAAATAAGCCTCAACACTTTTTCTCTTATAATTTGAACCTTAAAACTTAAGGTATATTGCAAACCCATTACCAAAAGTGCTCTCCTGATAGAAAAATAATTTTGCAAAACTAGGCAAGTTAAGATGGTACACCATGATAGATTTTAACAATACTCCTCAAACTCCTCAACAATACTGCATGTCCATCAAGGAAAAACACAAGTAGGAGGTGGTGGTGGTAGTGGTAGTGGATAAACATGACCATCATCTAAAGTATCCTTCAGTGCAAAGGTATAATCATGGGATGAAGAAGGTGGAGTAAATAGTGAGGAAGAAGAAATGGATGGAGAATCTATTTGTGTGAAGAACTCATTAAATTGAACATCTCTATAAAAGTAGACCTCTACCAATTGGATAAGAAAAATAGTAAACCTTCGCATCCTCAAAATAGAAAACACAAATCAATGGTTGAATCTTATTCTCTATTGTCTTACACCAACCATCCAATATGAATTCCCAAGCTTCACTACCAAATACCTTGAAAAAGGAAACAAAAAGCTTAATATTGGACCAAGCCTCCTGTAGAATGACATTTCAAACTACCTTGTGGGGAATTTGGTTCTAAATATAGTTGGAAAAATTTATTTTTTTAGCCCAAAAAGATGGGGCCACATATTGTGATTTAAGCATACAATTTTTCATCTCCCTTAGTGATCTATTCTTTCTTTTAATGACTATTTTTTTGAAGAGTATAGAGACCCAAACACTAATGATGTATGGCATTCTCAATGAAATAATCTTGAAAGGAATAATTCACATATTCCCTTCCATTATATATATCTATCTATCAAATATAACTTTGTTGATTCTCAAGAGACACCCTAAATTTCTTGAAAGTGGTGAATATATATCAATGTTGTACTTAAGAAAGTTCACCCATGTTTGATGATAGTAGTCATCAATGAAGGTGAGCATATACTTAGCTCCTAAAAAAAGAGTTGGAATGACATGATTCCATTATGTACTCACCCAAGAAAATTTGTAGCATGGAGAGTCTCACCCATAGTAAAAGGTTCCTGATGATGTTTACCAAAGGCACAACCTCAACAAAATCTCTTTATGCATGAAACCTTACGAAGACCAAATAACATATTCTATGTACTCAACTATTAAAAATATCTATAATCAAGGTGTCTAAAACTCTCATACCAAAGTCTAATAAAACAAATTACATGGGCAATGTGTGATGATCCACAAGATAACTCAAAAGCATGAAACTTATACAATCTAAACCCATGATCAAGTCCAAATGAAGCAACAATTTTCTCAAGATGTTGTGGTTCTCTAATATTATCATTTGAGGGAGAAATCAATTGTCTACCCATCCCTAGTATGAAAAATCCTATATATGGAGAAAATATTGGAAAAAATCTCAAGACCATAAAGAATATCCTTAATACAACCTTCTATCTATTATACAATACTTGACCCAAAAACTAAAATTTCTTTAAAGACCCACCACAATATGAGAAGTAGAGTTATAAAAAGTGTATCAAGTAGATCATATAAGTTCATATGATGAGAGGTTCTTGTTCAAAAAATATTGAAATATGTGTAGATGAATCCAAACCTTTGTAAATGATTAATCCTTGATAGGTTTGGGAATATGAATGGTGTGTTTCTTCACAACCTCTTCCGAGGTTTCAATCCTTTGATGAAAATAAGTTATGTCATGATTCTATAGTATTTTGGTGATCTGAGCTATAGACCCCAAATCCCTAGGGTCTAATAATCTTTCAAGTGTCAAGGGTTTCAAACTTAGGAAGATTACTATATTTAGGTTGGGAAACTTAGGACCAATTCTTAAGGTGGCTAATACCTCCTTCACTTTTTTCTCTACAAGACCAAGGGGGCTTTGCTAAGGTCATGGAACATATATTACCAAAAAAAACAACACTAACATTGACACAAATCATACCCATTGCATAGTGCACCCCTATTCTGGTTGTCACTTTGTTCCCATATGTTGGTTTAGGAAACTCAAGGTTAAGCACATTATTAAAAAAATGGTATAACACATAAGTGTTAATGAATGTGTTATAATACCCCTTAAAGTGTCACATACACTTAACCATTATAGTTGAAACACACAAACAAGTAAAATTGAAAAGAAGTTTAAATTAATGTATTTTGAGTGTGTTGAGGATGATGGGGAGAGAAATCCAGTCATAGACTAGTGCCTTTATCCATATGGTCAACAATCTTTGAATTTAATAAGACATGTAATAATTGAAACCAAGGTGATTTCTTAATCAAGAAACCATAAAAGACTGCCTTTTAGAATGCTAGATAAGCTAGGATCTACATATACATTAAAAAACTTAATTGATAGCTACAAAATATTAAGTGGGTCTACTTACTAATCCATGAGTACAAACATACATTTCCTTTATTGTGTTGAACAAATACCTTTCAAAGGCTTCTCATGGATTTTATAATATTTTGGGTGGCTAACTAAACAACACACATCTAGAAATGCACATTGCACACATGAAGAAACTCAATGAAGGTTGATTTTTCCATTAATCACTTAACCTACAAAGATTCAAATATGTTATTACAAATTTGGGTTAAACCCTAGAATATCAATATTATGACAACCAAAAATGGAAATTGAAACCTTAAGGCTTCATGTATATACCTTTTTGTGTTATTTTGTAATTGATCATTCTTCAAAATTTTATCCTCCTCTCCTTTTGATATCCTCTCTTTCAAAATGGTGACCAAGAAATATATACCCATGATAGGAAGATGTGAAGCTTTTCAGAAGGTCATGCTACTAATGATATCAGATTTCCACAATCCATATTGTATAAGTGCAAAGACTTCTGGATTTGATTGTGTGCAATGAAGGTCACGCTACATCAAAAAACCTCTAATTGCAAGCTCCTCCAATTCTTAAATAACAAGTGTCCTTTGAAAACATTATTTGACCACACAAAGGTGTGAAAGAAAATTCTTTATGAAATCTTCCATATCTACACATGAATGATTCATTGGTTTGAGTGTGATATTGAGTGAAAATCCCATGAGATCCATTAAAATTGCATCTAGGAGGTGTTTCCTGACAAAAAATTGGTCCTATAGATATAAATGAAGTATGGGTGTTGTTATTTCTCTTGGATTCATGCCAAAATTCATTAATATCCTTTATGAAGTTTTTTTGGGTTGAGATTTGGCTAGCTCTAGGTGTGGGTATGTGTTAATGGCACTATAAAGGGAGTGGTTGTAGAAATCGATGTGAATTGGAAAAAGGGTGGCCCCTCTAGAACCATTTAGAGGTTTTGGCAGTTCCAAGAACCATTAGAACCACTGAATGTTTATTTCCCTTTAATTATCCATCTAGATTTACCCTTTATTCCTTCAGTTCTCTTATCAAGTTATATTTACCTTTGTCCCCATCAATACTTATCTCTTTTGTTGATGCATAGGTTGACATAAAGGACTTGTTAGGGGTTCCCATGGTTTTGAGAACCATGGGAAGCTTCAAACCTTCAATTTTTCCTTAGGTTCCCCTTTCTCCTACCCTTCTAGCCTTTGGGCTTAGGTTTTTCCTTAGCGCTTGATGAAAGCTCTTACTTTACCTTTGTTGGGGATCAAAGGTTCATTGAGAGCCAACAAAATAACCATGGTCAATTGACCAAGAACTAATTTTGTTACTCATTCCAACATAACATGTTTTCATGAATATACCCACAAAACTTCACTTTTATGGAGATCTCATGTGTTAGTGAACATCATTAAGCAACACCTTTAAAATTACTTCACTTACCTTTTTTTGCCTTATCTTCTTCTGCTTTTTTGGCCTTTGCAAATATTCAACCTTCATGTGAATATGTGGGACAAAAACCTCCATCAAAACATCACTTATTGAGCTATGAATTGATTCGCTTACCTTTTTCCTCAAAGCTAGTTGGCTACTAGGTTCCAAAAAAGGTGGAAAAATATTTGATGCCGGTTGTGTGGGGTAAGATATTTGAACCAGCTAAAATATTGGACTAGTTGAAAAGAGTTTGATTCAGTTGACCAAGATATGCCCACAAATATAAAAAAACCACTTGGTACCAATCATGTGGGAAAATACCTTCAAACCAGTTCAAAAGTATTGGACTAGTTCTGTAACAAATCATCACAAAAAATTGGTTGAAGACCCAAATCCCACAAGTACATTACTTAGCCAGTTTTTACCTAAATTCCTTTAAATTTTAACTACAGATGCTCATTTTGGACATTCTACAAGCTGGAAACCTCATATAACCCCCAAACTTAATCAATTTTTTGGCTTTGCACTTTGGGTACTTAGGCTTGAAAAATGGAATAAATACAATGAAAAAAGGCACACCCTAAACATAAAAAACCCATGTAGATTTTCTCAGATCAATTATAAAATAATGTGAAATTAAATAGGGGCAAACAAAAAAAGAAAAGGGCACACTTTTAGAGCATAACAAGGAAAAATGAGATACAACTAAAAGGAGTGCCAATATAGTCCACAATAACTACATAATCCTCCACTTTTATTTTTATTGTGGAAGTAATCTAGCTTGACTTAGAAGAAGTGTCTTGTGTATCAAATTTATTATTCTAGAAGACAAGAAAGTAAAGAGTCAAATGCAACAAAAAATTCTTCAATCAAAGGGAAGGCATTGTGGGATAAAGTCATCAATTCAAGATCCAATTATAGAGCACAAAATTCATTGAATATACCAAATAAATCATTTAATTTATCTCACAAATGTTGTTTACATGATATATAACTTAAAAGATGAAATACAAAATCATCAAAAATATGTAAACAAATGATTTTCATAGCTTCATCTAATTTGTTTCAATATATAAATCACTCATATTCCTTTGTAAATTATATTTAATGTTCACTTAACTTTTGTTGTAGACCCTTAGACTAAATAAATTGCACTTTAAGCTTCCAAATGTGATAATTGTGTAGAATTTAGAGATCAATTTTTTGATCTATAATGAAACACAAAAAGACACTTGAAATTATGCCTTACAAACCCTCAACTTTGATTAGTGTTGTGAAAGTATTCCCATCCTAAAAAAAATAATACTTTTTTATTACAATTTTTTCAATCTTGAAAGCCTAAACCAACCAATTATAATGCATGGAAAATTTTACAATGTGTAGAAATGTAGGCATGTAAAAATTTGAAACTTACCTATAAAAAAAATACAATATTAACAAGGAGACCTAAAAAATAGTGAAATAACAACATAGGTGCAAAGTTGTAACAAAATATGGAAGTCTAGAGTGTTGCACAAGTGCTTTAAATTTTTGAAGTCCAAAACAAGAAAAACATAGCAAGTTGGAGACAAAGTTTAGAAGTCCACAAAAATCAAGTTCATGCAAAGACACATTAGAGTCTAGAAGTCTGTTGTAGTTGGGTTGGTGCAAAGTTATGTTGGAGTTTGAAATTCCTCAACAATAGGTTATGTGAAAGTTTTTAAATTCAAAATAGTTCAAACTTTGAAGACTTTTTATAATTCAAAATTTGTAGTCCACTTGTAGGTCAAACTTCAAACTTAAGATACAAGTTAGAATTTCAAAGCTGTCTAGCAATTTGGACTTCTAAGTCCACTTACAAGTAAGAATCTAGATTTTTTTAGTAGTTTAAACTTTAGAGTCTTGTTGATGGTGAAAATGACACAAATAACGTTAAAACATAATATTTCTACTCTATTTCTCCTGAAAAAGAAAGACAACATGTAGTAGCCTAACTCCCAAGGTCCTGGTAGTTGGTTCTCAGCTATCTGGTGTCACTCAATCAGTTCATGCAACTATATTATTCAAGGGGCCTGTGCTGGTAACAAAAGATTCAAGCAATGACTCATTTTACCGAACTGTTTAGTAAATCAATGGGGTTTCAAATAAAAGAAAAAAGATAGATCAAAGGGGTAAACCAGTAAGTATGAATCAAATTTATCTAGCATCCAGACATATATCTTCAAATAATGAATGTTCTTCCAATCAGATCAAAAAAACCACAAGATGACACAATCTATAGCATAATCTATACCACTGCATATATTTTAGGTGCTTAATTAACTTCACAATTACACATCACAAATATTTCAAGGATTTCAAAACAACACACATTCATTCATCATCAAGATTATAGATCAATAGACTTTAATAACTTTAATTCAATGATAATCTAACAAGATAATCTTAAATCTGGTTCCTTCTAATGACTTTCATCACATAAGAAACTAGCATGCTTCAGTACAATCACTGGCATTCAGATAGATTATAACTTATCAGCCTTATCAAATAAAACAACTCAATTGTAATTCCATATTGCGTAAAACCTGTAATTCTATTAACTATAAAAAAATATCAAGTACAAAGTATCTCTATAATCACTTCAAAATTCTATCTCCTAATCTCAGGTAAGCCAATTCTATTCTCAATTAGTCGACCTTTACAATATGATACCCACAGGGTATTTATAGATTATACAAAGTTCGAACTCCACTTCTATTTTAAGTCACCCACCCTTTTAGGAACAAAAAATTTCTTGGAAACTCAGATCGATTTAATCTTGAGTTCTTACATTAGATGTTCAGTTTAACTGGAGAAATAGAAAAAATAGAAGAAAAATATGTCATGCGCCTCAACTGTCAGTGCTACATGCAACATGCAAAGAAGAAGGCAATCATGCATGCAGAAGATTTATGCATGTGAAGCTGGATCTGCAATGAACTCATCATAACTGGTGAAGACTTGTTGTAATGTGTCTGTTTCTGGCCCATTGACCCAACAAACTTCAAATTTGATTCGATCCAATTCTGCTACAGCAAACTCCCTCATACCTTTTACCTTTGTCAATTCTCTTCTAGTAGCTTTTATTTCTTCTTTGATATCCATTAACCGATCCAACATCAAATCTCCATCATCATCTCCTTTCTGCATCAGTCCTCTGAATCTTTCATCCCATTTCTCTTTTATTTGACTCAAAGCCATGCCTTCTTTTGTAAATGCATTTACATCTACAATAATAGCAATGACCGCTTCCAGCTCTTCCAATTGCTCAGTCAAATTATTAATAGCCTCCTGGATCTCATCCTTATGTTTACACAAGAAGCTAGTTCTAAAACAGATTATATGAGAGGTTTTTCCAATAAAATCTTTATTCTCCTCCTCAAGTATGGACTGTTCAAGAAGAGTAGCTAAAGGTAATGCATTAACCTTCTCCAATTTCTGATTGTATTCTTTATAATCTTCTTCTTGTTTCTCCAATGCTTCAATGTATTGATGCATATGTTTTATCAACTCTTCAGTGCCTTTGTAGGTCTCAAAACCCTCAACCAAAACTTCACCTACCTCTTGATTCAACTTGTCCATCCACCTGTCTACCAATCTCCGCTTTGCCTCTTACCTACACCAAATCATCTACCTCCTTTTTAATTAATATAATAGGAGTCTTAATGGCAGTTACCTATTGTGATCTCAGAGAGGAAACATTTTTCAAGAATGAATGTAATTGATCCAATTGAGCCTTAAGCTCATCTTTCTTTTGCTTATCCTTTATCATCCTTGATTTGGTCGTTGAAGCCACCACATCAATCAAGTTCATCTGTTGATTCCTAGTGGGCCTTCCCAAGTTGATAGTACTCAATTGATAATCTGTTAGCTGCATGTCCCCTACCTCCTTTTATGTCATTGGCATGACACATTCAACAACAATCTCTCCTCTATCTGTGAGTTGGGTAGAATGTAGAATTTTAGCCTTCTTTTTAGGCCTCTCCTGCTCAATCCCCTTCATCATATCCTCCCAATTGAGAGGTTGTGAAGGTGTTACTGCCCTCTTCTGTAGGTCCATTTTTAGCCAAGTAGGAGCACTTGGAGCAGTAGTCATCATAGAGGAAGAGGGAGCAATAACTGTAGAAGGTGGCTGTATATTTACCTGGGATTGAGAGTCAACCCTTGCTTTCTCTTGTTGTTCTTGAAGTATATGCATCTGCACAAGCTTTTCAGTCTCTTTCCTATTCTTCTATTCTTGCCTTTTCTTATCTTCCTCTTCTTTCCTCAACCTCTCTTCCTCCAACTGATTTCTCTCTACTTTTTCCTTTTCCAACCTTTCCTTTTCTAATTCTTCCTTCTCTATTATTTCTCTTTCTAGAGCTTCCCTTTCCAATTTATCTTTTTCTAAGGCCTCTATTCTTTCCCTTTCTAACCTTTCTGCCTCCAAAGCCTTAAGTTGTTCGACCTTTGCTTTTTCTTCTTGTTGTTTCTTAACCAACTCTTCGGCTTCTTTTTCCTTTTGTAATTGTTCTGCTCCTTCTTCCTCTGCAAGTTACAACCTAGCAACCAAGATTTCCTTTTCCCTCCAGTTCCTTGCCTTCTCCTCCTCAAGGTCATGGATCTTTTGTATTAGTTCCAACTTGTCATTCTCTTCTTTGACCTTGAGTTCATGTTCTTGTTGCTTTCTTTGTCTCTCTACTTCATCAACTGCTGACTTAGCTTTACTTTGTCTAGTTCTTAACTATTGCTAGTGAAGTATAGCATCGACTTGTACCTTAGCATCAATTTCCTTTTGTTTCTCCATTGTCGCCTTTGCATCAAAATTTATTTTTGCATCTTCAAACAACTTCCATTGCTCTTCTTGTGTCAAAACCTGCTCAATATCCTCCTCTAGAGGCATGTTCTCTTGCATATCTTTTTCTGACAAAGTCTCATCTGAATCTGTCTCAACCTCCAGAATTTCCTCCTCCACTTCTTTTCCCTTGGTAGTTTCAGCCATGCTATGAAGAGCTCCTTCTTGAATTTCTTTACTCTTCTTCCTTTTAAGTGGGACTTGTGCAAATGACTCACCTAATGTGGGTGTCAAAACAACAGATCTTATAGGAACATCCCCTTCTTGCGTTTCCTCTTCATCCTCTGCTGCCTCAAGTTCTATTTCTTCAATGTCTGGAGAAAGGAATTCTAATGGCTCTTTGGGAGGTGTCTTTCTTTTGATCCTCCTGTATCCCTTACCCTTTTTAGGGGCTGGTTCTTGAGGATTCTGGGTTCTTAGCACTAACCATTGCACACTTCTATCCAACACTGTCCTTCTAATCCCCTTAATATCAATGGTTTCTTCAGCATCCCAGTCAATTGGATCCAGGTTCTTGGTGCCAATGTTCAAAGCTTCATAAGATGGATCCAACACAATTCCATCATCCACCAATGTGTCAGGAATATTTTCTTTAACACCAAGCTCGGACATGAGTGCGACAGATAGCCTTTCATAATTCTTCTTCCTTAGATCATACTCATCTTGTCGATCACTCCAAAAATCCTCTAGCAAATTGAAATGTCTGGTAAACACTGAAGGCAACAAGGCATACATCTTACCCTTTGGATCAAAACACTTACGAGCTGTGTATAAACCCAACTTCAATTGTATCAGCTCATTACAAACCACCTTTGCTCCTACCAAGTGTTGATAACCATACTCGCCCAACTTAATGGGAAACTTATGACATCCGATTTTATGTTTGATCCCAAACTGAGTATTAACTGCAAGAGCCTGATATACAAACTCCATTAGCACTATCCTGTTATTACAGCATCATGGAAGCAAATGTGGAGGGCGTTCAAAACCGGCCAACCTGAAGTATGTAAATTTGGGGTACTGGATGTACCAACATCCCCATTCAACAATGAATGCCATGACTTCTTGAATCAACCAGTATCCTGCATCTCCATTTAATTGATTGATAATCACATATAAAAATGCATCATTGACTCTTCTGAAATGAGTCTCAACAACTTGAAGAGATAATTGATCATAGTGCTGCCATACCTTCTTCTGTCCATCCAAGGCTCCCATTATGCCCACTTTGTTTAAGCCTGGGAAAATACCCAATATTGCTATTGCATACACCACATAAGAAGTCATAAAGAAACACTTAGTTCTTTTGATGTTAGTCAGCTGATCATGGATAGCATTTGACACAATCATTGGCCAATCAAACTGATGGTCGCCTTGTAAGATTATTTGGATGAAAGGAAACATCCATTCCTTGAAGTGGAATGTATCCCTCTTCCCAAACACCCTGAACAACATCAGTATTAAATCCGATACTTCCTTCTTGAAATCTACCCTTTTAGGTTGGTGCACAAGCTTGGATAGAGATTTCTTTTCTGTCTTCAACCACTTTTTATTCAAATGAGACCTACTGGAGTCCTTATACTTACTATATTTCTCCAAAGCCTCTTCCTCATCCAACTGCACCAAGCTCTTAGGATTTGGGACATTAAATATACTTTGAAACATTTGAGGAGTAAGATCAATGATCACCCTATCTTGTGAATCCATGCATAGTCTTGAAGCAGGATTGTAGGCACTGACTACCGTTAAGATCAACTCTGAGCACTAGACTGATAAAGGGAACACAGTAATATGTGCCAAGCTAGAATCAACAATCCTTTGAGTCCTTCCTGTTAGATTTTCTTGTTCTGCAAAGGTTTCTCCATGTAACTCCTCAAAGTTGTACTGGCCCAAGTTCGTATCAGTGATGTCTGACCAGTCTGATTCCACCTTGCTCACCTTCACAATCGGACTCCTATGATTATACCTTAAGGTATAGGGAAGTTGTTCTTGCTTTAACTTCTTTGGTTTTGGTGCTGCCTTTGATGTTCCTGTGGGGTGGTTCCTTCGAGCAGCTTCCCCTGATGTTCCTGACATCTTTCAACTTTCCTGCAAGCCAAACCTCTAATTAGATCTTTAAATATCATCACCAAAACATACTCTAAAAACCATACCTTTCATATATGCACCGGAGGCGGAACTAGGTAGAAACACAACCTAAAACAATCTCTTTTATAATACTACCAGACTCGGAGCCAAAACCGATATAGATATTTCACTAACAATGAACGGGCTCGGAGTCGGAATCGGGGAGGTGATCGGAACCAGGATCGGAATGAAAAATAGATTTGGTTTTCTTCAGATTTTTATTTTCCATATTCTATTTCCATTCCACCTCCGCTTTCGACTTGGTCATCATTATTTCAACAGAAGACTTCTTTATTATACGCGGAGCCGAAAACGGGATGAAAATGGAATCGATACCTTTTGCAAAATAGAATTCTCTAGTTCAAGATTGATTCTGATCCCACCTCCGCCTAGGTTGACCATGATGTCATCAAAGGTTTTATCAATTTAACACATAACTCCATGACTAAAACCAAGGTCGTATTAAATGAAAAGAGGCTTTAAAAACACTATACTCATATGACCATGGGGAATGACTGAATTTTAGGGCATCATATTTTAATTATTTAAATGTGATCACAAAAACCTACGAAACCCTAATCTAACAAACACGATAAAAACTAGGGCAAAAATTTTAAACCTTTCCATTTTACCCGATTGAATACGCGATAAAACCTTAAGTAAAAATGAGATTCAATTAACCCTAACTCACTATAAATATCTCACTGTAAATCTCTAATATACTAACACCTTTTAAAACCTAAATTTAATCTAATTTACTATGAATCCAAAATAGCATGACGTGATCACGACTAAAACATGAAAGCGACCGTGCCCTAAAATAGAAAGAACTATAAATAAAAGCAAAAAAGAAACGAGGAATCAACTAGACAAACAAAGTAAAGTAGCCATTCAAACAAGCATGCCAAGAATCATGAATTTGTTAAAAACAAAGAACAAAAAGACATGATTCCAAACACGGGAAAATATATACAAAAAATGCAACAGTAAATAACCAACAAAGAACAATGATAAGAAACCCTACCTCAAAAACAAAAGAAACCAGCTAACCTTCTGAACTGATCCACAAGCAATAATCTTCTCCTCGTTCAATCAATTCGCTCAAATGAACTCCGCCACTGCTCTTCCTTGCTCTTCAGGTTTTTAACAATGATAACAATGATACGTTTAACCCTTAATGAAGGTAAAAAATGAGGATTTCTACCTACACGAGTAGCTGTCATTAATGCATTGAAACGCAGTTAAGGCAGAGTTGGAACTAAAAGAGAACCAACACTTCTCTGTAGTGTAACTTCAGTCAAAAAGTAAACTACCCCAAAAGTGGCGGGGGTGGAACCAAAAATGGAAACTAATTCACAACTTCAAGAAATTTACAAACTTCATTCCAATTTCGGTTTCGGTTCCGCCAAGAAAGCCGAAAACAAAACTTAACCTAAAAAATAAAATAAAATACCGACAAAATAAAACCAAACACAAAGACAAGACTAAAACCAAAACTCAAAATAGCAGAGGCGGGGGAGGAATCGATTATGATTTTGCAACTTTCGATAAAGACTAACTTAACACCTACTCTGATTCCACGTCTGATATAGACAAAACAACAAACCGAAAGAAAAGACTATTGGGATGGGGCGCGGAATGAGTTTTGATTATGGCTTTAGAACCCGATTTGGTTCCGGCTCCGATTCCAACAGACTTAAACAAAAATAAACAAAGTGTTGAAAGAATCCAGACTCCAAACTTTGTTTGAAAGACAACAAGAGATGAAAATTAACAAAGGGGGACCCATTTATACCAAGGAAAAAGATGGGGTGGTTATGCAAGGCATAATAAGGCCACTTGTAGGCCAAACTTTCAAGTTTGTGTGTGATCCATAATTTAAAATTTGTGTGCAATTTGGACTTCAAAGTCTATGTGTAAGTCATAAAAATTTGGGTTTTATCTGTCATGCAATTGCAAGAAAAAAATATAATGTCCCCTTCTAATGCCTAGGCAGGAGTGACTTAATTATCCTACTCCATTCTCGTAGGTTAGTGCAAGAGATAAGGGAATATTTTAATTAATTATTTAATATTATCTATTCCATCATATCTTAAGGATAATATTATTTAATTAATTTAATTAAGTTCAAAAAGTGACTTTGTGCTTTTTTATGAAATTTTCAAAAAAGGTCACTTTATTATTCCTGGATTTATTATGATATGTTAAAAGTGAGAATTCAAAGAGTTAATGGGGAGTTGCATACAAAAGTGAAAAGTGAAGTTCATTTGGGCTATGGTTGGATATTATTCTATTTGGTGGATTTGGAGAGATTTTCAGAGCTTGAAACCTAAGGATGGAAACCCTAAGGGTGATTGGTTTTGATGTTGTAATAATTCTACCCTAGCTGAATTATTGGAGGAAATATTTAGGTTTCTCACACTAGACATTACAAGCAAAAAAATGAAGAAATTTGTGAAGTCTCGTATTGAGAAAAATTTCAAGGAATACAAGGATTTGTAGAGTTATGATGAAAAATGAATTGATATATTTTTTTTAGCAACTGATAATACAACTATAGCATTTTAGTGTTGTGGCAGACTGATATATTATTTACACTTATACAAAAGAGGGCAATATTATTCATTATACAGCTAAAGGTTTATTTTCCCATCATGAGTCTAAGGGAGGAGTCACATTTTTATAAGTTTTTGTATCATAGTATTTGCACCTAAGAAGGATATGGCAAGGTTGGAAAGCCACACTAAGGCAAATACTTAGCTCCATCTTATTGACTGCAACTATTGTTTAAGGAGGATACAACCTATGTGATGTTTGTGTGGGAATAGATGTGGTCATCTAAAGATTCATAAGGGTCTCCAACTCTACATACTGCCACCTTTGATGGGTTTGGTCATTAGTATCTATTTTTTTCTTTTCATATACTTTTAAGACACTCTACCTATGTTTTTAAAGTATCTTTTAAGACAATAATTCCATAATATGTTATCCTTTCATACATACCTTGCAACATTAAACCAATTTTATGGAAATGAAATATGGTGAAAATACTTGTAGCATTGCATGATTTAAATATGAATATATATGTGTATGAATGAAATGTTGTAATTTAATTATGGTAGTTAGTTGTGAATGTATGTATATGGGTTGATCTCTTTGCATGTCAACACATGGTGACAAGGAAGGAGTATTTGTAGCAAGCACTAAAGTAGTAGATCATGGGATTAATGAAGTTGGAGCCATTCAAGTGCATGAAGTTGTGGAGCTGAGCATGGTCATTATGGAAGGAATAAATGCTAGAAGGTATTTGTTCTTGAATGTTAGATGTTTGTCTATGTCTTTCACATGCATGTTGTACTTGTTCAAATAGGTATCTTTTTCCTTTTTTCAGTTAGATGAATAAGTTAATCATTCCTCCATCTCCTCGTATGTAGGAATGGGATTTATGATTGCAGTTAGTTAGTTAGTTGGTAGTTCGAATAAGACTCCCCATTTTTTATAAAGCTAGGGGATGAGTTCATAATTCAATTAGTTGATTTTGTTACAAGTTACTAGCAGCTGGTAGTTTTCCAGTTTTCCTATTATTCAAAGACATGTTGTTACAATGATATTATGAAATAAAATCTTCAAGAAGGATTATGTCTGATATTTGGCGTTATGCAATGAATTGGGTGTATTATTTATGGATGCGTGAGAATCTAAGTTAGATATAGTTTTTAGTTAAGTGAAGCAGTCTTCTAAGTTGGCCACTCAGGTACTATTCTTCACTTTAATTATCTCTTTGTTTATTTATGCATTCCCAATAATTTTGTTTTCATTATTTTACATGTGAAATGCAAGTCAAATGGTTTATGGTTAGTTAAAGTTGTAGTCATTCATGAACAAAGATAAATCATAGTTCTTTGAAGATTAGGAATAGTTATTTCATCATTTTAAAGAAGTTTCAGATCAAGTTTTCATTCACAAATCTTTAGTAGTCACCTATAGCTTATGTTGCAGCTACTTGTAGCCAGTAGGTTCTATAACCATTTTCATTGCTTTTTCAATTCTGTCAAATTTCGGCAAGGTAGAATAGTTTGAATAAGTTTGTGTAGAGTAACTTAGGTTAACACAAGCCTATGAAGGTACATATAGTGATGTACCATCGAAATTTTATGCTCTTTGGTTGATAATTTAATGTAGGCTAGCAATTTCAAGAGGAATATTAAGCTTGGCATACCCTTGAATTGTGTAAAATTTACCAAGTCCATAACACATTAGTTTGCCTCTACATTTTTGGCACCATTGCTAGGGATGGTGCTAACTTCATAGAACTATTTTTACAAGTTTTCATAGCTAAATTTATATTTTTGCATTAGGACTGATAGATTTCATCATCAAAACAAAACCTAAAATATACTACCATTATGCAGGGTCATTGCCATACAAAGAAAAATCTATTGTATGTGGAGGTAGAGAGATAACCAAGGAAGATTCATCCCTTTAGATACTCAAGATAGAGAATGTGCTGGTGGTTTATTGAATATACTATAGAGATGACCCAGTAGATGACCCAAAGCATGATAGCTTTGAGTTCCCTATTGTTGACCAAGCTAGAGCTACTATGTTGAAAAACATTCCACCATTAGCATTACCAATATTTTATGGCTTGGTAATAGAGGACCCAGATAGCTTTCTATTTGAGTTTGACATTTTGTGTAGAAGTTATGATTACACTACTGATGCCCACCGACTCAAGCTCTTTCCAGCTACTCTTAAGGATGTTGCCCTCTAATGGTTTATGGGGCTTGGCAGGGATGTTGTTCCAAATTGGGACATAATGAAGACAAAGTTCTTAGATAAGTACAAGGACTATTGAAAATGATTAGATCGAAGAAGAGATTATATTTTCTAAATGTCTCAAAAAGAGGATGAGCCATTGGAAGATTATATAGAAAGATTTCAATTTTCTTTGAAGAAGAACCCACAACATAAACTGTTAGAGGAATCCCATAAATTGGTATTTTTAAGGGGGGTTAATGAAGAATGTATGGATTCTCTCAACCTTATTGGAGGAGGAGAAATTTCTACAAGTCCATTTGAAGACATTTGTAAATTCTGTAGGAATTATTCAAGGACTCTTTCCAGAAAGCCAAGAGGGGAGAGATCATCCATCAGAAGTAAGTCCTCTAATGGTGTCTCCAAAGTTGAAATCAGTAATTATTGTCCAACATGAAGTAGGATATAATCAATCATCTAGAAACACAGTTGGACACCCTCCATATCAAGAAGAAGTAGGAGGAAGAAGAATCCATGCTCACTAAGTACTATCCTAACTGTAGGCAGAGGAAAGCTAGTTGTAAGTGCAAACGAGTGGCTAGTATTCAGCAAGAAAAGATTGAGAAACCAGATTTCTAGGCAATGGAAGGTGATGATGGAAAAAACTTCTACATAGAAAAAAGGAGGCCTTGGCAAAAAAGACAAGGTATGCCATTAGACACCCTTGCTTTTAATCCATCTTTCCCTTTGGGCAATCCAAACTTTTTTGCATGGAACTCTCAGCCCTAGCAAATAAATCAGAACCAATGGTAGAATACTCAAAAATGGCCACAAGCCTAGCCTAATTGGAACCAACAACCAAACCCTTGGCCACAAAAAAAATTTTAAGGTTCCAACTACAATCAACAATGGCCAACCCAACAAAATCAATGTAAGCCTCAGTGGAAGAAATATCAACCATGGCAGCAAAATATGAATTACCAACAACTTATGCTACCACCCCCTAGCAACAAGCTTTAATTCCACCGTTAAATCCTCAGTCTCAGTCACCTAAACCATCTTAGATATCCGCCCATCTTACACAAAACCCTAACACTAAGCCTATTTAGCAGGCTTACACTAGTGAAGTTGTCCAATACCCCACTTGTGGGGTAGAGGTGAGTAACCTTCATCTCCCAAAATTATAGAATTAGATGATGAAGAACCTGCCAAGGAAGCCTTAGATAACCAATATTTGGAATCCCATTCCAATCAGGGGCTCCAGACCACATCAAATTTGAAGCCTTGATTCCCTGAACATTTATCTACCCATTAGCAACACGCTCTAGTTGAAACAAACCTTCTACGCTAGTTAAAGGATGTCAGCATTCAAATCCATTTGATCCAAGCTATCAAAGATATTCTCATCTATACTAAGACTATTAGGGATCTCTGCATTAAAATCCAAGGAGGAAAAGAAAGGACCCACAAACAGTCCATGTTTTGGGTAACCTTGTTGATATAATGTTGAGAAGTATAACTATTCCCAAATATACATATCCTAGTAGTCCAGTTGTGGACGTTAAAATCAATGGGACCCTTATTAAAAATACTTTGATAGAATTGGGTGCTACAATTAATGTGATGACCAAGGAAACCATGTGGCTACTATAGTTAGCCAACCTTAGGCCTACTCAAAAAATTTTACAATTAGTTGATAGGTCTACAGTTAAGCCTAAAGGAGTTATTGAGGGCCTTGTCATTGCATTAGATTCTTGGGACTACCTTGTTGACTTTATAGTATTCAGCCCAAAGTTAATCTTGCTAGTTATCCACTAATCTTAGGTCGACCTTGGTTAGCCACAACCAATGCATTCATAGGATTTAGGTCAGGAAAAATGATCATATCCAACAGAACTATAACCAAGAATCTAGTACTTTATCCGTTATCTCAACCACATCAAGACCTTGAGCAAACCATTTG
This sequence comes from Sequoiadendron giganteum, assembly GCA_007115665.2. Classification (NCBI taxonomy): domain Eukaryota; kingdom Viridiplantae; phylum Streptophyta; class Pinopsida; order Cupressales; family Cupressaceae; genus Sequoiadendron; species Sequoiadendron giganteum. The sequence continues at coordinate 394,803,692 of CM021107.1, forward strand.
GCCATACCTGGATGATGAGGACAACTACTCATTTCAGACCTTAATGACAATTGAATGTATCCCTCTACTGGATATTCAATATGAGGATAAGCTAATAGCTCATATCATCCAAAATGACTGTGGAAGGCACCCACACCAACAGGGTTGTCTATCATGTTTCCATGATACTTTGGAAAGCATAATACCTACGAGTTCCACACAAGAGGTATCCCAAATAATGTATACTTGATTGCCCCCAATATGCTTGCCAATAATACCCAACCTTGATCTATCCTTTGTACAAGACATGTCTATGCAATTAGAGGTCAAGCCTGGAAAGATGTTGAATGTTAATAATGCATTGACTAATGAACAACATAAATCCTCACACACTGTGTTGCAGGCACATGTAGTAGCTTTAACATGGGATTATAGTGATATGAAAGGCATTGATCTTGCCTTACACATGCACAATATTTACATCAATGAAGGCTACAGACCTATAAGGCATCCATAGAGGTGCATGAATTAAGCTCTCAAAGAAATTGTGAAAGTTGAACTACAAAAGATTTTGAATGCATAATTCATATATCCTATCTCAGACAGTGAATGGATTTCATCATTGGTTATAGTACCTAAAAAGGGTGGTAAATGGAGAGTCTGTGTTGACTACAGGGAACTCAATACTGCCACCAGGAAAGACCATTTTCCATTGCCATTCATTGACCATGTTTTGGATTCTTAGGAAGGGAAGAAATATTTCTCTTTTTTTGATGGTTTCAATTATTATAACCAAAGTAATATTGCACCTAAAGATCAAGATAAAACCACATTTACCTGTCCTTGGGGTACCTATGCATATTTTGTTTTACCTTTTGGCCTATGCAATGCTCCAACTATATTTCAAAGAGCAGTGTTTAGTATATTTTTTGATTTTGCACATGATAAGATGAAGATTTACATGGATGATTTCACCACATATAGTGAAACATTTGATGAAGCTTTGCAGAATTTATAAATAGTCTTGAAAATATGAATTGAAAATAATTCATCATTGAGCAATGAAAAATGTTTTATGATGATGACCGAAGGAATTATCTTGGGACATTTTAGTTCTAGTGCAAGGATAGTTGACTCTAAGAAGGTTGAGATCATATCTATACTGCATGTCCCTCAGAAACCAAAGGATGTGAGAAGCTTTCTTGGACATGCAAGCTATTAAAATATTCATTCAAGATTATAGTAAGATAGCTACCCCTTTGTTTACTTTGTTGACAAAAGATATTGAATTTGAGTGGACTCCAGACTATCAACAATCCTTTGAGAAGTTAAAAGAAACTTTGAGTAATGCACCAGTTTTAAGAGGTCCAAATTGGACATTGCCATTTCATATTCATACTGATGCATCAGACTTTGCAATTGGAGCCTTCCTAGGACAAAAAGAGGGGACTAAGGAGTATGCCATATCTTATATTAGCAAAAATCTATAGGGAGCAAAATTAAACTACATAGCGTCTGAGAAAGAAATGCTTGTTGTAATTTATGCCATTAACAAGTTCAGACACTACATTACTGGTTATCAAGTATTCATACATTCATATCATACATCAATTAGATACTTGATGAATAAACTAGTGGTAGGTGGAAGACTTGTACGATGGTTACTGTTGTTGCAAGAGTTTGATATCACAATAGTTGATAAGCCTGAAAAAGCTAACATAGTTGTTGATTTCCTCTCTAGATTTCCTACTCAATCAGCTAAAGGGGTAGTTGATGATTCTTTTCCTAATGAGCATCTATTTGGTCTAAATATACACACCCCATGGTATGCTGATATAGCTAACTACTTGGTAATATGGAAAATTCCAGCTTACTTCTCTCCTAGGGAGAAAATATAGTTCATAAATGCTTCCCTTATTCTTGGATTTCTAGATTCTTATTCTACACTAGCCCAAATAACATTATGAGAAGATGTATTAGGGAGGATGAAGTATTTGATATAATGAAAGTCTGCCATGATGAACCTTGTGGTGGAAATTTTGCAGCCAAGAGGACAACTTTCAAAATCTTAACAATAGGCTATTACTGGCCAACCCTTCATAAAGACTTTGTTAAGTATACTAGAAGTTGTGACTGATTCTAGAGAATGGGGAGACCTACAAGAAGTGATGAAATGCCTTTGAAGACACAACTTGCACTAGCACCTTTTGACAAATGGGGGCTTGATTTTGTTGTTCCTATACCTCCCACTTCAAATAAAAAAGAATATATACTGGTATGTACTGAATACTTAGCCAAATGGGTAGAAGTCAAAGTATTAAAGTTTTCCAAAGATGATAATGTTTCAAATTTCTTATATGAGGAAATATTCACTAGGTATGGTGTTCGTAAGGAGATAGTGATTGATCAAGGGCCCCAATTCACATCAGACCTCATAGCCCAGTTGGTGAAGGAATACCAGATAAGACAAGAAATCTAACCCATATCATCCTCAAGAAAATGGACAAGTTGAAGTTACAAACAGGGAGATTGAGAACATATTGACATAAATAGTAAAAATTCATAGAAGAGATTGGGTATCCAGATTACCAAAAGCTATTTGGGCATACAAAACTACCTAGAGACAACTATAGGGTTTACCCCTTATGAGCTAGTTTATGGAAAAACAATGGTGTTACCTATAGAGTTTGAATACAAAACCCTTTGTACAACAATTGATTTAGGGATGGACTTGAAAAAATCTTAGAAAGAAAGGTTGCAACATTTGAATGTCTTGGAGGAAATCAAATTACAGGTATTGCACCATACAAAGGTTGTTTAGAATCAAAGGATTAAATGGCATGACCAGTACATTAAGACTAAAGAATTTGTTGTAGGCGAATGGGCACTTCTATATGATTCCAGATATAAATATTTGTCAGGGAAGTTACAATCACGATGGCTAGGACCCTATGAAATACAAAAAGTATTTCCTAATGGTGAAGTACAACTATAGACTATTGATGATGTCAAATTTTCACTTTTGGTTCATGGTTATAGACTCAAGATATGCAAGAAACCACTTGAGCATGATGATTTCATCATATCTCTAATGGATGAGTATGGTGTGCATAGTTCAGCTAATTCAGGATCTGGGATGTAGGTTGAAGTTCCACAAAATGAAGTTCCACAAAATGATGTTCCACATAATGATGTTTCAATAGGTAGCAACTTACCCACCATGTATAGTAATACAAAGGTCAAGTTACACAACTCCACCTTTGATATTACCCAGGCCTAATTTACCATGTTTTAAATCACATGCACGCACAACCTGATGTCCATAATAACACTATTCTAACTTTAGAGAGACCTGTACTTCAGTTTTATTAGGACCCATTTCTGACAAGACCTGTTACACATATTTTAGTTGAGCCTTGTGCATGAAGTACTTGTAGAAATACCCATTGCATGCATGCTACAATCACTTGGCAGACTGAAATTATTTTTCTTACAAAATATCCTTGAGTGTACATGCATCCTTTACTTCCCAGTAAAGCACATGCCATCGGTGTAACTACCCCTTTTCATCAACTCCTATGCAATCAATACACATCAAATCACTTGTACATCATGATATGTGCTCTTTTAGTTTAATGTTGCACTGAGATACGATTTCTATTTCACATGTATGATAGGCAACTTCACATGATTAAAGTTATCTTTCATTTCGTATTCATTATTATTCTTTGTTTAAATTATGCATGCGAATTTAATCACCATTAATTTTCATAATTATCCTATCACCCTAACCCAGTTACACATGAAGTGCAGTCACTTCACTTTAAGTTGGGTAGAGGGGTATCATTGTTATAAAATTTTGTTTGATTTTTCCACCTAAGTTTGTCAGATTGCATTAATACCATCCTTTTAAACTAGAAAAAAACTTCTTTTTATTTCTGATAGATGTGATTCCTTCCTTGAGATGAGCTAAGGTATAAGATTTTGGATACTGGATTGAACTGAGATAAAGGGGATTGTGAGTATTGGGTATAGAGAAGGCATTTGGAGAAGCAGTTGAATTTGAGGGATTTTTGGGTTGTGGAGTTGAATTTGAGGGATTTTTGGGTTGTGGAGTTGAATTTGTGGAATTTGAACTCATAGAGGTTATAGGAATCAAAAAAATAATGGGAGGTGATGTAATTTGTAGAGAACCATCTGCTCACAAAGAAATATTAGAGGATATGATGGTTATACCTCTATTCACTAGAGTAGGATGGCTAGACTATTTCTTGAAGTTGACAAAATATGATAATGAGATGGTCAAGGATTTTTTAGCCACGTTAAAGGATGATGAAGCAACAATGAAGGGATTGGTGGCGGATGGCTCAGAGATGGAAAAATCTCAAGTAATAGGTTACCTCACACAAGCTCCAAGTACCCATCTCATGCAGATGTGGTAGCAGTGATGGAAGCATTTTGTGAATAAGGAAAAAATTTAGATTTGACCTCACAAGGTACTAAAATACTTTCCCTTCCATTCTTTTGGGGAAAATATGTTGCTTATATTATCAAATATCTTACTTGTGATGGCCGCCACAATCTGTTATATACTATACATTTCAAGTTGTTGAACCATTTACGACATGGACAATTAGTCAATGTACCTAATTTTCTATACAACATGCTGAAAAGAATGGCCTCCAAATATTAGAGGAAACAGATTGATACTACATTGCCTCATCATTGTTTGATAACCTTACTAGTTAAGAGAAGTTTGAGAATTCAACATCCCCAAGTTGATTGGGATGCTTTTAAAGGTTGCAAAGAAATCACTTAATTACTTGAGGCACCAAAAGTAGAATATGAACCCTTACCTGAGCCTAAACCAGAAGTTGACCTAGAGCATGATGGACCTGAAAGAGAAGATTCCCCTATTGCACCATCTACTTCACCTACCCACAACCCAAGAGGGACCAAAAAACATTATATGTTGGCTGCGATAGTAGAGGAAACCTCATCTTAAAAAAACCCTAGCATTAGGAGAAGTATTGCTTCAATGTCCTCAAAAAGGAAAAGAAATAAGAAAGGAGTTAACAAGCAGGAGAATGTTGTAAAGGAAGAAGATGAAGGTAGGAAGAAGGGGAGTAGAAGGGGAATGGAGAGAAAAGTTACAAAGGAAACCACTACTCCTTGACACTCAAGGAGGTTAAGAAGATAGATCATTAAGAAGAGAGACATGGATGAACCATTTCATGAAGGAAAGGTTGGGGAACAACAACATCATTTTCCACTGATGGTAGACATAGATACAAACAAGAAAAGAGTTGATCGTGATAGTGTTTATGTTGAAAATGTTGATGTTCCTACTAAATGGACAAGATATATATCATCTTTGAAACTGAGGATGTTTTCATTGCCAAGAATACAAAAAGAACAGTTCCCATTGACTCTCTCAGAGAAGTTTTTGATGCCATAGGTGATGATAGTGATGGGTTGAATTTTGGAGAAGAAAAAAAATTGTTAGAGGATAGAAACATAAAGAAGGAACTTCAAGAAGCCCTTGACAGGACAAAGCAATTGGAAGAATAGGTAAAAAAGTATGAACAAAAAGACAAGGAAAAGGAAATGAGAATCAAGGAGTTGGAAGAGAGAGTACAAACCTACAACCTTGGAAATAAATTGGACCTATTGGCACAGCTGGTCGAAGATAAAAATGGAATTGAAATTGATTTGAATTTGCAGTCCCATATTGTAAAAACACCAGATTACCATACTACTTTGTCTTTGGAATTTGAATTGATGAAAATTAATACTCAATTCAAGCAGGAAAAATAAAACTGGGAAAAAGAAAAGAAAATCTTGAATGAAACTAAGAATTTGGACTTGAAAAGACTAGAGGAGAATTTGGTAGAAGTGGTCAATAGAGCTATTCAAATAGTTGAATGTAGACCTTCGTCTAGGGTATGTGCATTGTTCTTAAAAAATTTCTTAGTTTTCAATTCAATAAATTTGTTAATGACCAACCCTTTACTTTGGATAAGAGACACATTTTTCTCACTTTCTTCAATAAGATTAGTTTAGAGGAGAAAGACCAGTTATGTGAATATTATTTGCATAATTATGTGATGGTAGAAGATACTGAATGAAATCCCTTGATTTATGTTGGGGATTTGCAAGTGAGAGCTCTTGCATCTTACTTTAGAAATGAACAACTTCATGGGGAGTTAATGGAGAAATATGAGGAACGAGAGAAAACAATGACACTATAGATTAGAAGGGAAGCATTAAATTCTGATATAGACATTACTCAATGGTTAAGGCTCCTTTCTCATAAGGGGCCAGGGAAAACAATTATAGACTTAAGAATAAAAAATTATAGAATGATTCAAAAATTGGTAGTGACCACTCTTTATAACTATCTGGTACATGTGAGGAATAGATGGGAGAGTCTAACTCCAGAATTGCAAAGGAAGGAGCCTCACTCCCTCTACAATTTTATGAGCATGTTTGACAAGTTATGCAAGTATATTGAGATCTCAAGAATAAGGGGAGTAGAGTGGGTTCCACTGACTTACCACCCTCCTATCCTACTTCACCCAATTCCACATTGGACTGGACAAATTACTGATCGGGACATGAATGTAGAATTGGACAAGATGAACAGGCTTGCATGCTACAATGGTTTCTACCTCAAATAGGGACATGGAGTCAACACAGTCATGGATCTTAGACAGATTACTTTGTTTTACAATCTTTTCCCCTAAGTGACTTATTTTGATATTTATTCTTGAGGACAAGCAGAACAACAAGTTGGGGGGAATGATGGGTCTGGTTATTAGTATATTTTTGTTGCTTTTCATATACTTTTAAGACACTCTACCTATTTTTTTAAAGTATCTTTTAAGACAATACTTTCATAATATGTTATCCTTTCATACATACCTTGCAACCTTGAACCCATTTTGTGGAAATGAAATATGGTGAAAATACTTGTAGCATTGCTTGATTTAAATATGAATTATATATATGTATGAATGAAATGTTTTGATTTAATTATGGTAGTTAGTTGCATATGTATGTATATGGGTTGATATCCTTGCAACTCAACATGTGGTGACAAGGAAGGAGTATTTGTAGAAAGCACTAAAGTAGCATAATAGGGGATTAATGAAATTCAAGTCGTTCAAGTGCAGGAAGTTGTGGAGCTGAGTGTGGTCATTATGGAAGGAATAAATGCTAGAGGATATATGTTCTTGAATGTTGAAATTTTTTTATGTGTTTCAAATGCAAGATGTCCTTGTTCTAATAGTTCTCTTTTTCATTTTTCAGTTAGATGGATAATTCAATCATTCCTCCATGTCCTCGTATGTAGGAATGGGATTTATGATTGTAGTTAGTTAGTTAGTTGGTAGTTTGAATAAGACTCTCTCCATTTTGTATAAAGCTAGGGGATGATTTCATAGTTCAGTTAATCAATTTTGTTACAAGTTACTAGTAGTTGGTAGTTTTCTAGTTTTCCAATTATTCAAAGACATGTTGTTACAATGATATTATGAAATAAAATCTGCAAGAAGGATTCTCTCTGATATCTGGCATTATGTAATGAATTGGGTTATATGATTTATGGATGCATGAGAATCTAAGTTAGATCTAGTTTTTAGTTAAGTGAAGCAGTTTTCTGAGCTAGCCACTTAGGTACAGTTCTTCACTTTAATTATCTCTTTGTTTATTTATGCATTTCCAGTAATTCTATTTTCATTATTTTACATGTGTAATGCAAGTAGAATGGTTTATGGTTAGTTAAAGTTGTAGTTGTTCATGAACAAAGATAAATCATAGTTCTTTGAAGATTAGGAATAGTTATTTCATAATCTTAAAGAATTTTTAGATGAAGTTTTCATTCACGGATCTTTAGCAGTCACCTACTGCTTATGTTCTAGGTACCCGTAGCCAATAGGTTCTGTAACCATTTTCATTGTTTTTCCAATTTGGTCAAATTCCATCAAGGTAGAATAGTTTGAATAAGTTTGTGTAGAGTAACTTAGGTTAACACAATATTGTTAAGGCACATAAATTGTTGTACCATCAAAATTTTACGCTCCTTGGTTGATAATTTAATGTAGGTTAGGAATGTCAAGAGGACTGTTCAGCTTGGCATGCCCCTGAATTGTGTAAAGTTTACCAAGTCCATAACACATTAGTTTGCCTCTACAACATTCATTTCATATCTACCACTTTACTACTTTTCACCACCAATAGTATCATTCCCAAGTGCCAAAGTTAAGGAATTTGTGGGATTTGGAGGCTACATGTTTGAAATAAAGGGGTGGCTGCTTATGGAAAAATGCCACAAGTGGGTCAATTATTGTATGTATACATCTACATGTCAAAGTTAATGTTATGAAAATTAATTTATATCTATTTTCTATTGATTGTGAATACTTTGAAACACTCTTGTATGCATTTCTATGTTATTGATATAAGTTTCAAACATACTATAGTAGTGATTTGCAACTATTAAACTTGTGAATGCAATTGAATAATATTATGGATGAATGAGAAAAATAATATTATTTGATCTATCCATTTAAAAAAGAAAAATCACTATAATTAAAAATTCCATTCAAACAGTTTTCCAAATATTTGAAGAAATGCATGTGTATAAAAGGCTATGAACTTGGAAAAAAATTACATAAGAATTCAGCTTGGGATATTTCAATGGTATTAGACCTGGAGATCTTACCAACCAATGGGATTTGATGCAGTTTTTTAGAAGCAAAAAATTATGGTCATAATTGAGGTTTTTAGCAGGTTGCATGCATATTAATGAATCTGGAAGATAGGGAATATATTAAATACAAGAGAATAAGAGGTGTTGTAAATTTTGATTCGAAAGAGGAAAATATGGGGGATAGATAGGACATGCCAAAATAAATGAATGCTAGTATATTAGATGCACTAAATGAATTATAAATGGGACACCAACAAATGGTCCAAAAATTAACTCAAATGATGTAGAACATGAACCCTAATAACATAAACAACCATGGAAAAAATGGAAATAATGGAAATAAAAATGATAAAAACAGGCATAATGGTAACTAGGGTGAAGGCAACAACACTAATATACTTTTGTACACCTAGGATCACAATTAGAACCACAATCAGAACCACTCAAGGAGGTGGTGAAGGATGAGCTAATTATTTGTGTGAATACCAATCTCTTGGTGAAGAATTCCATGCCTCAATTTCCTTGGTAGGATTTTGTGGCATAAAATATAGAAACAAACCTAGAGGAGAGAGAGGCCAAGGAAACAACATGGGTTTAAAGCGTAAGGTGGGTAAGTTAGCTATTCTTGGCTATGTACTGCTAGAGCTTGGGTTCGAAAGTTGGACACATACTTTTAGTTGAATCCTATGAAGGAAAGGGAAGCAATCAAATATACAAACCTTAATCTAGACATAGAGGATCATGAGTGGTGGCACCATGGGCTAGTGACATTGGGTCATGATAGCATAACTTCATATGCAGATTTTACTTTGAGGTTAATGAACATATTTGATAGGAGAGATATTGAGTTTCATTTCAAGGAGTTGGAACAACTAAAATAGGTGGGATCTATTAAGACATACATCTTAGAGATTCATAAGTTGTTTGTGATGGTTACAGATGTGTCCGAACATAGATTAATAGTGTTGTTCATGGAAGGATTGGCAAAACCTCTGCATGGATGGTACAAGGAATTTGAGCCTAACACCCTATAGAATGCCCTAAAAAGGGATAGGAACATGGATAATGCAACCTCAAAGAAAAAATTCTATTTTCCTAAACCTTTCCATCCTAAGAAATATTTTAAGAATTCATTTCAAAGGGAAGATACTAGAAGGCCGCACATGGATGATGAGGTTCATAATGAACTTTGCAAATGAGAAGTTGTGTTTTCCATCCTAAGAAATATTTTAAGAATTCATTTCAAAGGGAAGATACTAGAAGGCCGCACATGGATGATGAGGTTCATAATGAACTTTGCAAATGAGAAGTTGTGTTTCAGTTGAAAGGAGCCTTGGGAGCCTAGATATAGGTGTTTAGGGAAAGGAAAGGTGCATTAAATAGAGGTTCTCTTTGATGAAAAAGAGGAAGGAAAGGGAAATGAAGTTCGGGGCAGCAAACATAGTGATTCAAATAGTGAGTGTGGAAATGAGGGAGGACCGCCACCTAAGGGAGTTAAGGGTGGAACTAATGCTACTTTCTCAAGGATCCCTAGGCTCAAATCTTTTAGGGTTCATGGAGTATTGAAGGTGCAATGTATGATAGTCTTAGTGGATAGTGGGGCAACCCACAACTTCATTAACTCTGCCTTGCTGGCAAAGAGGGGTATTCTAGTGTAGTATTTTGAAGGATTCAATGTTATGGTGGTAGATGGGTTTAATATGACTTACAACCAACAATTTCTACAACTTAGTATGACATTGGGGAATTAAATTGTCACAAATTATTTTTATGTTGTGGACTTAGGAGATACTAATTCTATCTTGGGAATACAATGGATTCATTCCTTAGGGAAGTATTCTTAGAATTTTTAGACTATGGAGCTTAAATTTAGAGAAGATGGTAGGAAGGTTGTATTGAGGGGTATGTCTAATGGTACTCCCAAGATTGTGTCAACAAAACTGATTGAGAGAATATTTAGGCATGGTGATGTAGCTTTGGAAACACAGTGTCTAATTTCATCTAAGACACCTACTGAGGATAACTCTCTATATAATGTAGACATCCAAACCATATTGGATAAGTATTGTAGACACCTAAATTTGGATACTTCATTTGTCCAAATTCACCCCCTTTCCATCTAAATATCCTCTTATTTGCATTAATTAAGTAATATCACTATTATTTAATCAATACCCTTAATTCTGCCAAATCCCTAAGATATTTAATAATTAAATACCTTATCTCTTTAATCCTAATCAACCTCTTAATCTCTTCATTAGAGATGCGCACATGCCTAATCCTTGATTAGGATGTGTCACATCCTCCAAATTTTGAAGGTTGGCTTCTAATCCTCCTTAACCACTAATCATCTTTTAATCACTGATTAGTTAAGCCTAATCAGTATCTTGGTCAACTCTCCCCATCTCCCAAGGAAATTTAAATTCCTTTTTATTCACCCAAGGCTCCTCTCTTCCCCATGTGAATTTTTAATTCACTTTTATTCCTCCAAGGAATCTTCTCTTCCCCATGCAAATTCTAGAACCTTTGACTTGTCACATCACATGTGCCAAAGTCTTCTAGAATCTTTGACTTGTCCCATCACTCACATGTGACAAATCCCCAACTTTTTGGAAACCCTCTCTTATCCACTAGATTCTTCCAATCATTGTGAATATTTAATTCACTTTTATTCCTCCAAGGAATATTCTCATCCCCCAAGGTACCTACAAGGTACTTGTCCTTCATCCACATCATGTACCTCTCTTCCACCTCATTTCCACATCATCGCACCCTAGGCCATCTCACATTCCACATGTCAAGATGTGAGGGCTTGTGAGTCCTCAACTCACCATAGCCCTTCATCTTGGCTTTGTTGGATCAATCTCAACCGTTGAATTCTCTAGGGAATTCAAATAATCCTATAAATACCCCTCATTTCTCTCATTTTAGAAATCAAATATTTTGCTATCAAAACTCTTGCAAAATTTCCATTTGAGCTCTCATCCTCCATAGATTTTAGCATCTCATCATTATCATATCTCCATCCATCTTGCATATCACTTTGCACATTCAATTTAGCTTGTCATCCAAAGAGCACACAAATCTTCAAAGATCAAGGGCCAACCAAGGAAGAAGCAGCATGAAGGTATAATCAATTTCAATCAATTTTTATCTTGCTTTTATGTTTATATTTCCTTAGGCTAATCATTTAGGTGTCCTCTTTTGTGTTAGTTATTCTTATTGCATCATTATTTGTTTAGCATCTCTCACATTAGGAACATAAAATTTTAGGAGATCACAAGTACAGTTTGGCCTTTGGTGAGATTCCTCTAGGTAGAACTCCAAATAGAGGATGAGCATGTTATTGAATTGGAGGAGGGGTCCAAACTAGTTATCACCACTCCTTATCAAAATCCAAAAAAGTTCAAGGAAGAGATTGAAAAACCCATTAAGGAGTTGCTTGATATAGGGCACATCAAGCCTAGTTTGAATCCCTTTGCTTCTTTTATTGTCTTGGTTAAGAAGGATGAAACCACGAGGATGTGCATAGAATATTGCGCCCTTAATAAGAATATTATAAATAATAGATACCATATTCCTTTGATTGATGAGTTGTTTGAAGAGTTGCACAGAGTGGTATACTTCTCAAAGATTGATATTTCCTTAAGGTATCATTGGATTAGGGTGAGAGAGCAGGACATCCACAAGGATGCATTCATATGTCACTATGGACACTATATTTTTTGGTTATACCCTTTGGGATAACCTATACACCAGCCACCTTTCAGTCATGTATGAACCACATATTTAACAAATAGTTGAGGAAGTTATTATTGGTGTTCTTAGATGATATAATCGCCTACAACATGACTTAAGAGGATCACTTGAGACACCTTGACGAAGTGTTGATGATCATGGAGGCTTAGCCATTGTATGTGAAGGCATCTAAGTGAGAGTTCAAGATGACCAGTATTCTCTACTTGGGTCATGTGATCAGTGCTAAGGGGGTTCAGGTTCACCAAGAGCAGACTCAAGAAATTATTGATTGGCCACCATTGAGGACACTAACAAAGTTGCAAGGGTTCTTTGGATTATGTAGCTACTACAAGAGTTTTGTAAGAGGCTGTTCACAGGTAGGTGCACCCCTAATAGACCTTAACAAGTAAGGGGCTTTTAGATGGTCAGATGAGGCTCAACAGACATTTGGCAGTCTTAAGGAGGTGATGAGCTCTTCTCTCATGTAGGTATTATCAAATTTTACTCAACCCTTCATTATTGAGTGTGATGCATTAGGGAAGGCATTGGAGTAGTTTTAATGTAGAATAGGAAGCCAATTGCATATGAAATCCATAAACTTAGGGATAATGAGAGGCTCTACTCCATCTATGATAACTTTCCATAATGCATGCATTGGAAAATTTTAGACAATATCTAGTAGGTGGAATGTTTGTGGTAAGGATTGATCATAATAGCTTCAGGTATTTTTTGGAGAAAAAGGATCTAAATGAATGGAAACAAAAATGGTTAAAAAAGGTACAGGATTATGATTTTGACATAGAATATGTGAAGGGGAAGAAGAATTTAGCTATTGATGCTCTCTTTAGGAAATCCATTGTTTTCTCTCTTACAAAAATCTCAACTAATTGGAAGGATTTCCTTTTGGTGGAGTATTCCAAAAACATAGGTGCATGTGACATCTTGGATGGGAAGACACATGATGAAAAATATAGAGTGGTAGATGATATCATATACTACAAGGGCATAATTTATTTGGTTTCTGAGTCCAAACTTAAGGAGAAAATATTGAGAGCCATCCATAATACACCCTTGGCAAGACATCCTGGATACTTTAAGACATACAGGAAGGTTAGGGAGAGGTTCTCATGGAAGGAACTCAAGGAGGATGTATTGAGACATGTGAGAGAGTGTATGACTTGTCAACATAACAAGTCATAGCACACTTTTCCAACCAAGTTATTTTAGTCATTATCCATTCCAAAATAGAAATAAGAAAATGTATCTATGTATTTCATCACTATTCTACTGAAGGTACATGGTAGAGATTGGACATTTTTAGTTGTTATTTTCTTGACCAAGGTTGCTCATTTATTCACCATCTCTACTCAGTTTAAAGCACCTCAAATAGTAGGGTTATTTTTTAGAGAGGTGTTTAGGCTCCATGGGTTGTCGAAGAACATAGTCAACAATAGGGATAGTTCATTCCTCAATGCTTTTTGGTAGGAGCTATTTAGGTTAGATGGCACTGAGTTGACTCCTAGCACAAGTTATACTCTCACATAGACAACCAAACAAAGATTGTTGAAAAATGGGTTGATATTTGTGTAACTATGTGGAAGGGCAATAGAGAGCTTGTACTAGGTGGTTGCACTTGGGTGAACACTATTATAACACCACCTATCATATATGTCAATTAGGATGAATCCTTTCCAAACATTATATGGTTATGATGCTCCATCATTCTTGGACTTAGCTTTCGGTGATAGCAGGGCTCCCACTACCAAGGATTGGATCTAAGAGAGTCAAGATATTATTAGATCTCCTAAGGATAACCTCTAGAGTGCCCATAACAAAAAAATTTATATGTGAACTGACACAAGATAAAGAGAAGTTTTGAGGTAGGTGACTTGGTTTGATTGCGTCTAAAGCCTTATAGGTAGTCCTCCTTGAAGAAAAATGGTGTTGAGAAGTTAAAACATTTCTTATATGGTCCTTATAGGGTTGCTCACAAAGTGGGGGAAGTGGCATATGAGTTGGATATTTTAAAGAGTAGTAGGATCCACAATGTGTTTCATTTTTCGTGCATTAAGAAGGCACTGGGGAAGCACATTACATTTTAACCAGAGCTCACACCTTTGGATGAGGAGGTTAGGTTGGTTTTAGTTCTAGAGAAGATTCTAAATACGAAAGAGAGGAGGTTGAGGAGTAGAATAGTCAAGGAGTACCTAATCAGGTGGAGGGATTTAGCAGTAGAGGATGCAACATGAGAAGGAGAGTAGATTCTTCAACATCCTAATCTAAAATTTCTTGAGGACAAGCAATATCAGGAATGGAGGACTGTAATGTCCCTTTTTGATGCCTAAGTAGGAGTCACTTAATTAGCCTATTTTGTTCTTGTAGGCTAATGTCAGAGCTAAGGGAATATTTTAATTAATTATTTAATACTATCTATTCCAACATATCTTAAGAATAATATTATTTATTTAATTTAATTAAGTTCATAAAGTGACTTTGTGGCTATTTATTAAATTTTAAAAAAGGTCACTTTATTATTCTCATGTTTATTTTAATATATCAAAAGTGGGAATTCAAAGAGTTAATGGGGAGTTGCATACAAAAGTGAAAGTGAAGTTCATTTGGGCTATGCTTGGATATTATTCTATTTGGTGAATATGAAGAGATTTTCAAGTTTGAAACCCTAGGATGAAAAACCCAAGGGTGACTGGTTTCGGTGGTGCAATAATTCTACCCTAGCCATTTTGTTCGAGGAATTATTCAAGTTTCTCACACTAAGACATTACAAGCAGAAAATGAAGAAATTTTTGAAGTCTCGTATCAAAACAAATTTCAATAAATACGAGTTATAGAGTTATGGTGAAAGATGAATTGATCTATTTTATTTAGCAGTTGATAATACAACTGTACCATTTTAGAGTGTCGTGACAGACTGATATATGCTATTTACACTTATACATAAGAGGGCAATATTATTTATTATACAATTGAAGGTATCTTTTCCCATTGTGAGTCTAAGGGAGGAGTCAATTTTTTTATAAGTTGTCATATCATAGTATTTTCACCTAAGGAGGACATGGAAGGGTTGAAAAGTCCCACTAAGGTGAATACTCAACTCCATCTTATTGATTGTAGCTATTGTTTAACGAGGCCACAAATTATGTGATGGGTGTGTGGGAAGAGACAAGCCATTTAAACACTTTTAAACACTCCTATACACATTTCTACATTATTAGTTCCTATCGGGAACAATAGTGAACCCTTCAGTTGTTAAACGACGATTAATGTCTATGTTTCCAGCCAATTAGATTTTAGATTTTTGTTGCATCTATAAAACAACTTATATCTTCAATGAAGAAAAGTGCACGTTTTTTAGCTCAAATTTTCCTAATTTATTTTTGGCGCTCTTTGATAGGTGCTCTGCAAATTGATAGGGAGTCTGTGAGTATTTATAGACAAGAGAGCACATGAGTTTCGAGGAAGGGTCCCGCAACATTCATTGGAAATTGCATCGAGAAGGGTTGCGAGCTATCTTCATTGCTAGGGTTTTGGTCTGCATGTTTGCAAAATGTGGTAGTAGAGACAAGGCATGTGAACTGCAGTACAAGTGCCACATACAATGCCATCAATGATCCACATTGTGAGTTTCTTTTCAATTTATTTTTAGTCTCTGGCTGTGAATTCTGCCTTGAAAAAATTGCCATATGCAACACCATGACAAATTCTAACCTTTTCTTTTTCTGTAGTCCACAATTACTGGTTCCATGTTTGACACAATGGTCCACTGCCATTCCTTGCATGCTGCTAGTCCCACAATTTTATCCCATTTTCTTTTAATATGGACTTCCCAAAGATGATCACTACTGCACATCCTCCTCAGATCTCTGCATACACCTTCAGTGATGCATAGAGTTGCTAGAGAAAGCATACTCGACATGTTTTCCAGTGCTAACTCAGGTAAATCTATAAGATTCAGATCTTGTATCTCGTCTACATTTTCTACGTTTTTAAATCATCCCCTCTTCAACAATATGGCAGCACAAATTTGACAAAGCTTCCACTTTTAATCAACTCCATAGCTGAGTTTGAGATTCCCACTAGTTTCCAAGCAAAATAAATGTTCATCTCATTCTCAGCAGATGTTAAGGCTTGAAAAATTAATATCCATAACATCCACATTTTTTTCTCACGAGATGAAGGCAAATAGAGGAAACATGAATCTAGTTGCCTGTGCTACAGACTTGATCTTTATTTTGAACACCTCCAAGAAATTCCAGACCAACACAAGGGAAAGATATCTAGAGGCAATTCATTTGTAAGACAATATTCTTCAGGAAATTAGATGGCACAAAAATGTAAATGATCCTCTTTTGTTGCTCTGCTATTACCATAACACAAAAGCAAAAGCAAAAGCAAACCACCAATACTCCTTCCAGGAGAGCCCTCTTGCTTTCCTCCAAAATAGATTTTTAAAACAACTTTGTAGTTTTGACTATGCTGCAATGTATGTGCACAGGGTGTTCCAAAGCTCTACTTGTTCCAAAGACAAAAAACATGCTATAAAAAGCTATGGACATTGGAGATTGACTTCACACTTGCGAATTGCGTTTGGCTAAATGTGACCAAATTTTTAGAGGACGGTGATTTGTTGTACATGCTTACACATTGTATTACTGAGTGTGCTTCTATAGAAAAGGCTTCAGAAAATCTTAGGCAAATGCAATTGTAGTCTATGGAAAACCTAAAGCATTGAAATATGGCATGCACATACATCAAATCATAAACAATTGTACATATATTTGGTATGCATTAATCTGTACAAGCCTTTTAATGTAATTGAAAAGAGTTGTTTTATGTTTGGGATGATTTCACAAGCTTCAAATGTGATGATTATGAATAATCTATTCATGTCTCAACAAGTTTATGGATATGTACAACGTTAACAAGACTATTCAAATGTTTCACTTAAATAGTGTCCATGCTGGAACTGACTAGTGATTAAAGTTTTAATACTTTCAGCAATGAAAATTTTATATTGGAAATTTGTTAAATTTTTAACTATTTATTATGAAAATTTAATTCTATTAAATTCATATTCTTTGGGCAGTAGGTGTTGAGTGTTTGAATTTGCTAGATTTTAAGCTTACTGTTTAATTGATTTAAAGTTGATATTTTAGGGTGCTTCTATGATGTTAGCACACTAATCTAATCTATACAATTCAGAATTAACTATCCCAAATTTTGATAGAACATAGCAAGATTCTGGCTATTATCTTAAAATTAAAACTAACCTCTTAAAATTACACTCTAACAAACTGTTAAAACAAAAACCGACACTACCAACATGCTTATGCATTTATTCAGGTTGGAGAACCCCCTATTTTTTAAAAAGTGATTGTTGTATAAAATTTGAATAACATACATTTCCAACTCTTTTTTTTCATTTTCAACAATTCTAAAATCATTTTATTATTTGAAAATTTCTTCAGTGGGTATATGGCTCCAAAGTATGCCTTAAGTGGGCATCTCACAAAGAAGGCAAACGTTTAAAGCTTTGGAATGCTCATTCTTGAAATTGTTAGTGGTAGGAAAAATAGAAACACTAGCTTGGAAGAAAAGAGGGCTTACCTTCATGAATGGGTAACATTATGTATTTAAATCACACTTCTATATGTTAAAAACTTCTGCATGGTTATTGTAAAAGCCATCACAAAGAACAGTTTAATAGGTGATTGAAAGCTTTCAAATGGAATAGTAGGAAGAATAGGGTATATTACTCTTATATAAGGGTAAGTGCACCAAGATGGTTCCCAAAAAGTGAACTTAAGTGTACAACTTTTTTATGAAATCAGGAAATACTGACCTTGGACGTGAAATTGAGGATACTTAGACTCAAAATTTTGAGATGGAACAAAAAGAAGGATTCAAGTTCTCCGAGTCTACTTTCTAAACTACTAATTTATTTTGAAAATGGTTGAGATTAAGGGGTTCAAACAAGGGACGTACACAAATTGGTGTTGTTTTTTTCAAAAAAACATAACATAGAAACTCTTGTACGACCCTCGTACGGTGAAATTTTTTTAGTATTTTTAAAATCACAACGCTCAGAATTTAGCTAACAGTATGTAGTTGATGCATGATTTTTCTGATAGTTTGTTAATGAATATTTGATTTTTTACTAATTTGCGAAGTGGACATTTCCTAAAAAATAGAATTTTGGCCGTGCTACCCCTACAAATTTTGAAAACTAATTGATTTTTTAATTTTTAATTTTTTAATTTTGTAGAATGGAGTCTAGTTTCTAAAAATGTAATTTATTTGAAAAATTGATGAACTGTTAATTTATAATGAAAAAAATACCAAACACTGCTTTTTGGCAAAAAAAAGACATACAGATAAAATAAATTATGGATGAAAGACTTAACATTTTCAGAAAGTGAAAAAAATTACATCGTTGGATAGCTAAGAGATAACCCAACATTACCCATGTGTTCAATTTTTTTGATATTGAACCACGTGCAATCCTGACGGTGAGCAATAAGTTGATTATGAGAAATATGGTGGATTTTTTAAAAACGCATCTCTGGTCGTTGGGAATGCCCTGCAAGCCTTTGGGTTGGTATTCCAAGGCAAATACCAAGCCTAAGGCTCGAGAATTCCCAAAGCAAGATATAACGTGGGTGTGTTATAACGCGCTCGCGTTATATCTCACTTTTCACGTGTATTTTGCTTATGTGGGGAACATGTCAACTAGGAAATAACGCGAGCATGTTATAACGCACTCGTGTTATGTCTTCCTTTACGTTAAATGCTAATTTATTGAATGTATGCTGATATATTTGTATGTTTGTATGTACATGTATGTCATGTATGTATGTATGCTTGTATAGATGTAATATTATATGTACATATGTATTATGCTTGTATGTATGTCTTTAGATGGAGGGAGAATTTAGAGAGAGAGAGTCTAGAGAGATGGAGAGGGGGTGGAACTGAGAGTTTAAGAGAGAGGGAGTGGGAGTGAAGGGGTTGGATTGAGGGGGACATAGCTAGGTAGGGTGGGAGGGATAGACGGAGGGAGAGATAGAGGGGGGTGGGAGAGAGAGAATTGAGGGAGAGGGGGAGAGAGAGAGATAGAGAGAGTTATGTATGTAGGGTGCCAAAGGGAGAGACTTGAGAGTGTGAGGGGGGTGAGAGGGAGAGACTTGAGAGTGTGAGGGGGGTGAGAGGGAGAGACTTGAGAGATAGGTAGTGAGAGGGAGTGTGAGAGAGGGAGTGGGAGAGAGAGGGAGTGTGAGAGAGATGGAGTGGGAGAGGGAGGGAGTGGGAGAGAGAGGGAGTGTGAGAGAGATGGAGTGTGAGAGAGAGGGAGTGGGAGAGAGGGAGTGTGAGTGAGAGACCTAAGAGAGAGAGAGGGTGTGGGAGGGAGTGACCTGATAGAGGTAGAGAAACAAGGGGGTGGAGTGAGAGGGACTTATCTAGGTAGGGTTTAAGGGATAGATAGAGAGAGGGGAGAGAGAAAAAGAGAGAGTTACCTAGGTAGGTTGCTAGAGGGAGAGACCTAAGAGAGAGAGGGGGTGGGAAGGAGAGACATGAGAGAGAGGGAGAGAGAGAGGTAGTGGGAGAGAGTGGGATGGAGTGGGAGGGACACAAAGAGAGATTGATAGAGGGAGCGAGAGAGGGTGGTAGGGATTGATTGAATGAGAGGTACGCAGAAAGAGGGAGATGGTAGATAGAGACAATTAGAGAGGGTAGGAGGGAGGGAAGGAGGGAGAGGTGAGATGTATAGATAGAGAGAAAGTGATAGGGGTTGATGGTATAGGGTTGATGGATTAGGTTGGAGGACCTATAGGGTTGATGGTTTCTAGGGTATTAGGGTTTAAGATTTGAGGGTTGAGGGAATAGGGTCGATGGTAGAGGGTATTTGGTTGAGGGTATAGGGTAGAAGGTTTAAGGGTTTAGGGTTGAAAGGTTTAGGAGTTAAAAGAGGTTTAGGGATTAAGGAGTTTACTTAGTTGAGGAGTAGAAATTTAGGAGTATAGGACTTGAAATTATATGGTTGAAGAAAGTTAGCTTGAGTCCAGTATAAAAGTAGAAGTTTAGGGTTCCCAAGTTGAGAGGTTAAGAGATTAAAGGGAGTTGAAGTTGAAATTATGATTTAGGCATTTAATGTATAAAATAAAAGTAGAAATTTAAAAGTTGAGTTGAGAATTAGGAGTTTTAAGAGTATAGAATTGAAAGTTAGGAGTTGAGGAGTCCAATATAGGAGTAGAGTTATAGGGGTTGAAGATTAGGAGTTGAGAAGTTTGGATAGGAGTAGAGATTTATTAGATTTCAGTATAAGGTTTGAGGATTAGGAGTTTATAGTAGAAGTATTAGGTTGAGAAATTAGAAGGTAGAGGAGTAGGAGTTTAATAATTTGGGAGTTTAAGGGTTAGGGTTGAGGGTCGAGGGTTTAGGGTTGAGTGTTTAAGGGTTTAAGGGTTGAGGGTTTAAGGGTCAAGAGGGTTGAGGGATTAGGGTAGAGAGTTTACTAAGTGGTTTTAAGGGTTGGGGGATTAGGGTTGAGGGTAGAGGGTAGAGGATTGGCGGTAGAGGGTAGAGGGTTTATGGGTTAGGGTTTAAGGGTTTAGGGTTTAGGGATGAGGGATTAATAGGTTATAGGAGTTGAGG